>JAOANR010000009.1:10100058-10327818 GCA_030278955.1 Hygrophila difformis | reverse complement strand
GTACACGGTACTAAATCCCTGGTACAGTGGACCTCAATAGTCCGGGGAATGCCCTTCTTAAAGCATAAGCTCTGAGAGTGGTGTCAACAGGCAGCAACCCAAAAGAACATCAAGTGACTAAGAGGTAAAATAAAAAGAACCCCTCTTTGCTGTGAAAATAACGATTTTCCAACCATTATAGGAGATCAGAAGAAAAGAGGAGAAAGAAGAAGAGTCGAGGCTCATACAGTAGGAGTTTCAGAAGACCTCCATTCCGAAGAAGAAGAGGCATGGTGGTCCAAGGGCAAGGCCAGATCATACAAAACTGGACAAAGAATGGGAACAACGGAGAGTTCATCCAAGGTTCAACTAGCTCAGCAGCAAGGAGCCACGGGGAGAACGACGTCCAAGAGAACATTCAGATGAGCCCATACCCGAGCCAACGAAAGTTTCAAGGACTGCAATTGTTGGAAGTGTGGAGCCAGAGGTCATATTTCACCCGATTGCCTTCAGAATCGTGAGATATGAATGTACGAAGCCACGGAGGATATCATGGAAGCAGTCTACCATGGAAAATTGGTACCAGTCTATCAGTTTGAAGACATCCCCTAGGATGAAAGCATCTACGAGGAAGAATTAAGAAGTGACTCGGACTCATATTCAGATGGATCTTCAACCGAGTCTGACTGAAGAAGACATGATTCAGACCACTGAAAACCTGTCTGGATTCTTTTCAAGGATGACGATCTCGAATCGAACCATGGAAAGAATAATGCGACAAGATTCCAACCTCAGCCCATATGACGGATTCAGAATTGGCGGGATTGGACGAGTTCTTAACCAGATGGGACTCAACCAGAGAAGACATAACATCATTTACAAGGTAAGTGCAGGTGAGTTTGCAATTCCTATGGAATTTACTTGTAATGTTATGGATATGCAATTAATTCCTAAAGAAGAAATTCTTGAGGAATTAAGCAGAATGAAGGAGGAAATCGCCATTACTATGAAATGGATCCACATAGGAGCCATCGAAGTAGTAATTAAGGCAACTTTCAAAGAAGGCATTGATTCTGAATTACATCTATCAGTCACTGATAGAAGAATCAATAACCTTAGAGATGGTCTTCTTGGGACTATGGTAGGAAATTTATATGCTGGAAGTTCATGTTTGACATACATCATAGAATTTCCTATAACTTAGCTGACCAAGATTTTAGTAGAGTTCTAACCCTTCATCAGGATTTTAAAAGAAAAGATCTGATGAAAGAAGGAAACAGGCCATATTCTATAACCTATAGAATCTCTTATGCACTTTCCAATAGTCATTATTCTGACTTATTTCTCAGGAAAGAATATATAGAAATTCCTAGAATTTTCAAGGAATTTGCTAAAGTCATGACTCCAAATCCTACCCAGATTCCAAGGTTATGAGGAGTAGACATACAGATAAGAGATCATCCAATTCTAGACAGATCAACGAGTGCTAGAATTGAGTACGCAAGCCGTATGTCTTTTTCGGAAGACAGAATTATGGCATATAAAGGGAAGGAGTTCATAAAAGATCTAACTCCTCAATCCATTGGGGTAGATAATATAAAGATTAAATGCCCTGAAGGATGGAAAAAATACGAGTAAAAATACAGGTTGAAATGACATCAGATCCTTCAATGCATGAAATGGATGACAATATTGATCCTGATCTAAATGATTTTCAGCTTCAGTTGCTTCGCAGGCCAGAATTATGGTATTTGTAAGAGTAATCAAACTATTATACCCCTCCTTTTTTCATTATTATTTTCTCCTTACACTTTCATGTCCTGTTGAGTCACTTAATTGTTTCTATGAAATATTTGCAGATTGTCGTCATTTCAGAGAAAGAACCAGTACTTTCCTGATAAAACAGAGTTTGTTACTCATACAAATGAAAAATGTGCTGGTGTTGAAGCAGACCATGTCATTGCTCTCGCAAGAGAAGCTTTTTCTGCATGCAAAGAAGCAGCCTCAATTGCAGATGATGCCAAAGTTTTTGAATCTCATGTAGATGAATCTTCTATGATGAGGTCAGCGTCTCAGCTACTTTATGTCTTAATACTTTTGCAGTTTTATTATGGTGTGACTCATGAATACTCTGAAGATTTTATTCTCTTGGCTCTCTAGAGGTTTGACCTGTGTACCAACACAAAGAACTGTGAGATCCACACGTCTTCTGGAGAGGCAAGCTAAGAGGAGGCGGTCCAAACGAAAAGTTGAGGTTCAGGAGATTGATCACAGTATTAAGCAGGAACATAGAAAATTTAATGAAGAAATTGATCTCAATGATCCTCTTCGATTGTTCTTGTGGGGGACCGGAAACAACACAACTTTTAACTGCCAAGGAAGAGTCGGAGTTAGTGGCAAACATACAGGTTTCATGCATTCTCTATCAACTTTTCTGTCGCTAATCGCTATTATATCATTTTTGGATATGATTGTTTGAATCTGATAATAACATATTAAGTAAATTATTTTGCACTAGGATTTGATGAAACTGGAACAAGTGAAAAGCCGACTTCAATCTCAATTTTCACGTGAGCCTACTCTAGTTGAATGGGCCACTGCAGTTGGTATCAGTTGTCAATCTTTGCAGTCTCAGCTTCACTGTGGGACTCGCAGTCGAGAAAAGTTAATATATGCCAATTTTCGATTGGTGATTTATATTGCCAAGCAATACCAAGGGCGTGGTCTAAGCCTTCATGATCTGCTGCAGGTGAATGACTTAATAGGAATAGCGATGAATCATTACCTGGTTTAGAGTTCAATTTCATATATATATTGATGAAATGATAAGCAAATGCTTTGTGATATGCTGTAGCAAGGAAGCATGGGTCTGATGAGGAGCGTAGAAAAGTTCAAGCCCCAAGTGGGTTGCAGATTTGGCACTTATGCATACTGGTGGATAAGACAGGGAGTTCGGAAAGCCCTGTTTCTGCATTCTAGGACAATTCGCCTACCGGTAATGCCCTCTTGAACAATTTTCAACTTTCATCGCAAACCTAATTACCTAAATTTCAATTTCGCTACTTTACAAAAATTTCAATGTTCCCATATGCATATTGCTTAAATATCTCTTTTGTAGTTGTACGGAATGATTGCTATGAAATGGTGAAAGTTTTCATTCAATTGAATTTTGTATATTTCAGGAAAATGTTTATAGCCTCCTCTCCAAGGTGTATGAAGCAAAGAAACAATGCATCCAACAAGGTAATCACCGACCCACAAGAGAGGACATTGCTAAACTGGCTGGAATGTCTACTGAGAAACTGGAGACATTGCTACATACCGCCAGAACACCTCTCTCTATACAGCAGACTGTGTGGACCGACCAAGATACCACAGTGCAGGTAGTCATGCTATTATATGCATTTTTTGGCACCACACAATACTGCTAGTTAGAATTCAGTTGAATGCTAATCGTTCTAGGTGGCTTTTAATATTTCTTAGAACTAATGAAGCAACTAAACTATCACATCAAGT
This sequence comes from Hygrophila difformis, assembly GCA_030278955.1. NCBI lineage: Eukaryota > Viridiplantae > Streptophyta > Magnoliopsida > Lamiales > Acanthaceae > Hygrophila > Hygrophila difformis. Next base: position 10,324,323 of record JAOANR010000009.1, on the reverse strand, counting down.
TACAGAGCTCATTGATATTGTTCACTCTAAAGAATAGTTTCTGAGACGATGATGTGTTTATCTTTGTTGATATTCCCTTTCAGTGCTTCATAGTTCTTTATATCAAGGTTTGTAGCATTTCATAGTCACTAAATTAGCAGTATATATAATGTTATATTTCAGGAAATCACTGCAGACATGACAATCGAAGCCCCTGATATAGGGGTTTCCAAGCAGTTCATGAGGCAACATGTCCGGAATCTCCTCAAAGTTCTCAGCCCCAGGGAGAGGAAAATAATCCGGTTGAGATTTGGCATTGGAGATGGCAAACAAAGGTCACTGTCCGAAATTGGTGATGGCTTTGGATTATCAAAGGAGAGAGTCAGACAACTGGAAAGTCGGGCATTGTACAAGCTGAAACAGTGTCTGGGTAGCCACGGCCTAGCAGCCTACGCAGACATGCTTGTATAGTGAATACTTGCAGCCCATATAAAAACCCCTGTACTCCTGTTGTAAATGAATGCTTACAGTTGGAATGTACATAAAACAGGTAGACAACATTTGATGATCGAATTAAAATTGGGATTCAGAAACCACAGGAAGTATCATTGAATCATATTTGACATCTAAGTCACTAAATTTAAGTCTTGAGTGTGATTATTAAACAGGTTCTAGGTTCTGGTACCGTGGAGGCTGCCCACAAGGGCAGCATACACGGTGTTGTCGGGTGTAAGGCCCATCCCTTTCATCTCATCATATAATTCAAAAGCTTCACCTGATCTTCCTTCTTTGGACAAGCCTGATATCAACGCCGTGTATGTTATCAATGTTGGATTTATCTCATTTTCTTGCATCTCCTGGAAGAGCTTCACTGCTTTGTCTACCTCCCCAGCTATGCACTCTCCGTGGACAAGAGAGGTGTAAGTGAATACGTCCGGCAACAGCCCCTTTCCTTCCATGTTCTTCCTCACCTTGTATGCTTCCCGGATCTTACCCCTCTTGCAGTATCCATCTATCAAAGCATTATATGTCACAATGTTCGGTTTCTCCCCCCTTTTCTCCATCTCTCCCAACATTCTCTTTGCTTCAAGAAAATTACCCTCCTTGCCGTATATATCTACAAGTGTTGTGTAAGCAACCACGTTCAATGCCATGCCCTTCTCCACCATTGAAAACAGTAACCCTTTGGCCTCATCAAGCCTATTAAGCCTGGACAAACCACTAGCAATTATGCTGTGTGAATAAACATCCGCCTCAAATCCTTTTGTTTCCATAACACGAAGCAGCGTCCAAGCTTCATCGATCATCCCTTTCTTGCAATACCCATCCATCAACGTGTTGTAAATCACTTGATTCAACTCAATTCCCTTCCTGCGCATCTCATTCAGCAACGTCTCTGTTGCATCCATGTTCCCTGTCTTGCACAATCCGTGCATCAATGCACCATATGTATGCGCATTGGGCTCCAAGCCCTTCTCGACTAACTCATCAAACAAACCGAATGCCTTCCTAAGATTATTCAATTTGCTATATAAACTAATCATCAAGGTATAAACATGAACATCCGCTGCCACACCCTTCTCAGACATTTCATCGAACAGTTTCTGTGCATCTTCAATCCTACCATTCCTCGCCTGCCATTCGATCAAAAGAGTATATGTCGCAGCATTGAAATCAACTCCAGCTTTCGCCATGGCTGTCTGGATTTCCTCCACGCCTGCGCTATCCAAATTCTTCACATAAGTATCAATCAATGAGTTATAAGGATACGCATTGAGCTTAATCCCCGCACTAATCAACTCATCCATCATTTTTCTAGCTCTCTCAACTTCCTTCCTTTTACACAAGCCATCAATCACCATTGCACTCGAATACACTGTAATTTTCACATTGCATTCCACCATTCTCCGAAAGAATTCACACACAGACTGAAACTGGTTGCGTTTCCTAAATGCAATTAAGTAAACCATACAAGATCGCTCATCGATTGCAATACCGGTGTTCACCATATGCTCGAATACCTTCAAACCCTCGTCAATTTTCCCACTATCAGCATAAACCCTAAATAACATATCAAAGAACAATGCCTTCTCGTCGGGCGAATAGCTTTCCCCCAATAACGAAGTTACTTGTGAAATTCCGCACCGAAGATTTTCATCAACCACAGCTGTGCTCAAAATGCTCTTCGCCTCAGCGAATCTCCTGTTTCCCAACAGCCGGAAGACGATTGCAATGTGAGCTTCAAGATTGGGTTTTTGCTGAACTATGGACTGATTGGCCCGCAGGAATTTGAAGAAACGCAGGCAGGAAGAGGTGGGGATTCGAGGGTTGGAGAGAACAATATGGGCTATGTGGGGATTAAGATTAGAAAGAAGAGAAGGTGGAATTTGAGGAAATTTTGAGGTTGGTGTAATTAAAGATTTGACAATCAAATCAGCTATTCGATGATCGGAGTTTGAAGGCAAATTGGGACGGAAAACTTGCTTGGCAACTGCGTAGAAGTTTTGGTTCGCCATAGCCAAGCGCCCGGGGCGACAAGAGGCTGGAAGCTTCAAATTTTTATTTACCAGTGCACCTTTGCTTCTTAATTTAACTTGTTTTCATTTTGATGATGGATGAATCTATTTTTTTTTCAAAAAAAAAAATCCAAACAAAAGTTGTATTAAAATTCATAATTCATTTCTTTTGTGTAATATTAGTAATGGATACAAAAAAAACTTTATTTAATTTTGCTCCATTGAAAAATCAAAATTGGATTAGGACGATATTGTGTATGTGTGGACATTAGCGGATCCAATAGCCTGTGAAACAATGTGATCTTTGAATCTGCTATCTGCTAGCACATCAAACATCCCTATTATCGTTTGGCATGCCGTTAAATATGGGTGAGGCTCTTGATGTGTCAAGGTTTGCATAAGCGCAAAAGTGCAAAGATGTGTTTCCTAGAACTCGTCGAATGTATGGTGTATGATCCTTCTAGATGGTAGTTTTCTTAACAATCCTATGACGAATCAGTGGAGGGGTTCACAGGTTCCATTGGTATTGGTCCTAATCTATTAGTTCCCATGGATCTTCAATGGTTTGAAACAAATTGTTGTGTGTTAACGCTGAAATTTTGGAGGACAGAATCTCTCTCTTTATTAATGAATTTGGGGAAAGATTACAGGAAAATAGGAAAGCGGAGTACAAAAATTGAAAGAAAATAGTAAATGAATTGAAAGAAACGAAAAGCAATAAAAATTGTAGAAAGAAAGTAAAATAAATAATGCGCTCTCTTAGGAGTGTTGAGGGTGTCCTGCTCTCTGGTGCCACATTGCACTTATATAGGGGGTGGGGAACCTAGGGTTGCCTCAGGCCCATGAACGCTCCACCATGGTTTCCTTCTTTGGTGGTGCATCGTCCTAATTTGTTTCCTTAGATGGCGCCTCACCCTGATTTGATTCCTTGGGTGATGTCTCGCCTGATTTGTTTCCTTGTAAGGTGTCCCGCTTTATGGACTTGGAGACGCGTCCTCTCTTCCAGTCCCTCCTCTTCCGGATATATCTTCACGGACTGGGCCGAGCAATTTTAGACCGTAAATGGATGGGCCTTAATATATTTTTTTTTTATTGGGTTAACAGATGCCCCCCTCGCGCATTTTGTCTGATTAGCATTTTTAAAACAAATTTGCGCGCTTTAAACTTAGGATTTGAGTCTCGGCCCATTAAGGCCCAAAGCCTCGCCGCCGCCGTCAACTCCTCGGCCGCCACCTTCGCCTGCACTGCGTGCTACTTCGACCACCACTCGCGATCGCTTCTCCATGTCCTCGTGCCTGTGGAGGAGCCGTGCCCGGCCGCCAGGACGTCGTCCGGCTTCCATCCTCTTGCTCGGCCGCCCCCACCTCTTTTGAGGACACCAGCCGCCAGCCAGGGAGGCCGCCAGGATGGAGGCCGTCAGCCAGGGAGGCCGCCATCCAGTGAGGCCGCCAGGATGGAGGCCGCCCACCAGTGAGGCCGCCAAGATGGAGGCCGTCCGCCAGGGAGGCCGCCAGGATGGAGGTCGCCATCCAGTGAGGCCGCTAGCCATGGAGGCCACCATCCAGGGAGGCCGCCAGGATGGAAGCCGCCGCAGTGAGGCCGCCAATATGGAGGTCGCCCGCCAGTGAGGCCGCCAGGATGGAGGCCGCCAGGGAGGCCGCAGGATGGAGGCCACCAGCCAGGGAGGCCGCCAGGATGAAGGCCGCAGCCAGGGAGGCCGCCAGGATGAAGGCTGCCATCCAGGGAGGCCGCCATCCAGGGAGCGCCGCCAGTCTCCTTGTGAGAGGCCGCCATCCTTCCATCTGCTCCGGAGGCCATCTTCTCGTCTCGGCCGCCACCCCATGGTGAGACCGCCGCCATCATCCTGCCTAGGGCCACCGTCACCCAGAGACGCCACCATTGTCTTCACGGGAGCCGCCACCAGGGCTGCCCAGCCGCCAGGTCATCCTTCAGTCTTCGGAGGCCACCACTCACTGCTCGAGGAACGCCACTGCCGGAGGGCCGCCACCACCCGAGGCCGCCATCCCTTCGCTTGGCCGCCAGCACCTTCCTCGGACGTCGCCGCCATCCTCGCACGGAAAGAGCCGTCGCCATCCTTGTTCTGGGGACCCGAGTGCCAGGCCGCCACCGCGAGCCGGGCCGCTTCTCGAAGGGATTCGGCCGCCACAAGCTTTGTCGCCACCTTGAGCTGGCGCCATTCGTCCCTCGAAGCAGCCGCCATGCATACCCAATAGCTTAGCCGCCACTGAACTATGTCCGGCCTCCCTTCACTCAACTTCGTATGCGCCCGGAATTTTTTGCCGCCGTTGTCAGCATCTCTCTTTGGCATCTCCGCTTGCCGCCATTGAATGTTGAATTAGAATTGAAACCACTGAACAACTCAGAGGACATTACTATTATTATTATTATTATTATTATTATTATTATTATTATTATTATTATTATTATTATTATTATTATTAATTTTTTATTTTATTTTATTTTATTTTATTTATTTTCTGGTCGCTATTAATCTGTCACCAACTATTCGGCCTCCAAGGCCGCCGTTGATCGCGTTCCATGGTTGTTTCTACCAAGAGTCACTGCAGCAATCACCACCCTTGGTTCGTTTTCCTCTGTATCGGGTTTCATTTTCTTGAAATAAGTCTCATATGTAGGCCGACGCTTCTCATTGCGTTCCTCAAGGAACTTTTCCAAGCGGGCCGCTTTCTCGGACAACTGGGCAAGATCAGTGGAATCCTGCACAATTAAACGTTCTTTCAATTTTGGCAACATATTTGCCACTACAATATTGGCTATCTCCCTATCGGGGACCGCCGTTGTGTATCGGCCCTTGAGTCGTTGTAATCTATTAATGAATGTTCTTGCCGCCTCCTCGGAAAATTGCTTTGCATTAGTCAGGTCTGCAAGACTCACCTGTGTTAATGGCGTGTAAAATTTTTCATGAAACGCTCGCTCGAGGTCGGCCCAATTTCGGATTGAGTTAGGCCGGAGGGATGCATACCATGCAAAGGCGGGTCCAGTGAGAGATGAACTAAACAACCTCAATTTGAGCAAGTCATTGGCCGCCGCTTCACCACATTGAGCAGTGAATTTGCCAATATGTTCCACTGTGGACTTGCCATCGTCCCCTGAGAAATTGGTGAATTCGGGCATCTTGAAGCCCCTTGGATACGGTTGCATGGTATCTACCCAATCAGGGTAAGGTTTCATATATGTAGGCTGCTCCATCGGCCTTAGTTGAATCCCAAAATGTTGCTGCATCACGTCTGCCAGCAACTCGGGTGAGACCGTCGGTGTCTGTGTAGGAGGCATGGCGATTGTGGGAGGTGTAGTCGAAGTCCCTTCATTTGGCTGTGGCGCCTGCCCCCTTTGCGTTGGAGACATCCAACTAGAGTTTGTACGGGCGCTGGTACTGGCATGGTGGCTGTGCGAGGCGTGGCAGGTGTTGAAGCCACTCCATATGGTTGTGACGCCTGCCCCCCTTGCGTTGGCGGCATCCAACTAGGGTTTGGTACGGGCGCCGGTGCTGCTGAATAGTAGGCCCCATAAGGTGTGGTCGGGACGCTCGGCACAGGAGGTGTCGCCTGATGTGGCGGCATGCCAGTGCCACTAGAGGCTGCCATACAGCCTGGAAAAGCACTGGAGGTCATTAAACAGCCTGGCGCCTGGGAGGACGTAAAACAACCTAATGAGGCATTGGAGGCCATAGGACAGCCTTGCGAGGCATTGGTGGCCATGGGATAGCCTAGTGCCTGGGAGGCCGTGAGACAGCCTCTTGAGGTATACATCAGCGCTGGAGGTGCCGCATACGTAAGACTCGGCACGCTAGGTACCACTGGTGTGTAAGTAAGAACAGCCTGGTGAGGTAACTGAAAAACATTTGCCAAGCCGCCAGACTCCGAAGATGACGGCTGGCATGGCGTGGCTCCCCAAGTCCTCTGTTGGCCGCCTGACGGCCCTGGACATGGGATGCTTGGCGGCACAATCGTGTCGTTTGCTGGAGCAGTTCCATCTTGCTGAGTGCGCAAGGAACCGCATATTCTATCTATCTGGTCGGCCATAGCAGGTCGCAGTACATCCATGAGATGCCTCGTGAGTAAAGGCATGAACTCGGCCATCGATTCTATCATCGATAGCCGCATCTGCTCGGTCAATGTAGGGATCTGCATAATTCCATGTTGTGGTTGAGAAGTGCTCGCCGTCTCAACGGCGCCATCAGATGGTGTTCTAATCGACGTCTTCTCCTGTAGAGACATCTCTTCAAAACTGTGTGTCAAATCGCTTACAAGTTTTCCAGATCTGAGATGCATACACTCTTTAAAGCGGACATGGCTTCAATTTCGTGTCCCACTGGGCGTGCCAATTTGTTAACGCTGAAATTTTGGAGGACAAAATCTCTCTCTTTATTAATGAATTTGGGGAAAGATTACAGGAAAATAGGAAAGCGGAGTACAAAAATTGAAAGAAAACAGTAAATGAATTGAAAAAAACGAAGAGCAGTAAAAATTGCAGAAAGAAAGTAAAATAAATAATGCGCTCTCTTAGGAGTGTTGAGGGTGTCCTGCTCTCTGGTGCCACATTGCATTTATATAGGGGGTGGGGAACCTAGGGTTCCATCAGGCCCATGAACGCTCCACCATGGTTTCTTTCTTTGGTGGTGCCTCGTCTTGATTTGTTTCCTTAGATGGCGCCTCACCCTGATTTGATTCCTTGGGTGATGTCTCACCTGATTTATTTCCTTGTAAGGTGTCCCGCTCTATGGACTTGGAGACGCGCCATCTCTTCCAATCCCTCCTCTTCCGGATATATCTTCACGGACTGGGCCGAGCAATTTTAGACCGTAAATGGATGATCCTTAATATATTTTTTTATTGGGTTAACAGTGTGCTTATAATATTGCAGAATGTTGTTACTTTGATTCACTACAAGCTGTTACCATGATTTGGAATGTTGTGGACAAGGATCTTGTGTTATTCCTAGTCCTTTGCAACATCTTTCACCTCCTCAATGATAACCCCGCTTTTAACTTATGCATCTATTGAGAGAAGGGAACACCGCTGGTGATATCCTGCCAAGAGAAGGGTTAAGGGAATTTAACTCTTTACGACATGGGTGTTGGCATTAGATAACAATAAAAGTGGCATTCTTTGTGATAAGACCAGCATTGTTTTTTGTTTTTAAAATTAATTTTGTTTTATTTTTATTTTTATATTTCTCTCCTCTCCGCCCCTTCTTTTTCATTTATTTTATTTTTTCATGGATTCAAAAAATTGGATCATGTATAGCATGCGTTCAAAAATTTAGACTCTGAAATCAAAAATTAAAATTTTCAATTTTAAAATTTTGAATTAATATGTTTTTTTAAAAAAATGGAAAATCAAATATCGTCATTCGTCGACTATACTCTTATGGACACATCCAAAATTCCGAATCACCAATAAACAGGCATCCGCATGCCTTTCACCAATAATAATCGGTAAATGTTATTCACATCGATCCAATCCATGGTTTGAGTGAAGGTATCCAAAACCAAGTGATGTGTAGTAATTAAAATGTTGTAACCCCCCCCCCCCCCCCCCCCCCCCCCCAAGTTAAAAAGAAAAAAGAAAAAATTGTGCATATATACAAGTAATGACCATGCATTATTGAGTTCATATACTTCTCGACATCCACAATTTGAAATATGCTCCCATAATCTCATATTTATTATAAAAGCTATCTTGAATTTTATTTTTGATTATTTATAGTGCTTTGTCGTTTCATTTAACTAATAATATTATATGTTGTGCTTTCACAGTTTCACTTGTTAATATATATAATTATTTTTATTTATTGTTTTGAGATTTGGTAGGATCTTAGGATCTAAATCCTAAATCCTACGAATCCCAATTTTGCAAATACAACCAAGCTAAGAACTCGATGTTAATAACCCTAATTCCAAATGCATTCCCAAGTTTGGCCAAGGCCATGTGACGTCATCATCATCACTCCCATTTCTTGTGTTTGTTGGAGCTCACAGCTTCCGATCACCATCTCCGACCATCCCCATCACACGTCCGGCCTCCTTTCCATGTCCGACAACCCGCATCTTCAACATCAACTGCGATCATACTCATCAACTCGTTGCTGCTGTCGTCTTTCTCCTCAGTCTCTGGCGGTTGCTCGTCGCGCTGCCGCCCCCTCCATCATCTCCCCAGTGCATTCGCCATCAACGGCGAGCTCCTCCACCACCGCCGGTCCTCCATCAACAAACCTTCATCGTCTTCAAGCTCTGGCCAACAGCTCATCTCCTCCCGCAGCCCGCTGCCATGGTTGTCATCACCAGCAGCTTCCTTCTGCTCATCGCCATCCTCCTCCGAGCTTATTTTTTGAACCCCTCAAGATAGCTCAGCCATAGCCGTCGACTACAGCTGCATCCTCGTCGCCTTTCCGTCTCCAAGCTACCGCACCTCCAACCTCATCACCGTTTCTCCGATCTTTCTTCTTCGCCGATGCGAAAACCCTATATTTATTGTCCCCTTGTCTCCGGCAGCCATGGCACCATCATCTCCGGAGAGTTCCGACCAGCCAATGCCATCGACATCCCGCATCCCATCCTCCCGCATTGTGTTTTCCACCTTTGAATGTATTAAGAATATTTTCTTTCATATTTGTTTGAAGGTTATTGAGAGCTCATAGGTGTTTAATCAAACCTGGCTATGCAGTCACTTAAAGGGTGAGATAAGTTGGATTTTATGCAATCTTTGATCCAAAGTGGAAGGAAAATATTGCAACTAGTTTGTATTCTATTCCAAAACTAATAATTCACTTAGACAGATAGGCTCAAACCTTAATCCTATTTTTCTTTGCTCTTCACATTTTGTTTTGAATATTGAAATGCCAAGGGTACTAGAAGAACCAATCGGATTAACTTATCATTTTCCAGAAAAAATGGAATAAAGGCCAAAATGGTCCTTATCTTTGCTAAAAAATCAAAATAGTCCTTTATGTTTTAAAATACCAAAATAGTCCTCTACATATGCATAAAATAGCCAAAATAGTCCTTTTGTATTATTAAATTGGGCTAGTGGACATCCACACTTTTATATTTAACCCCAAACTTTCAAAAACTTTCATTAAGGCCCTAGGAAGGTTTGACTTTGTACAGAAAGGTCATCTTTCAAAACTTAAATAATTTTATTATCCATATGACTTCGGATCCGCATGAAAATTGGTATCAGGGCCTAGGTTTTATTGAAGAACATATTAATTATATTATTTATAATATTTTATTTCTTAATGGAGAAGATTTTATTATTTAATGGATTCAATGAATTTGAAACCAAAGACTTATTTCCAAATTTTGGAAATAAAAAATAGAAAATTCCAAAGGAATTTGTTGAACTTGTCCATGGGACAAGATATTATCAAAATTAGTTTCTTTCCTAAAAATGAGAGGAACATACTGGAAAGAAATTGATCCGGATAGCTCTAAGTTCTCACAGGACTTAAGGAAAATCCAAAAAAACGATTCAAGATTATGGTAACCGGGTATTAATTTTACCTGGAAAAATAGATAACTTGAATCAATCAACAGAGGAGATCTTGAAATTATTTCAAGATCTAATGAAATAGATTTTAAATCTGAAATTTGATATTTCGGATATCAAGAAAAGGCAAAAGGATATTCCTGAATCTTCCAAGAATAACCAAGCCAATATTAGAGATGCATTCGGACTCGTACAAGCTTTACACCAAAAAGGTAAAGCAACTATGGTTCTAAAGCAGAAATCACAAGAAGAGCTTATGATCGATCTCCTGAAATCAGTCGAATGAGTGTTTCCAGGGCAGATCTATCAAATCTACAAGAATTAGCAGAATCATTTTCCCAACTTGGGATTATGGATATAGTTAATGTAAAACCTAATTGATAATGGCCAAAATTGACCATTATTTTCAATCTATTTCCGTGTCTAATACGGACATTTGATCGCATTCCGGTCTTATTTAAATAAGAAAGCAGTTGAATTTGACAGATATATGCAAGTTTGTATAAATAATAAGCTGGTATTGAAAAATACAAAAATATTGCCTTTTTATTAATTTTATGTTAAAAAATCCAAAAACATGATAAAAATATTAAAAATCCTCCACTTGATTAATTTTGGTTCGGTGTTGTCTATTCGGTAGAACATGGGTCTATTAGATGGAACACATACCAAATAGTCAAGTGGAATAAATATGTCTATTTATATTATTTTTGTGTTGTGATGTATATATTTTTAATTTTTATGTTTATTTATTTTTATTTCTGATTTTCTGCTATAATTAAAATAATTGGTCCACTAATCACTTTTAATTTTAATTAAATTGCAGGTGATTGGGCTCATGCAAATTTAATTCAAGTTGGTCCAAGTATTTCAGTCCAATCCAATTCAACAGTCCAAAAAATAAATCCAGCCCACCAGCAAAAATTGGCCCAACACCATTCAGTCCAAACCCACTCCAATCTCCCTTAGCCCAACACCAGTAGCCCAATACAATTTAATTAGTCCAAACTCTCCAAGCCCAAACCTAAGTCCAACCCTCATCATCAAACCCTAACCCTAACCCTACATACTGCCGCCGCCGCCGCCCGGCCGGCCACCGCAGCGCTACCACCATCAACCACAGCCATCTCCCTCGTCCCACCTTTTCCGGCCAAACCCCATCTTCTCCGATCTCTGCCACCGCCGCACCGCCATAAGCTCCGGTGACAGCCCCCCCCAAAATCCGCCATCATCGCAACTCCCTCAACATCTCGAACCGCACCCATCCCAAGTCAACCTCCACCACTCCAGATTACTCCGACCACTCCATCCCCATTCCGAACAGCCACCAAACTCCAGATCCGGCCTCCATCTCCGGCGAGCACAACCCCCGCTGCCTCCGCCGCCCATCCGAACCACCACCATTCCAAATCCTCCACCACCAGCAACAAAACCCCCAAAATTATTTTTCCTCACCTCCGGCAGCCACCACGCCAGACCTCGCCTCCGCCGACGCTGTCTCGCCTCCACAGTCTCGCCTCCGGCAGCCACCGCGCCAGACCTCGCCTCCGCCGATCCCCTCCGATTCAGTCCAGTCGCCTCCGCCATCTCCACCAAAGATTTGGGAAAATAAAGCAACAAGGAAAGGAAAATTGGAAGTGATAAAGAAAAAGAAGAAAGATGGGGAGACGGAAGAGAGACGAAGAAGAGAGAAAGAAGAACAAGAAAGAAACTGGAAGGAGAGAGGAAGAAAGAAGGAAAGAGAAGAAGAAATCTGTGAACAAGAGAGAGAGAAGAAATGAAGAAGGAATGGGAAAGAGACCAACAATTAATTACGGCGCTAAACAAAAAAAACTGGGTACGACGCTATACCAGTGAGAAAAAAGAGCTACGACGCTATACAAAAGAGCTAAAATGCTAAAATCAAGCACTACGATGCTATACAAAAGAGCTACGACGCTAGTATAGCGCCGTAAAAGAGGATAGCGTCGTAAAATAGGGATAGCGCCGTATACCCAAAATTCAAATTTCCCATGTGCCCAATTGCATAGGAGGACCATGGAGCTGAAGTCCCGAAGGTGTAAACAGCTTTGTCTTTTCTCCCTGGACCTCGAAGACCTGCCCCTCCCACTCCGTTAACAGGCCTAATGGGCCTAGGGTTGTTTCTTTTTCACCAATAAATAGCTGTTTTGTTTCTCGTGAACAGTAGCCTACACCCATTTGAAAAATTATTTTGCTGTTCTTTAAGAGAGCAGTAGGCTCTAGCTCATAGGTAGATTAGGTAGATTAATTTTATGTAATGTAGTTCTTTCTAGCTTTAGTTTTAATTTCTTATTCTTAGTTTGTAAATGGGTTGTTAGATTTAGTTAGCCACTATTTTCATATTTTACAGTTTTTCATTTGTATTTGCTTGGGGTTTGAAACACTTAAACTAATGGGTGTTTGAACCATATTTTGGTTTTAATCAAGAAAATGTTCCCAAAAATATGAGATGGAATTTATTCCATGGTCTTATGGCTTTATTTTTCTGTTTTATTTTTATTTTGGTTACTTGACCATTTTCTTTTTATTTTAGTTAGGTTTTGGTGTTTTATTAGTTTAATAAATGCACAAACACTTGATGTTCATCCATTTTTAGATTTATTAGTGTAGTTTAAATTTTATTTTTGCTTAGTGTTGGTTTTTATTACTTGTTATTTTTATTTTTATTTTATTTTATTTTATTTTATTTTTAGTGTAGTTTAATAGATCTAAAATGTGGATGATATTATTGTGTTTGTGCATATTCAAAAACTTGAAAATAGGGTTTTGCAATCGCATAGATTGCATTACCCGACCAACAATTTTAGGGTTTGCAATCGCATAGATTGCATCACCCGAACAACAACATTCTGGGCTAGCTATGACGCTAACCGCCCTACGGCGCTATCCTTGGATAGCGTCGTAGGTGAGGTTTAGCGCCGTAATTATCCAAACTTAAACAAAAATTGGCCTTACGGCGCTAGATCAACGACGCTATCCTCGGATAGCGTCGTAGGACCCCAAAAAACTTCATTTCTCATAAAAATCCACTTACGACGCTATACCTACGACGCTATCCTAGGATAGCATCGTCATTTAGTGTATAGCGCCGTAGCATTCCTCCTTTTTCCAAAAATTTCTTTCTTCCCCAATTTCTCAAACCACCTACGGCGCTACACCTACGACGCTATCCTAGTATAGCGCCGTAGTTTAGTGTATAGCATCGTACCCACCCCTTTAACCCCAAAAATTTTCATCTCTTTTACCAATCCATAACGACGCTAACCTCACGACGCTATCCTAGGATAGCGTCGTCAAATCTGTTTAGCGTCGTAATTGGCATTTTTGCCAGATTTCCCATTCTTCATTTTTCCCACTTAATTAATTGAACCTTTATGTTAATATTTTGAGGTTGAAATCCAATGATCTCAACCCATGATTAATTTAATATAAAGAACTTTGTTCAATTGACCATTAAAAGATTCTTCTACAAAAATTAAACTCTAATGATCTAAGTATATAATCCGGACTGTAATTATTTAATTATGGAATGAGTGATTATTTAGACCATAAAGAGTAATTATGGATTTAATTCCATAACCGTGCATGAGAAACCAATGTCTCTCATACAAGATGACCCAAAAATATTTTCTTTTATTTATTTTGTCTTTATCCGTGTTGTGTGAAACAACTTGTAAGAGATATAACAGACTAATGTTGGCGGGTACTCCCACACGGATAAACTAGCTCGTGGTCTGTATATTAATTACTAGATGTTATTTTGCATGGTCTGGATAGTGGCCGGTGGAAGCCTTGGCGGTTCGTCCATCCGGGATTCTAATAGCTGCTCAGCTGACTCCTATCCGGATACAGTTTTATTTTCTTTATCTTAATTTCAAACCTGAATTCAAGTTGTAGTATTATTAAATGATGTCGACCAACATTATTTGAGAATTATTACCGCAAGAAAATATGTGGGTTTTTCTTCCATTCACAGACAAAAGGGAGCTGAATGACGGTGGTCACCGTCATTTGGAATTCCTTTCTGTCTAAAAATCATTCCATCCAAATGAGAGAGAAATTGGACAGCAGATGTTTGCAGTTCACCCAATCGTTTTGCCATCTTTTTAGCCAAAATAAATTCTTCTCATCTCCGGCTATTTCATCTCTGTGTCTCAACTTCTGTCTAAACCCACCTTATATTTTGGGTTATTTAATTTTACACTTCTTTATAAATTTATGCATGATATTATTATGTAGATATCGTGGTCAATATTATTTTGGGATCCTTCCCTTGGACATAGAAGTCTTGATTTAAATCAGATGTCTCACAATAAATTTCCAACAAAAATTCATTTATAAAATCCGGATCTTAGTAAGGGATAAATTCCACAGTTACGACTAATTCACATCCGACTGGGGGTTGATTTTGGGAAATTAGAAGCAGAGTCAGCGATTAGGTCTCATCTGGACTGAAAGGATCTGTGTTTTAATTGAGAGTCTAGTACCTGTTTAGGGAATGATTTTCACATCGATTATTTTCCAAAATTGCTGTGTGTTGGGAATCTGATATTAAATGTTGCACTGAGATGGGGTCCACTTGGACTCAAATACGGTGTAATAGTTAATACTAGAGGAACAACATTCGGGCCTTGGTTATTTTCTGAGATAGGGTTGAGTACTCTTTCAACTGCTGTCCTCTTCTGCCAAAGCCTATTTTTGAGTCCTGAGTGAGTGCATCCGGAACAAACTAATTCATTAGTTCGTTTCATTAGTTTGTATCTCATAACCACCCGGAAGGAAGTGAACACCGCGAGCGGTTCACCGCGAGCTGGGAATTCTTGATCCACACCCGGTCATCCTGACTGGGGGCTTTCTTTTACTACCAGGGTCAGACTTTCGAAAACCTCCGAGTGATAGGATTTTAAATGCTTCTTTACCGCTTTCTTTTACCGCTTTTTTTTAACTGCTTTCTCTAGAGGTCACTCGGTTGTATTGAGAGTTGCGTAACTGCTACTAGGACTGAGAGTTAAGGGATAGTTCAGGGCTTGATTAGAATCTTAGGGTGTGACATGGGGGAATGATAGCGGTACTTGACACTTCAATAAATGATTTGCCAGGTGTTGCTTGTCCACCACAGATGAATGATATGCCTCAGCATGGCCATGTGAGGGCAGTTGTGAGTCTGTGGTATCTTAGAATTTGTTGCCTTAAGAACATGTAAACTCTTACTGTAAGTACCTGTCTGTTAAAGGGAACATGGTATAGAGAACATGAGAGTTAGCTAACTGAAGGATTATCCCAAACAAAGATCTGTGTATTAAAATGGAAGTTTAATTGTGTTTCATCTGAATCTTGTCCAATCTTCATTCTTTTCTTCCTGTCCCTTCTGTCATATTTTAAATCTGCTTTCTTAGAATAATTTAACCGCTTTCTTAGAATAATTTTATTGCTTTCTTAGATTAAATTTAATTCGCTCTCTAGAATAATTTTATCTGCTTTATTTTAATTGCTTTGATAACTTAGATTAAATTATGTCAAGTAGATTATAATCAAACACAAACTTGAATCGAGTAACCGAGTGGAAAATCTTAGTAAATGACGTGGGCCCTGCTTCCATCGCACATCCTCCAGTGAACGATCCGGTACTTACTATAAATACTGCAATTTTTTACTCCGTGCGCTTTCGGGGGCACAGTTTCTTAACACGAGTAAATAAAAACGTGACAACCTATAAATATATCCCTAATCCCAACTCCATCCTCATAATTTGGTTTCATTAAATAAAATTGAAAACCGGGACTATTATGTTTCAGAAAATACTCATGTAGTGGGAATTTGTCAAAAGTTTCATGGCAAGGATCTTCAAGGCAGGAAATTGTCAAAAGTTTCATGCCGGGGAGGTCCACAGTGCCATTTGAAATCAAAGTTTCCCACATGAGTAATAAAAAGTGAAGTATATCCTAAAACCCCGTCCCATGAATCATAACTCTTTTCATTTAATAAATTTAACCTGGGATATTTTAGAAAATACTCGTGTGATGAAATTGTCAAAAGTTTCACTAATGAAGTTCTTCAACTGGGTTATGCAGAAGAATCAGGATCCAACGTGACCCAGATGGACCGCCTGATGTTCAATGAGAGAAAGTACAGACTTTTATATGAACAGGTATCCTGAGGTGCATCTCAATGCAAGACGAAACCCAGGACGGAACCCGAGTAGAGCACCAGAATCCACACCGTGGGCCAAGACGATATTACAACCTTTAAATCCATATGGCATAACACTGAACCTCGATGTTATCGACTTCCGAAACATCGAAGATCTGATCGACGAATGGGTAGCTTCAATGAAGATTTCAGCAACTACTCTGGATCTCGATAAAGAAAACTTTGTCAGATTAATAGAGCTAAGTCTCGAAGGATCGGCAAAGTTAGGCTGGAAAAACTCCACGGCGGCTCTAAAGGAACAAATACTTGAAGGAGAATCCAAAAGCACAATCTGCGAAAGATTTTGTCTTTTATTTAAAACCCATTTTGTAGGAGATTGTTATTTTGAAGAACAGAGAACCGAAAAAATCAAGGTCTATACCCAAGCACTGTTGGTATGGAATTAAGAAGTATTTGCGCAGTAGACGAATATATCTACTGGTTTCGTAAATATTATTTTCGGAGTAAGATGACAGCTGAAGTAGCATGTCCCATATTCTTTGCAAAGATCTGCAGCCCATGGAGAGAGATGTTATCCAATCGTACACGGTACCCCCTGGTACAGTGGACTCAATAGTCCGGGGAATGCCCTTCTTAAAGCATAAGCTCAGAGAGTGGTGTCAACAGGCAGCAACCCAAAAGAACATCAAGTGACTAAGAGGTAAAATAAAAAGAACCCCTCTTTGCTGTGAAAATAACGATTTTCCAACCATTATAGGAGAATCAGAAGAAAAGAGGAGAAAGAAGAAGAGTCGAGGCTCATACAGTAGGAGTTTCAGAAGACCTCCATTCCGAAGAAGAAGAGCATGGTGGTCCAAGGGCAAGGCCAGATCATACAAAACTGGACAAAGAATGGGAACAACGGAGAGTTCATCCCAAGGTTCAACTAGCTCAGCAGCAAGGAGCACGGGGAGAACGACGTCCAAGAGAACATTCAGATGAGCCCATACCCGAGCCAACGAAAGTTTCAAGGACTGCAATTGTTGGAAGTGTGGAGCCAGAGGTCATATTTCACCCGATTGCCTTCAGAATCGTGAGATATGAATGTACGAAGCCACGGAGGATATCATGGAAGCAGTCTACCATGGAAAATTGGTACCAGTCTATCAGTTTGAAGACATCCCCTAGGATGAAAGCATCTACGAGGAAGAATTAAGAAGTGACTCGGACTCATATTCAGATGGATCTTCAACCGAGTCTGACTGAAGAAGACATGATTCAGACCACTGAAAACCTGTCTGGATTCTTTTCAAGGATGACGATCTCGAATCGAACCATGGAAAGAATAATGCGACAAGATTCCAACCTCAGCCCATATGACGGATTCAGAATTGGCGGGATTGGACGAGTTCTTAACCAGATGGGACTCAACCAGAGAAGACATAACATCATTTACAAGGTAAGTGCAGGTGAGTTTGCAATTCCTATGGAATTTACTTGTAATGTTATGGATATGCAATTAATTCCTAAAGAAGAAATTCTTGAGGAATTAAGCAGAATGAAGGAGGAAATCGCCATTACTATGAAATGGATCCACATAGGAGCCATCGAAGTAGTAATTAAGGCAACTTTCAAAGAAGGCATTGATTCTGAATTACATCTATCAGTCACTGATAGAAGAATCAATAACCTTAGAGATGGTCTTCTTGGGACTATGGTAGGAAATTTATATGCTGGGAAGTTCATGTTTGACATACATCATAGAATTTCCTATAACTTAGCTGACCAAGATTTTAGTAGAGTTCTAACCCTTCATCAGGATTTTAAAAGAAAAGATCTGATGAAAGAAGGAAACAGGCCATATTCTATAACCTATAGAATCTCTTATGCACTTTCCAATAGTCATTATTCTGACTTATTTCTCAGGAAAGAATATATAGAAATTCCTAGAATTTTCAAGGAATTTGCTAAAGTCATGACTCCAAATCCTACCCAGATTCCAAGGTTATGAGGAGTAGACATACAGATAAGAGATCATCCAATTCTAGACAGATCAACGAGTGCTAGAATTGAGTACGCAAGCCGTATGTCTTTTTCGGAAGACAGAATTATGGCATATAAAGGGAAGGAGTTCATAAAAGATCTAACTCCTCAATCCATTGGGGTAGATAATATAAAGATTAAATGCCCTGAAGGATGGAAAAAATACGAGTAATATTTGACATCACTGAAAAGATTAACCGTTTTCCATGTGATGACTTATACTACTTGCAGCAGCCATCAATTGGAACTATGAAGGAACAATTGAAATTGCAGGACATGAGATCAGAGTCCTAGGCACCGCCGGAAAAGACAATGGGGTTATTATTTTGGGATTAAGTTTTCTCGAAAATCATAAACCATGGGTAAGAAAGGATAATGGTATAGAATTTATCTGAAGGGTCACACCATCAGAATTAAATGACAAGTCCATTTTCCATTTATATCTCAGTAGGTATAATATATGAACAATATAAGTCAGAATATTTTGCAGCTTATATTGATTCAGGATCAGGTATTTGCATGGCAAAACCAGGAGTTTTCCCTAGCGAAGCTATGGAATCATTACCCATTATTGTAGGAAGAGATTTTTCCCAAAAAATCTAAGTACTAAATAAGGGTATTCGACAGGCCAATATCATGATTGGAGGAGCATTTGGTACACCTTGGTATAAGGTAAAAACGCCTCCTATTTACTTTCATGATACAGGAGAAGATATTTTGTTAGGGAATAATTTCATACAATCCTTTACAAAATATGTTCAAGATAACAAAAGAAATTTGTTAATATTTACCACAAGTTGTGGAAATGAGATACAGGTGTTGCACAGAGAAAAGGCATTCAACAGGTTAATGCCTATATTATTTCGCAGCAAAGGTGGTGATAATGATGCCAAACTAACCCATCCAAAAATACAGGATAAAAGAAAGTTTGGTAAGGCTTTGTTGTCTTTTAGACAGCAAGGATTCGATGAAGCTTCTATTGAGGAAATTATAAACCTCAAAGAAGCAATACAGGAAATGAAGTCATTAAATATAACTTCATTAGACATTGATGGGGAAACTAAATTGTCCCTCGAAAATGTTAAAAGACTTATCCAGAGAAACTTTAACGAGGATCCTCTCGCATGGTGGGATAAAAACAAGATCGAAGCTACTCTACAGGTAAAAGAACAATATAAATATGAGTATGTTCGATACAAACCCATCTTAATGAATATGCAGGATAAGAAAGATATGCAGCAAATTATCAAGGAGCATATCGATCTTAAACTCATCGAGCCTAGAGTTTCAGCTTATAGTAGCCCTGGATTCTTGGTAAGAAACCATGGAGAAATAAAAAGAGGTAAACCCAGGTTGGTAATAAACTATCAAGGTATTAATAAAATAATACAGTTTGATGGTTATTATATTCCGAGTAGAGAACACTTAATTGATTGCATCAAATGTGCTAAAGTGTTTTCTAAATTTGATTGTAAATCTGGTTTCTATCAGATTAAGATGGAGAATGAGTCGAAGAAATTTACAGCATTCTTCACCCCACAAGGGCAATATATTTGGAATGTTATGCCAATGGGGCTTTCCAATGCCCCTCAGATATTCCAAAGAAAGATGGATAATCTATTTAAGGATTATCTAGAGTTCATGTTCGTCTACATAATGACATTCTGATTGCATCTCGAAATATAAAAGATCATATTAAACATCTTGAAATATTTTCAGATGCATGTCACATGGAAGTTCTTGTTCTCTCTGAGAAAAAGACTTCTATCGCTGCTAATAAA
The DNA here is from genome assembly GCA_030278955.1 of Hygrophila difformis. Lineage (NCBI taxonomy): Eukaryota > Viridiplantae > Streptophyta > Magnoliopsida > Lamiales > Acanthaceae > Hygrophila > Hygrophila difformis. The sequence continues at coordinate 10,304,322 of JAOANR010000009.1, read as the reverse complement.
ATTAAATTCTTAGGAGTTCAAATTGATGAAGTAGGGATAGAGTTACAGGAACACATTGTGGAGAAAATCCGCAATTTTCCTGACATATTAAAAGACAAGAAACAACTTCAGAGTTTCTTGGGAGTTGTAAATTTTACAGGCATGTTTATAAAAGACCTTGCAAAATATAGAAAGGATTTTAGACCACTCCTGAAAGAGACTGAAAGCTCTAGATGGAAATGGGAAGAAATCCATACCAAGAGAATTCGTGAACTAAAGCAAGTCTGCAATAGCTTGCCTAAACTCGCGATACCTCAAGATGAGGATGAGCTGGTAGTCTACACAGACGCCAATGATTTTCGATGGGCAGGAGTGCTCATGAGAAAAACAACTACGGGTCAAGAACCTTGTAGATACACAGAGGGTTGTTCACTGAACAACAAGCCAAACTCTGGCACATTAATGAAAAAGAATTCTTTGCAATATGGAAAACATTTAAAAAATGGTGTTTATTCTTACTTGCAAAGAAATTTGTATTAAAAGTTGATAATACTAATGTTAGAGCTTTTCTAAAAAATAAACTTAAATCAAAAATTGAAAAAGCTCGTATTATCAGATGGCAAGCTGAATGTCAATATTATACTTATGATATTGATGTTATAAAATCTCATAAAAATGTTCTTGCAGATTTCTTGACGAGAGATGGAAGCATTTGAAGCTGATTCCATCATTACGAGATTCATGCACCTCAGAGAAAACCTAGATGAGCTATCAAAGCATTTTGGACAGCTCGAGATCAATGCACGAGCAGCTGGCCAAATACAACAGAGTGATGTGGACATGGTCCGCAACAATATACGAACCTCCCATATAGAAATGACAGCGCTATGGGAAACAGTATTAGAGCCAATCAGGAATGCGTCAGCCTCTCTGGTAAACAAAGAGAAATGTGCTCAAAAAGCTAAGGTGGTCACATATGAAGAAGCAGATTCAAACACTGCTTCAAAGGAACCATTGTCGAATACCGACAAAAATGTTGAGCAAGAGGAAAGTCACATTTCCGAAAGTTCAAGTCAACCCACTGCCTCTTGGGTAAAAGAGGAAGAAATTAACCTTAGGCCAATGACAGGCACCTCTAAGGTTAATTCAGAAGAGAAGGTCATTTCTACAGCCTGGCTGGACTACTAAGGGAAATGGGAACAACTGGTTTCCAAAAAGGGAATTAACCCCGGCAAGACGGTGATCGAAACATCCGGAAGATACAACAGGGTCTGGATGCTCGAGGGATCAAAGCCAGAAGAGGTTCGAAAGTGGTATGATTTTGGCTCATTAGCATCGGTTCATACTACATCACCAGGGTTTCCGGAAATTGAAAAACTTCCGGGATGGATAAGTAGCGCAGTGCACGAATCATGGCAGAACAACCCGCACCTACAAAGAGGTGATATTCTGGAGCTTAAGTTCATTTCGGCAGCACCAGAAATAGTCGGGAAAGGTTCTTAACCGGTCTTTCACTTTATTAAATTACAAAGACCTGATATGATTGCCTTCAACAGAGTTAAGTCTATGGATGAGAAGGCACCATTGGTATCTTCAATCAGCAAAGATGAGATCTCCACCAGACGAGCATGGGGATTCTGGGTCTGTCTCACAGAGATGGAAAAGGTCAAATATCCATTTAAAATCTTTTCCAATAATTTAAATGGATCGTTCCTGGTTAATTCTTTAACAGGGAAAAGCATGGAGTTTGCGGAAACCTCTTTTGAAAAGAAAAGGTTACTTATCTGGGAAAATAAGTTGCCAGCAACAGAGTCTACCAGAAGAAAGGCATGCAACATGATGCATGTTGGGCAATGGGATAATCACATATACCCATATTGCGTGGAACAGAAAAAACCCCTATTCGGTACAAAGATTCGGGTAACCCAAAAGAAAGCTGAATCTGGACAAGATAAAGGAAAGAAACGACCAAAAAACTTTCACAAGTCCAAATGAAAACAGCTGGATGTAAGAGAAAGAGAGGTGTCGGCAAAGACCCTACAATAATGGCCGCCAAAGTAGAGAGGGGCAGCTGGCAAGGGCATGTGACGAGTTGACAAAGGAGCCCACTAGCAATAATTCTAGCAGAATAAAAATGTAGGCTGGAATCCAAGGCAAGTGATGTCACTGCGTTCGTCACAAGAAATTAGAGTTTGTTTGGAGTCCGTGATTGAAGTACGCGGACACCTATAAATAGAAGAGATTGAAGCAGATGGAAGGCATCAGAAATCCTCCCAACTCTTCAAAATAATAAGTTGTATTTCCTTTCTGCAAAATTTCCTTTCTGTATTTCTTTTTCATATGGGGTCAGTCCCCCAGAGTTAAGCATCCTCATATATGAAGAGCTAAGTGTCCGTCTTCTCCATTAGGAGAAAAATATTTCTGTAATATTTTTAATATTTCTTCAATAAAAATCCAGGCTTCCTATATCCATAATCTTCCAAAATTAGAATTAAACTTTTGCCCCAAACCTTGCTACGTCCTAAGGTAGGAAACGAAATAAGACTGTGCTGATTGTTGCTGAAGGAGCCCAGATCTGGTGAACCATTGGCTGCGGTCGTGTGGTTGGAAGAAGTCCGTAAAATCCCAGAGCTCGGAAGACCCGACAACAAGGCGGTCAAACCCGAGGTATGAGGTTTTTGTTTAATTTTTCTTACGGAAGCATATTAGGCATTTATTTGATGTATGGATTAATAAAAATCACTATTTAAACTTTTGGGGCTAAAATGAAATAGTTTGAAAGGTTGGTGGTCAATTTAATATAAAAGAGTGTCAAGTGGAGATTATTTTATACAAAAAGGACTAAATTGGACATTAAGTCAAAAGGTAGAGGACTAATTGAGTATAAAAATAGATAAATGACTGATTTGACCAAAAAAGAAAGAAAAACGACTAATTGGACATTTATTCCCAGAAAAAATTATACTCCCTTCGTTTTTTTTAAGTTCACCATTAGCATAGTAGATACTATTTATTGAGTAACTTTGATTCAACTTTTTCATATAGTTATATAAAATAAAACATAGTCAAGTGAGATCTTGTTGAATTCGTCTAATCACGTAGTTTTAGAATATCAAACTTTTATAATTTTTACTTTTATACAATTTGAGTTATTAATGATTGAAAATGTATATTAAATTGTGTGAAATGCATGAAGGGTGAAGTTAAAAAATAACAGAGGGAGTAATAAGTAAAAGAATATATAGTGTAAAACAATACCCATTTAATTACAATTTATATTCCCCTTTTCATTTTCTTTAGTTTTTTTTTTCCTCTTTCGCTCTTGCGTCACTTATCACAAATAAAAGAATTCCAAATTTTTTTAATTTTAGCTCTATCAATAAAATTAAAAGATGACGATAATTTATAAATAAAAGTAACGTCGAATTTTAGTTCTATCAATAAAAGGAGCGCACCTTTTTGGCAATTTCTATCTTTTCTCAATTTCTTCTATTCCAGTAAATATTTTTGTACTAAAAAATACTTCTATTACAATACTTCCGGCTTTGTTTGTATGCTGGCAACATCACCTAACCTACAGACAAAAGTAGAATGATAGGTACCTATAGAGAAATGATGGATATAATGACATTATCATTTTTGAAGCCTTAACCATCATTTTTGAAATGATGGGTACCTATAGAGAAATAATGGATATAAATGACAGCATCATTTCTGAAGCCTTAACCATCATTTCTTGATGTGCATGCACTTATGTTGCCTGTGTACAATAACCGGGTTGCAATACTTCTTTCATTCATGGTTGGGGTTTTCAATCATGTTCCAAAAATAATACTCCATCCGTTCCATTTCAAATGTCTCATTTTCTATTTTGGTCCGTCCCACTTCAATTGTCACATTTTCTTATTTAGAAAATTTTTACTTCTTCAAACAAACATCACATCAACTATTTACTCCACTTTATTTAATACGAAGTATAATAATTCATTCTACCCAAAATACCGTGCCTAAAAGAAATATGACATCTCGAATGGGACGAATGGAGTACTTATTTTTATTTATAATACTTCCGACAAAATAAATGGGCTTTTCGATAATAGATTATTTCCTATTTATTTGAGGTTTTTCAAAGGGGAATAAATACTCAAATAATGCTATAAAATTCACTATTTTTCAATTTGGTCCATAAAGTACTGTATTTGATTATCCCAAATGGTCCTATAACTTTTATATTTTAGCCGAAATAGTCCTAAATACATTTCGTTTTCAATTGTAGGTCTAAACTTTTATTTTGTTCAATATACCCCAAAAAGTTTCTAAATTTTGCAATTTAGTCCTTATTTTTAAAAATATAAATATGTAATAAGGACTAAATTACACAAAATTAAAAAAATTTGGGGATTAAAATGAATAATTTAAAAGTGTAGGGATATACAAATATGAAATGCATTTGGGACTATTTCGGCTAAAATATAAAAGTTATAGGATCATTTCAGATAATCAAATACTTTATGAACCAAATTGAATAATAGTGAAACTTATAGGACTATTTGGATATTTATTCCGACCTTGGGTCAAAGTGGAATGGATAATATCCGCCCGATCCGATGCCGTATTTAATTATATTCGAATTTGAATTCGATGCTATCCGGGCGGATACATGACCGGATGTAGGATTTGAAAAATCCGCCTGTATCTGTAAAAATTCGAATATCGTGCTGATATTATCCGAATTTTCTATATGGATATCCGAGTATTTATATATATATCTATATATATTATACTACTCCATTCATTTTTTAATAAATTTAACATTTGCATAGCTTATACCAGGGTTGTTAAAATCGCGATCTTGATCGTAGAATCGCACGATCCTACGATCCTAGCCATAAAAAATGATCCGGATCGCATTAGGATCGAAAATGTATTAGGATCGGTTTAGGATCGTAGGATTGCTATGCGATCCGATCCTAACCTCTATGTTTTTTTTTGGGAGCAAAATTACTTATTGTTTCTATCTCTTTGTGGTTTTGGTTATGCTATTTTTTTGTCAATTTTGTTTAATATATCTTTGCAATGTTGAACCCAGAATGGTTGAGTTATGTGTCAGTATTTAACTTCCATTGTGTATCATGAATAAGCATGTTGTTAACTATCATATTCTTGTTCAAAATGGATCTAAAATAGATATTTCTAATTCTAACTATCATCAGTTTAGTGAGATAATTAACAAGCATTAATTTAAAAAAATATAAATAATAATTTCATAGGATCTTAAGATCCCGATTTGATCCTACGATCCTGATCTTGTAAAGGCAAAAACGATCTTATATAGGATCCCGATCTTAACAACATTGGCTTGTATTATTCATTTAGTAACTTTAAATCGAGTTTTTAACATAGTTATATAAGAATACTAAATTTTTATAATTTTTAGATAGTACAATTTGAAATATTAAGTATTACAAATTTGTATTAGATTGCGTGAAATGCATAAATGTTAAATGTACTAAAAAATAGATGCATTTTATATATATATATATATATATATATAAAATTATATATTACATAAACTAAATATATCCATTAGACCATACAACATACCATTAATCGAAATATTTAATACGCAATATCATTCTATTTAGTTCATTGCTCTACTCAAAGCGACTAATTTAAATAGGAAAAACTTTACTCTCGTCGTCTTCATCCTTCATCCCCTCCCCGCCGCTCACCGCCCACCTCCCTTAAAAAATTAATCCCTCCGTCCCATTTGAGATGTCACATTTCTTTTGGGCACGGTACTTTAGGTAGAATGAGTTATTGTGTTAAAGTGGATAAATAGATGATGTAATGTTTATTTGAAGGAGTAAAAGTTTTCTAAATAAGGAAATATGACAATTGAAGTGGGATGGACCAAAATAGAAAATAAGACATTTGAAATGAGACGGAGTGAGTATAAGATTATCAGACCATTGTTTGTCACAATCCGAAACCCTCCTATATCTGTCACGTATCCGTATCCCAAAATATTCGAATTCGTATTTATATCCGACATATTCGTATTCGATAAAAAAAAAAAAGAATATGGGATAGAATATGAGAATAGTACTATCCGCTCGTATCCGTCCCGCTTTCACCCATAGTAACACCTAACCATTTTAAACAAGATTTCCAATAAACATTTAAACGTACTTAAATATACAAGATCACACCCATACGATCTGCAGAGAACAATATTCATGCTCAAACTTGCTCAAACATATATCCACATTGAATTCATTCTCAAATATGAAGAACCGTAATGTTCTAATGCTCGTTCGAAATAAAAAACGGCTTGGATAGATCTAATGTTTCATAAATCATACTCGACATGGTGTAAAAAAAATTATTCATGACTTTATCTATATTTGGATGTGTGCATACTTCCACTTACAACAAATTCTTTTAGTTTGCATAATTGGTTGAAACTTTGATTTGAGAATTCATTAATTTCATTCAAGTTAGTTTTTCTTCGCATAGAAGGGGACAGTAAATATCATGTCTCTGTAATTGTAGCTAACAAACTTCATAAACTATCATTCTACAATATTGCTAATATAATGCACACCAACTAAAATATTCATACAAAAATGAAAAACCCTAATTTTGAAGAACCTTATTTATGACACACCAGAAACATCCGATAGGAGATAAATGGAGCAGAATGATATTGGTGACAATTAACGGTTAATGATCGTTAGTTGATTTGATAACCTGATTTGATGAGATCTATATCTATATCTATTAGCTACATATTAATTGAAAAATGTTTACGATGTTTAACTGATAATAGAAATTTGATTTAAAAATCGTGCACATGAATATATAAGGAAGATATATTATTATTATCATCATCATCATCATCATCATCATCATCATCATCAAATTACAAATTTTTTAATACATCAGTTTATTTGCAATATGTTGAAAATTGCTACTGTTCACATACACATTTTAACTTAAAGTTTTATTATAGTTAGTTAAAATATATCCAAGTGGGATCTTGTTAAATTCTTCTCATCGTGTAGTTTTTAAATATCAAACTTTTAGAATTTTTACTTGTACCGAATTTGAGTTATTCATAGTTTAAAATGTGTATTGGACTGCGTGCACTTTGGGTTTGTAGCAAATAAAAAAAAACGAGTGAGTATACATCCATTTTGTTTTGGGATTGTTTAGGCGCATTATATTCAATTCAATTCCTCCCGAAATACTATACTCTAGCTATATTAATACAGTGCATGCAATTGGTTGTACGGATGATGAGGTGGCAGGGAAATAGGGTATCAGAGCTCTCCTGCTATATGTTACGTAATGAAGAGATGCCTCTGGATAGTTAAATGGCATGCATAAGCTTTATGCAGAAATATTGATCAGATATCTAAATCTTGGAAGAAGAAGAAGAAGAAGAAGAAAAAAAACCTGCAACAATGGCATGATGCAACCTAAGGCATCAATAGTAGTAGCTGGGTGCTGCAACCCCTCCCCACCAGCGGTACGTACCTTCTCAGCTACTGCATGCCACTGAAAATTCAGATTCAACTCGCCAACTTTATACATGGAACCCATTTCTGCTATATTCACAACTTGATGCACAACTACAGCCTGCCTGCAGGAAAATACTTCTTCAAATTTGTAATTTAATTCTAATAACAAACCCATAATGAATTCCAAACCCCATCCGTTGATCATCTACTTATATATCTATTGGGATGAATACATTAATACATACAGCACAATTGTACGACCTAATAGTAGGAAAGGGGTTGGATTGGAACTTCCAATCCAAGGCCGGCTGGGACCATGTTAGATGCCGATCCTCTGCAATGGGATCATTCACCATTTTCGATACTCTGATCTGGAATTACTAATAATCACTTCTTACAAGACGTGGTCGTACAATAGCTTTCTTTTCTCTTTAATTTTTGTTTGTGTCTGCGAGTATGTAGTAATAGCTGCATATATAGGAGATGTTTGGGAGTCAGCAGATCTGCTAGCAGATAGCAGATTCGGAGAGAGAATTGTGAGAGAATATGCTGTTTGAATCCGCTTTCCGTTACCCAATCTACTTACATCCAAACATCCTCATAGTACAGTATATGGCTACTAGGGTTATGCCGAGATGTACCACACCTGATATCATCAACTGATCTGTATGTGCTGCCACAAGTATTTATTGGTTGCATCCAAAGTTAGATCAGAAGCATCGATCCCTACAAAAGCCCTGCACACACTTTCACCATAATAAGTAAGTACTAGAAACCTTCTTTTATGTGTTGATAATTATAAGTTTTCGTCCTTTAATTTTACTAATTACCAAAATATGAAGTATATAATTATCCTATTGTGACCAAATTTGTCCTGTAATCATTTCAGTAAATTATTTTTAAATCACTGCGTGTATTTCAGCAAATTATTTTTAGGACTAAACTGTACGAAAAAAAAAACTACTAAAAATTTAATAGTTCAGAGACCTAAAAAGAATTTGTTGAAATGACCTCCGGACGGAATTGATCACAATAAAATAGATACACAACTATTTTGGTAATTAGCAAAATTAAAAAAAACGAAATTGATAATTATCGAAAGGACATTTGTTTTTATTCATTTTTTTCCGTACTAGTTTCCTTTTCAATTTGAAATCCTTAAATGCTTAAAAAGGGCTTCACTCTTGGGTCTTCACTTGTCTTCTGAGATCCACTTTGTTCCACTGCACCAGTAGGGAAGTACTATAGCCTAGATAGATATAGGAAACCTATCTGCCATGGATCGGAATGGTAATTTTAGCGTTCCTTATTTTCCAGGCCTCGCTTCGGAGAATTTTAGCTTCCACTACAACTATAATTATGATCAGACGCCGACGCTGCCGCCAGGTGATGCCATCTTTTGTTCTTCACCATCTACCTTTTCTTTCTTGTTCTTTGTAACTTTCTACACTTTGGAAAATGCTGCCTGTGCTTATTTATATTTTATAATAATTAATAATAAAACATTTTCATAAAGGGTTGATCTTGACCGCCGGTCTTGAGCATGTTCTTCCTTAGATCTTGATTCTATATATGTAGCTACAGAACAAGGGTTTTGACCCAATTTCTGGTTCATAGTTTGTTTTTCAAAATTTTAATGTGAAAGTGGTGCTGATTCACTACAAATGTATACATACAGATATATAATCTCCATTTTGTTTTTTTCCAACCAAAAAGTTGTTGCTGGATCAGATAGTGTACGGAAATATTACTTATTTAGTTATGTATATATATTTCCTTATTCATAAACTTATCTTTTGTTTCATTAAGTTTTCAAAGGGTCGGTTCACTAATATAGAACACCCGGCCCGTCACAATTTAATATTACTGGGCCTACTAACACAACCCAGGCCACGCGATAGATCATTTTTGCCACCTATAAGATACATACACATAGACAATTCATTTCGAAGCCTGTCCCAATCTCCCCCGAATAACCGGATCTGGGTACAAATCTTGGTTAAATTTAACATCAATTTAGGGCTCCGCGAGGCAATGAAATGCAATGGTGACTGTCATCAACCCTAAGTCAGATGTTAAATTTGGCGGATATTGGTATCCGGCTCGGATTATTAGGGGGGAAGTGAGACATAGGTCGGGTTTCAAAATGGGTTGTCTATATGTACCTTTCAAGTAGTATAAATGATCTATTATTTCAGTTTTGTGTGGGTTTCATAAATATTTAATTTTGGCAGGGTAGCCTAATTATGATATTAACACAGATTTTGGGATAAGGATTACTCCCTCCGTCACATTTGAATTTTTCACAATGTTTATTATGTATGTTTGACTTAAATTTTTGTTGAAGTTATATACGAAAAATTATAGTCAATTGAACTTGTTGGATTCGTCTTTTTGTGTAATTTTATAATATTTATTTATAATTTTTACTTCACTACATGTTGAAATTTTAACTGTTAGATAAATGTATTAAACTGTGTGTTAAAAACTTTTGGAACATTTCAAATGAGATAGATAGAGTAGTAAAGTAAGACAATGAATAAGACAAATAAAAAATATGTTGAAGATGAAAGACAAAAATATAAAGAATGGAATAATTTATACTCCCGTCCCACTACAATTGTCACATTTTCCTTTAGGGAATAATTACATGATACTTTAATTATCAAACCCACTACCATCACATCACATTAATAAATAAATATATTAAAATTTCAAACACACAACTATCACATCACATATAAATAAATCAATAAAAAAATTCAAATACATTATAATCACATCATATAAATTCCTAATTTACCACCACTTTAAACATTAATCAACCCCTATATTAAATACTAATTATTCTCACATAAAATATCGTGTCCAAAAGAAATGGGACACTATGGGACGGATGGAGTAGTATATATTTCCAAATAAGCCATTATTGAAAAATAGCTATTTCTGCCAAAACTTTTAAGTAATAAAGAGGTAGTACGATGAGGAGGGCATCATGTCAACGTTGGTTCATCATAAATATCATCTCACAGTGATTCAGTTAATTTTTGCGTATCCAGCATTAAAATCTGAAAACAACCATTAAGAGTATATATGTCCTATCACTCTCATTTCTGATCCCCGTACATGCATGATGCATCTTTTCTTTTTGTCAATTTTCCATTCTCAGAACACCAATTAGTGTGTATCCTTTTCAGGCATGGAAATGCAGCAGCCATCCATGATGCATACCACAGCACCACCACACACAATATTGCTGCCAATGTCATCAACAACAACAAGCAATAATAATACTTCCAGCAACAGCCTCTACGGCAGTCAGGTGCCAAAGAAGAAACGGCTGAGCACCGAGCAGCTGGAATCGCTGGAAAACAATTTCCAGAAGGAGATCAAGCTGGACCCTGACACCAAGATTAAATTGGCTAAGGAGCTCGGGCTGCAGCCGCGCCAGATTGCGGTCTGGTACCAGAACCGCAGGGCTCGTTGGAAGGGCAAGCAGCTTGAGCGGTTGTACGATCTGCTTAAGCAGGAGTACGACAATGTTTCCAGAGATAACCAGAAACTCCAGCAGGAGGTACTAGTTACTATTCAATTAACTACGTTCTCTTCCACAATTAAATTCGCCTTTTGATTAATCAGGATTCATTGACAGGCATCATTATTTGTGGTATATATTTATACCTAATTGGGAGGTTCTTGAAGCATAATGCATCTTGATTTTTTTTCATTTTTGGCCCTACTTTTCATTTAATCCCAGCTTGAATGCATTGCAAAGTTTTAAAGCAAAATATCCAGCTTTTATCGAAGCTTTCATATTACTCCATGACTTCTTTATCTGCTCAACTAATTAAAATTGTCCTTGTCAAGGTTGTCGCACTAAGGGCAATGCTGAAGGACCAAGTGCCGAAAAATCAAGGCTTGACTGATTACACCGAAGTTTCTGGTGAGGAAACAGCGGAGAGCACATGGATCCCAAACCTGGATAAGTCCGGTGGAGCGGCAGCTCTTCAGCATCATCATCAGATTGCAGAATGCAGCAACTATGTTTATAATGTTGTTGACGCAGACTTCGTTAAACCGGGGATGGTGGCTGCCTACAATTGGACTGATCTGCCTTGACTTGTTGACATTTTTATAATTAGGGTTTGCTTCATTATTGATGCTGTTTGTGTATTGTCTTGAGGTATTTTCTTCTCTTTCATCTAAATTAGGGTTTGTGATCTTCCTTATTCATCTAGGGTTTTGTTATTCTGTATGTCAAACTTCTTATTGGAACAGAATTAATTTAGTTTGATTTGATCTTGTGGCAAAGACCAGAAGAGTGTTGATTTGGTTTCATTTCATATTTTGTCGCTGTTTGGAGACTTTTGTTGACTGATGTTTTGATTAGAGTCCAGGTTGCACTAATCAGATCACTAATTGTTTAGTTGGATAAGTGATGGAATTAACTACTCATTGGATAGAAAATAAAATAGATCATTAATGTTAAACAGGTTCAATCCACTTAGGTTGTGCCCAACTAGCTTTAGCTAGGACATAGTATATACTATTGTAAATCAACAAATTGTGTACGCACACTACTATGATCGATCATCTTGTTCAACCTGCACTTCCTCCACGCATTTTCCATCGTTTATCAGCTCCATTGCATATTATCCGATTCTTCATATAATGCAAGCCTTTTGTGGTTGTTGCACGTCAACCCACTTCTCTTCCCCGTCTTCATAATCATACTCTCCTGCTCAAGTTTCGTCGTCGTTTCATTTTCATTTCTTCCTCCTTAAAAAAAAAAAAAAACTCTAACCGTTATTGTCCTTTCTTCTCCCTCTCTTTCTTTTGGTCGGTGACTCTCCATCAATCAATCAAACATGTTTTTTTTTTACAAACAGTGAGGTAAATTTGTAATTCCACACACATATTTCATTATTCACTTACTTTTAAGCATTGGGAAGTAAAGGATGATGTATTCTACAATTGGGTATCAATACATCATATAAAAAACATGTGGGAACTAAAATGTAAATCCTTTTCCTAAGGGGGATTAAATGAAGAATTCCCCAAATATTAATTAATGCATGAAAAAAAAAAAAATGAATGATTTGGTGATTCACCGCCACTCCAACCCACCTTATTAAATAACACTTAGGGTGTGTTTGGTTGTTGGTAGAATAGGGAGCATATAGCGGATTGGAGTAGCATATCCTCTCACAATTCTCTCTCCGAATCTGCTATCTGCTAGCGGATCCGCTAACTCCCAAACATCATCTTAGTAGTTAGTACCTCCTTTTTAATTGCTATATTACAATTACCATTTTTAACTAGCTGACTTTAAATGGTTTTATATTATTCCTTAAAAGGCTAAATAAAAAATGGTAAAGTGATACTGAAAGTAGATATTACAAACTACAAAAATCATGTTGGGCTCACTTTCAAAATCATTCTATAACCAAACAAATAAGGCTTCAAAATTAGCTTGTTGAAAATGGTAATTGCAATGTAGCAATTAAAAAAAAAAAACAGAGGAATTATAAACATATATACTACCTCTGTCTCAACATTCTTGTTTAATTGGAATGGTTTTTTTTTTGCACTATTCACTATTTAACTTTGATTTAAATTTTTAGTATAGCTATGTAAGAAAAAAACATAGTCAATTGAGATCTTGTTAGATTCATCTAATCTTGTAGTTTTAGACAATCAACTTTTTATAATTTTTCGTTCTACAAAATTTAAGTTATTAACCGTTGAAAATGTGTCTTGGCATGCGTGTCGAAGGCCAACGTAACAAAAACAATGAGACGGAGGAAGTATTAAAATATTATTAATTATACTGTCTCATTTGTTTTGGTAAATGGTGACACCTATATGTCGGCAAAGGTGTGTGAGTACAAACTACACAAATTACAATACTTTCTCAATTTTTAAAGGCCACAAGTACTAAGCTAGAAGAACCAATTGGAGTAACCTATCATTTTCCAAATATATATATTTGTATATAAATAAAATAAGTAAAAGAATATGCAGTGCAAATTAATACGTATTTAATTACAATTTATATTAATTTTAGTTCTATCAATAAAATTAAATGATGACAACAATTTTTAAATAAAAGTAACCTCGAATTAGTGATAGAATTAAAGGGTAAATTTATCCCAAACGAGTTCTATACTCAAAATCTAGTTTAAGTGATTAGCTCAATAATTCTTCATTAATCATTAAAGAAAAGTTATCAACTTATCATTATATTATTACAAAATGCGTGAAGTAGCTAGTGAATACGGCCTACGACCGAAAGTTATTTTTGGATTTCTTTTATATAAATCTCGGTCAGGTTCTTCTATTTACTAAATTACAAAGTGATTGAAAAGAACAAAATAAGGTACAGATACCAGTAAGTTAAAGGTAATAGTAATAATTTTTTCTTGATAGTTAATTCCATGATTAAAAGGTGTGTATTATGGTAGCTCACCAAAAAAAAAAGAAAAAAAAGGTAAAAACGTCCTTTATCTTTCCAAAAATTTCAAATCCGTCCTTTTTCTATTTTATTACCGATTTAGTCCGCTACAAATGCTAATTATGTTCAAATCAGTCCTTTTTTCACTAATTATATTCTAATTGCTGACGTGGCAAGGGTTTTAATTTAAACCTGACACGTGTGCATAATATTAGTCCTTTTTCTTTTATCTTTTGCCAATTCAGTCCTAAACTTTTATTTTGTTCTATTTAGTCCTCTACCCCAATCACTCATTTTTATATTAATTGGCCTCAAACCTTTCAAATTATTTCATTTTAGGCCCAGAACCTTAAATTTTTTATTATTACTAATACATTTATCAAATAAATGCCCAACATACTTCCGTAAATAAAATTAAATACCAAACCTCATACATTGGGTTTGACAGCCTTGTTACCGGGTCTTTGAAGTTCCGAATTTTACGGACTCTCTCTAATAACCACTCGACCGCAACCGATTGTTCATTGGTTTTGGTTTCCTTCAGTAACAATCAACAGAATCTTACTTTGCGTCCTACCTTAGGATGTAGCAATATTTAAAAGTAAATGATTTAACTTGAATTTTTGGAAGGTTATGGATACAGGAAGCCTTGGTTTTATTGAAAAATATTAATATTATTAAAAATATTAAAAAAATAGCCTGAATTTTATTGTCCACAAAGTATGATTGTGCTGATTGTTGCTGAAGGAAACCAGAACCAATGAACCATCGTTACGGTCGGGTGGTTAGAGAGAGTCCGTAAAATTCGGAACTTCAAAGACCCGGTAACAAGGCGGTCAAACCCAATGTATGAGGTTTGGTATTTAATTTTATTTACGGAAGTATGTTGGGCATTTATTTGATAAATGTATTAGTAATAATAAAAAATTTAAGGTTGTGGGCCTAAAATGAAATAATTTGAAAGGTTTGAGGCCAATTAATATAAAAATGAGTGATTGGGGTAGAGGACTAAATAGAACAAAATAAAAGTTTAGGACTGAATTGGCAAAAGATAAAAGAAAAAGGACTAATATTATGCACACGTGTCAGGTTTAAATTAAAACCCTTGCCACGTCAGCAATTAGAATATAATTAGTGAAAAAAGGACTGATTTGAACATAATTAGCATTTGTAGCGGACTAAATCGGTAATAAAATAGAAAAAGGACGGATTTGAAATTTTTGAAAAGATAAAGGACGTTTTTACCTTTTTTTCAAAAAAAAAAAAAGGTGTGTATGGTAGCCCCCAACCCCCCCCCCCCCCCGGCTGTGGTGGTGCAAATGGCCAAATGGGGCAATAATTTTTTTGGCTGTTGTGCAAATGGGGCAATAATGAGTGATAGTATATAAACTCCAAAGCTGGAGCAGTGAGCAGTGACCAGTTGCTGGCTCCAGGCGTCCTCTGGCATACATGATTTGTCGTTTATAGCAATTGGTGCAATGACTGTAACAATTCATTTTTCAGTTTTCATTTCTAACCAGAAATTTAATCGACTAGTACACACACACACATACACACCTTTTAGTCCTTTTACTTCACTTTAATCGCCAACACTTGTCCAAGTTGACTTGTACCATTTTATTCCCTTTTCCCCCTTTTACTTCCAACGTAACTACAGTCTACAACTACTCACCTCCTCTATATTAATTACATTTACTCAAAATAATCCCACCCTCCATATATAGACACATATATAGAAATATAGCTGTTGTGTCCAAAAAAAAAAAAAAAATTGTGCATCATATAGTACTAAATAGAGGAGGACGTTCATGTCCTGAATCATGACAATTCTGAACATCTGAATTTTATATGTTTTATGATGTTTAATATATATGTAATATGGGCTCAATTTAATCGGATATTCTTTCCCTCAATACAAGATTTAATTAGTCAATTACACAATTAATAGAATGCTGTGATTGTGGCAAAAAATATGTAACTTTAATTGCACGGATTTTTTGAGGAGTTATGTACGGAAAAGATTGTTTCCATTGTATTGAAATTTTTTATTCCATATGATGCTTTTCTCCATTTGAATATATTTATGCTAGATGATTTTACTAGTTTAGATTTAATAAATCAAAACAATCATTTTATTAATTCCATACAATATGATTTTACTTTCATCTAGCATGATATGACTCATGAAAATAATTAAATCAAAATAAGCATTTTATTAATTTCATACAACATGATTTTACTTCCATCTAGCATGATATGAATCTCACACAACATGAAAATAATTAAATACTGTGCAAAAATCTTGAATCAAATGAATAAAAATAACTCATAATATGAAAACTAAAACAAATACTGTATTAATAATTCTACATAACATGATTTTACTTCCATCTAGCATGATATGAATTCCATATAGCGTTAAAATAATGAAAATGTAGCGTAACAATCTTAAGTTAGATGAATAAAAAAGAACTCATAAATTCCACACAGCATGTTTTTAACTTCAATATAACTAATTCAATTCCACAAAGCATAAAATAATTAAACATAGTGCAGAAATCTTAAATTAATAAATAAATAAAATTCATAATCTAAAAATCAAAATAAGTATTTTACTACTTCCACACAACTGTAATGGAAAGTTTTTTTTTTTTTGAGGAATCAAGACTTTTATTGCAAGGACAAGGTTACCATACAAGGATTACAAAATCCCTACCATCACCCATCATTGTCAACCAATCTAAACAACATACAAGCCATTTGATTAACATAAGAAACGGAGACAAACACTCAGATCAACTCAACAGAGAGCAGTACTTTTAGAATATATAAGCTTTTCCTGAAAGCAATTCCGCTCATGTTCCATTCTTTTCTTTTATCATCAGAACTTCGACCCTGCCTTATTCCCCCGTTCTCATGTCCCCATTCTCCTGCCACCTAGAGCCATTTCTCAAAGCCTTCGTTACAAGCAGCCCCCATCCTTGCCCAATGATCTGTTTCCCCATTACGTTCCCGTAGTATATGCTGAACCTTCACCATACCTGCGAAATTAATTATTACAAGGATTGGCGCTAGTAAAGCGTGCAGCCTTCGAGGAATGTTGTTCGGGCTTGTTATCCATCTCACCACGTTAACTGCATCGCATTCAAAAAGCAACTTTGGAAGAGGAAATCCTTGATCCCTGATGAGTGCTTGACATACTCGGTTTATCGCCATCAATTCGGCCTCTGTAGAATCTGTTGTCCCTATACTGTCCGATAGAAGGTAAATCACCTCCCCATCTTTGTCTCTAATAGCACCTCCTATCCCCGCCGGCCCCGGGTTCCCTAATGATGATCCGTCGGTATTGATCTTCCACCAACCTTCCCTAGGTCTTTCCCATACCAATCCTTGCCTTGACTTGACGCCTGCTACTCTTCTTTGATGCATCATTCCCATTGGGAAATTGGAATCAATACAGGCGATCACTAATCAAATTAAATTACCACCTATAATAAATATTCTTTCCTATTTAAGTAATGGACTTATAATAAACTAATCCCAAAACCAAACATGAAAATAGGATGATACAACATTTCAGAAGGGTCAGGTTAGGAAGCTGAATGTCTTAGATTCAGCTCAAGCTGAACATGATAATGTAGTGTATTAATGGTGCTAGTTAGATTGTTGAAGAATAATTACCATTTATGTAACTCTATATTTATAGCAATGAAATATACATTTTTCAAAGTTAATTCCTATAATGAAGAAATAATTATTACATACCAAAGATTATAATTCACCATCAATGCTCAATGAAACTTGGATAAGCCATAAACAAATACTTCCTCCGTTTTTTAAAGATAGCTACAGACCCACTCAGCACGCAGTCCAATGCACATTTTAAACCATTAATAATTCAAATTCGGTAAATGTAAAAATTCTAAATGTTCGATATTTAAAATCTACAAGACGAGACAAATCTAACAAGATCACACTTGGCTATATTTTAACTTGTATAACCATGAGAAAACTTTAAGTCAAAGTATATAAGTGAACAGTACTCATTAGTCAACAGTAGCTAACCAAAAAAAAAACGGAGGGAGTATTACATAAAACTGGAATTACCGGCAGCCTCCTATATCCAACTAGCACACGATAACAAGCAAACTTTCACAAGATAACAGAAAACTCAGCACAGGAATCAACTGAATCCATCATAGCACAAGAGCTAGCACAGCCGTCGAACCTCCCCACCTCCTCCGCCTCTCTGTGGACTCGTTCTAACCCAGCACAGTATGACAAACATCATAGCACAAGATGACAGATAAAACAGCATCGAATGACTAGTAAATCATCATAGGATGACAAAATAACCCATCGCACCATAGGAGGCGACTGGAGGAGGCTGTGCCGGACTTGACGGTGGCGACGACACTTGTAGCAGTAACTGTATCGAGTGGAGGCGCTGAAGATCAAGTTGTTGGGGGAGGTGACTTGATCTGATGGGGGCGGCGGAGGCGCTGGATTTGACGGATGCGGCGGCTGGATCTAGTGGAACAGAGGCAACGTCGAGCCAGCAATGATTTTTACTGAGGGCAGCGCGGCGATGGAAAACAAGATGGCGACTTTTGGCTACAATGGGAGAGACCAACGAACAGTGGAATAATGTATAAATAATTGAGTGGGGCTGTCATCATATCTGTTGAAGAAGAAAAGAAGTGGACGGCTTGGGAGCAGCAGCAAGTTGAGGGGAGGCGTTGAGGGAAAACATGGTAGAGCCGTAGAGGAGGTGGGTGGGAGAGAGAAATTAGGGCACCAATTTTTGGTAAATAAGGAAGTTGATATTTTACAATTTTTATAATTAAGGAAATAATTTAGGCTCCCCACAATCATCACACAAAAAGAACAAAATCACTCATTCAGTACAAACTGAATCAGCGCACAAACCCAACCCATTTCAGAACCGCCCTGAATAAATCCATTCATGTGTGCTAACCGGATTCTTAAATAGATATCAATGTAATTTATAAATAGTAACTAAATCTACAATATTACTTATATTTAACTAAAATAACTATAACTATCGTTATGCAAAAAAAAATAACTATAACTATCACTATCTTAAAGAAATATATAAGATTTAGAATATAAAAATTTAGCAACCTTGGTTTAGGAAAAATGGCTGAAATGTGGAGTAGTATCCATTAAAGCTTTATATAGCCCATTATTATATCAACTAGTATTACCCGCGGAAATGCGAAAAATGTTAATAAAAAAATCAAATTTAACAAATAAAATTGTTCAACTTTATTATGTCGATTATATTTCCCAAGCTTCTAAACTATTTTAAGTATTATATAAATACATGTATACATTGTACAACACCTGAGTAATATACAAATGCCACTACCAAAAATTTATACACTACAATTTAGTGCCTTAAAAATACTATAAACAATAGTCTAAAAGGAAAAAAAATGAAAAATAAAATATAAAATACTTTCTGCTCACGGCTCTAATACAATACATATGCAAATAAAGTATATGAAATCAGAGTTGCATACGGTAGTTTATTATTAATATTGATTCACCCCAAGGCCTTGAGAATTTAGAAATTTAATAAAGATTTAGATATTTCCAAATTAAATTACAAAAGTATAAGAAAATACTTTGTTAATTATTAAATTTAGAAATAATTTTGCAAAAAATATTATTAAATGTACCATCATTACGAATATCATAATGATATTATTTTGTGGGATGTATAAGCATAGTTTGATCAACTTATACAATTTATATAATTTAGTTCATCTATCTAATACAAATATTTGTTGTTCATTGATGAACATAATACTCCATCCTCCCACTTGAATTATCCCGTTTGACTTTTTGACACTGCTCATTGTTCAAATTGATTCAATATTATTGTAATTATATATTTGAAAAAAATTGTCGAATTTAGTCTTGTTAGATTCGTGTAAGGGGATATTGTT
Organism: Hygrophila difformis; assembly: GCA_030278955.1. Taxonomy (NCBI): domain Eukaryota; kingdom Viridiplantae; phylum Streptophyta; class Magnoliopsida; order Lamiales; family Acanthaceae; genus Hygrophila; species Hygrophila difformis. Next base: position 10,284,388 of record JAOANR010000009.1, on the reverse strand, counting down.
TATAAGGGATATTGTAATCTACTATTGTCGAATTTGGTCTTGAACAATATCTCTTGCGAATTTCATTTCTGCACACAATCCAGTACACTTTTTTCATAAGGGAATTTTTATGAGATATAATTGATAGGTTATTGTTCATAATAGTAGATTACTGTTTATAAGGATATTATTTTTATATACTCCGATCCGTATTATATAGGTTATGTAAAGACGCAATAGGCGGCCCCTTGGTGTAAAATTCGCTTAAAATATTCTTGTGTATCACTTTATACAAATTAACTGATCAGTTGTAGAAATTGTAATAGTTTTTGTGCCTACCCGTTTTCTTGAGCTTAAAAATAAAAATAAAAAAATAAAAAAAAGAAAAAGAAATTCCAAAGTCCCGACATGCGGGTTGTGCATAACTTTTTTGAATTTGAAAGCTTTGCATATAAGTATACTTCCTTTACTAAGAAAATTAATATTTAAAAATAATATTTCTGTGAGCTAAAGGATAATATTAAAAAAATATATGTAATATTATGCATGGAATTTTTTTGTTTTTCCAAAATGAAGGAATAGATAGTATAATATATTTTTGAATACCTAAAATTAAATGAGGATTGGAGCTTACAGTTAAATTAAGATTTATATGATGACGCTTATAAATCTACGCCAAACTATTTTTTTTTTTTTAATTATTACTCTACATAATCTCTTTTGATGTAAAATAATTAGTTCTGTTCTGCACGTAACTTTTTAGAGTTTTTGGGATCTTTTGGTAGCTTTTGATTTTTTATATTAAAATTATAGCTCCGTTCTGTACACTAGCTTTTGATAGCTGTAGCTACAATTAGTGTTAAAAAAAAGCTAACAAGCTTATTTCGGTCCAATTACAATTTTACCTCAATAACCAACCCACTACACAATAGTATACATAAATATTTGTCCTTTTATGTCATTTTATAAATTTTATGACAATTACAGCTAGTTGTACCAAACACTTAAATAAAACTGACAGCTACAGCTCCTTACAGCTCCAGCTCCATGTGCAGAACAGACCCTCACACGTATACGGTATATATCTATTAAAAAAAATTATTATATGGATTTAGCTTATTGCTTGGTTGGAACCAAAAATGATATAATGGTTTGATTATTGTCTCTGATTTTAAAATCAATTATTTAAATTTTGAATTTGAATGTTAGAAATAATCATAAGTAAATTAAAACATTATTGTTCAAATTAGTTTTCTTATGGTATAACAATTACTAGAGGTGAAAGCGGGACGGATACGAGCGGATAGTACTCTTCTCGTATCTTATCCCATATTTTTTTGTTGAATACGGAATCGAATACGAATAGGCCGAATATAAATACGAATTCGAATATTTCGGGATACGGATACGGGACAGATCTAGGAGGAATTTCGGATTGTAACAAACAATGTTCTGATAATCTCATAATGTTTCAAGGGCGGTGGGCCGTGAGTTACGGGGAGGGGATGAAGGATGAAGACGATGTGAGTAAGGTTTTTCTTATTTAAATTAGTCGTTTAGAGTAGAGTAATGGACTAAATATAATGATATTAAGTATTAAATATTTAGATTAATGGTATTGTCCTATGGTCTAATGGATGTATTAATTTTTATGTAATATATAATTTATTTATAAATACATATAATGCACCTATTTTTTTAATAAATTTAACATTTATGCATTTCCCGCAATCCAATATACATTTTTACGCTTAATATTTCAAATTGTAGTAATCTAAAAATTACTATTAAAATTTAATATTCTTATAAAGCAATGTTAAAAACTCGATTTAAAGTTACTAAATGAACAGTATCAACTATGCAAATATTAAATTTATTAAAAAAATGGATGGACTAGTATATAAAATATATATAAATATCCGGATATCCATATAAAAAATTCAGATAATATCCGCATGATATTCGGATTTTTACGGATATGGACGGATATTTCAAATCCCATATCCGGTCATGTATCCGTCCGGATAGCAAAATTCGAATTCGAATTCGAACATAATCGAATATGACATTGGATCGGACGGATATTAATTATCCGTCCCACTTTCACCCCTAACAATTACAGTATTTATTTATTTTTTTTCCTTTCACGGGAGAGGTCTTTTGTTCAAGTCCATGACTTCTAACTTTTATTCAGTTGAGCGGATGCATGTATTGCCAAGCGGGGCACGGGGCACCACTTAAATTCATAAAATTGCTATTTTAGTCTTAATTTTTTAATATTTAGTTAAGTGCACCCACTTAATTTTTGTGGTGACACCATACAAATTTTTATATTAGGTTCGGTGCACCCACTCAATTTTTGTGGTAGCAACATTATCTCCAATTTCAATTTAGCTTTTATAATTTCTTTTATTGTTTTGTATGGTCACTACTATCTAAAATTTCAAATTAACTTGGATCAAGTTCACAATGTGGGCTTTTCAATCGGATGAAATGGGTATGTTTACTTCCTCTTGACGGACATGTCTGGGTTCCTTTTGTTGATTTTCTCTTGCTTCATTGCTTTCTCTGCCTGCTTTATGATCTTCTTCCTAACATTGTTGTAGATGAATATTTAGCCAATGTTTGGCCGCCAATAGTTTTTTTAAAAAAATGAAACTAAGAAGCTCGAATTAAAAATGGGACAATTTTGTGGACCAGAGCCGAACCCGATTCAGTCATCCATGATATCTGTGCGGAATTAATGCAAGGTGTACCATAATTCAGCCATTTTCCTATCACATGTATAAACTGGTGGTGCTGGATATTTACCCCGTAATTAAATGCAATGTTCATTTACAAAATCTTGCATTGGTTAAATAAAGCCATGATTAATTTTAAGGGCACTGGCCATGTAATAATAATTGATTGACCAATTTTGACCAATAACACTAGGGGTGTCAATTTGGACACGAACACGACCGACACGAAAAATTTCAGATTTGGGTTTAGTCATTTTGGGTTTTTCCAAATCAGGTCGACCCGAAACCTGATCTGAAATATTATTCCACCTGCTCAACCTGACATAAACATGAACCGAAACTTTAAATTTTGTAAATTTTGCCTATAACCCGAAAAAACGAACCCGAACGACACGAAAAATTTTAGGTTTGGGTTTTTTTCCAAATCAGGTCGACCCAAAACCCGACCTGAAATATTATACAACCTGATCATCCCGACACAAACACGACCCGAAACCTAAAATTGACACCCCACCCCTAAATAACACCGCCATTTTTTTTGTACAAATTAAAAGGCGGTGAGCATTGAGCAGTTGCTGGCTCCAGGCGTCTGCACTCTGGATACATGACTTGTCTTTCATTTCATATATAGCAGCCCCACGATGATCGCGCCCACGCCCACTGACAATGACCATTACAATTCATTTCAATGTTCAACCCCCCCAAATCCAACTTGTTCTAGCTACTTGACCTGTAACAATTTTATTCCCTTTTCCCCCCTTCTTCTACTTCCAACGTAGTAACTACAAATACTCAGCTCCTATATTATATGGAGTAATTGCTTTTACTCAAATTAAAAAAAAACACACAGCTTCATAAATAGGATAAGCAAGCAGGTGATGATGGGAGATATTAATGAAAAGGGAGTCGTCGTCGAGTGTGAGAAAGTGAGGATGAGTTCATCGTGCACATCTTTCGGGAGGAAATGCAGCAATGTCGGGAAGAATCAGAGGGCCAAATTTTACATATTCCGACGATGCATAGCCATGCTCGTCTGTTGGCACTACAGAAACTAATTACGCCTGCCTGCCTGCCTGCCGGTCATCCATTATATCACTCCCAAGTACTAATTCTTACTATTATTGGAACCCTGCTAGCTACCATTTGTAATTCTGCATAACTATATATCGCCTGTACTTATTTTTAATCAAGAATTTTACTTATCCATAACTATTTCTCTCTTTCGGCAAAGATATACTAGTATATATATGAAACCCCTATTTTTGTTTTTTGTTTTTGTTTTTGTTGAAAGCAAATTCGTGGCATCGATCTCTATATCCGTCATGCATGTACACGTAATATATACTAGTTTAGTTGCTTGGCTAAATAATACTAGTAATTTTATTGCTTGTGTGCTAAAATTGCATTGAGAGTTTTGTTCAAATTAACTTTATTTCTGAAATATAGATAAACAAGCAGAGGTATATACTTGGGAAGATTGTATACCTTCTAAGAACCTGAAGGTATATTCTGTATATACAAGCCAAAATTTCATATATATTCATTCTAGTTACCATCATCTTAATAAAGATGATATATTTATTTGAAAATGAAATGCGTTCTTATAATAATTACTTGCTAAAAACATTTCTCTTCATCAGAATATTTTTTTCTGATAAAAATAATAACTTGATTAGTTTAATATATATATATATATATATATAAAACTTGTATTATCGTTGTCGCAAAATATGACAAAAATAAATTTAAAAAGATTACACTTAAATATTAATTAAAAATAGGTTTATAATAATTAATGAAGTATTACTATCTTTTTATTATGCTAGTTGAAGTCAAGTTTTTGTTTCAAGTAAGGCAATAAGTTTATCCAAAAAGTAAGGCAATAAGTTTAGCTGGCTTCAGCTCATTTTTTTAAAAAAAAAAAAAGAAAAAAATTGTAAGTATGACAATAGGACAGGAAGTCAATAATAATACTATAGGTAAAGCATTATGTAAAATTTGCCAAACAAGGTTAGCCAGCTTAGCTTACAGTAGTAAGTAATAAATGTGGTTATAATTGTAAGTGGAGATTGAAGACAAAAATAGTAATGCAAAGGATGTATGAAATTAAAGTAGATGGAGAAGACAAGCTGCGGACTGCGGTGGTGGGGCGCGGCGCCGACAGCCGGAATCTTCTACTGATGCATAAGCGTGCAACATGACCAGTACTAGCTAGTGTATTTCACGGGACTACCAATATATATTCACCATTATTTTTTAAAAAATACACTATTTAATATTTAATAAGTAAATTTAGCCCAATCAATTTAAATGAAATGGATTTTACTAATTTTAACTCTATCTATTTTTATGAAATAAATTTAGATTTCTTCACACGGAAGGTAAAATTTTTCTATTTTGATTCTGGATGTACATTTTGAGCTCGATTTTAAATTCGATTATGGGATGTGAAGCATTTAATGAACTTCTATCAAGTTTGTTGAGATAAAGAAGCATAAACGTATTTGAGAGTGTATTTACTTCTAATTCGAAGTTAATATTACTTCTTCCTGTAGGTGTAATAATAATATAGGGATCAATTGTTGAATGTTTGTTAGGTTGCTTTCATAAAATAAAGATTTGTTAATGAAGATTATTACTGATGCTATAGTATAATGATACCAAAATATGTGAATTCATTGTAAACCATTGTAATTATCTTTTTGGTGAATAACCGGGTATACCTCAGGCCACATATTGGACCAAAGATTAATCCCTCGCAGATCTCCCAGAGCAGTTTTTTGCATACACAAGACTCGAATCCGAGACCTTACTTAAGTGGCTAGAATCCAAATTAACTCAAGTCAAATCCTGTTGATAAAACAATTGTAATTATATGGATTTGAAACAATGGAATTATTTTTCATATAATTTTGTAGTAGTTATAAAAAAAATTAAATTAAATTAAATATATGAATTATTAAAACTGACCTATTAAATTTAAATTCCTACATCGCCACTGCTTACAAGCCTCTGTTATAGAAGAGGATTGCGTGTTCTCTCGGCAACTGTATGCCAATTTATATTGCCCAAATGAGTACATGTAATTTTTCGATGGCGTCAAACATTGACGTCCTTGCAGACGAACCGCTTCTCAATATCTTTTATAGTAAAAGAATCAAATTAAGATTATAGGGACCCAAACAATTAGCAGAGAAATGAAATAATGCACGTGCAGTTCTGACAAGTCTGACTGTCTGAGTGGTAGTCATTTCAGTTTAGCTCTAACAAAATCTGGACGACTATATGCATATGGTCGCGTCTCATCCCATCGTATACTGTTTATGAGAAATTGCCATCGTCTGAGTGCCCCAACAAAATTGCCTCACTTGTTTAGATCATCTTGTGATTTTTCAATAATTGTTGTGCGATTAGTATTTGTATTTGTAACCGGACTCCTCGGTTAACCGGGGGTTCGGTTTTGATTCGATTCAGCTGTTAAGCGATTCGGTTCGAATATTTTATCAAAGCCTATTAAACCTGTAGGGTCAGCTCATTTATTGAGCTTGACCAGTAAGGCCACAATGGCCTGGCAGCAAAGCAAATAAACGAAAAAAAAGGGGTAGTGCATTAAGTCAATTATTACGGGTAGATGGAGTAATAATGTTGAGGGCAGTGAGGCAGATCCCACAATTGAGAATAGAGAGCAGCAGCTAGCTTCGGGAAAAACAGAGGGAAAAGAGCAGAAGAGAGGAAGAAGAAGAAAAGAAGGAAGACAACAGCCATACCTTCCAAAACTTTCAGGCTTCGGTGAAATCCTCTTCTATATCTCTCTTGTTATCCTAGAATCATTTTATAGAGTATATTTCTTTGAGAATCCACTGCCATATGTGATTATTGTTGATTAGCCAAGATTAGTGAAAATCTTGATGATTGTTGGTGAACCTCTAGGCATATGCTAGAGAGAAACGTTGGTGTACCCATTATTTGATATAGTGAAGATTTTGAGATGGTGGCGACTGGCCCGTGGTTTTTACCTTCATTTTGAAGGGTTTTCCACGTATAAATCTCGGTGTTGATTTATAGTTGCTTTGGTTGATTTGGTGTTGTTGGCTTGATTGCATCTGTTGGAAACTTATTTGGCACACAGGAGATATACTGTTTTGGATATTGGTACTATATTGGTATTTCTGGTGATCCCACAGGTTCCGCACTGTTCCGCTATTTTTCCCAACAAACTGGTATCAGAGAGAAAGTTGGGCTGTGGAAGTTTTGATAGTATATCTGTGTGTGAAAATGGATGAGCAAAATTCCTTTGGAATGATGAAATTAAATTCAGGGAATTATGCTATTTGGAAAAGAAAGATGCTTGACCTGCTTTATTGCAAAGATTTATTTAAGCCGGTGTTAGGCAAAGAAAAGCCAAATGATGTCAGTGATGATGCTTGGGGAGTGTTGCATATGAAAGCTTCTGCTACCATTAGGCAATGGGTAGATCCCAATATATTCCATCACATTGCAGAGGAAACCAAAGCAGATTTATTGTGGAAAAAGCTAGAGGCACTTTATGAGAAAAATACTTTCAGAAACAAGGCATTACTCATTAGAAGACTTGTGAATTTGAAATTCAGGGATGGAAAAAGTATGACAGAGCATACCAGTGATTTTGTGGGATTGGTGAATCAGTTGGCTGGGATGAAATTAAATCTTGAGGATGAGTTACAGGCACTGCTACTTCTGGGGTCTCTACCGGATAGTTGGGAAACACTAGTGGTCTCGTTGAGTACTTCAGCACCAGGTGGAACACTAACCATGGAGATGGTTAAAGACAGTTTACTCAATGAAGATGCAAGAAGAAAAGAAAAAGGTGAATCTTCTTCAGATGTTTTAGTTTCTCAGAAGCCAGTGAGACAGGGAAGAAGTAAGAGCAGAAATCCACAAGGACGTGATAAACATTATACACCAAGAGGAAGGTCAAAGAACAGAAAAGAGATCAGATGTTATCACTGCGACAAGCCGGGTCACATGAAGAAAGAGTGCAGGATCTTGAAAAGGGAAATTGCAGAAGGCAAGAAAGAAGAAAAAGAGACTAATGCAGTTAACCACAACAGTGATGCAGTTACTGTCTTAGATGACAGTTGTGTTAGTCTAGTGTGTCAGGACACTGATTGGGTGATTGATTCTGGCGCATCGTTCCATGTTACATCTCATGGTGACTTCTTCAGTTCGTACTCTTCTGGTGATTTTGGTAATGTCAAGATGGGAAACAATGGTGTTTCAAAGATTGTGGGCATTGGAGAGATTTGTTTGGAGACAAATCTTGGTACCAAATTAATACTCAGGAATGTGAGACATGTTCCAGATATTCGTCTCAATTTGATCTCAGCTGGAAAGTTAGATGATGATGGTTTCTGCAACTACTTAGGTGAAAGTAAATGGAAGCTCACCAAAGGGTCTTTGATAGTTGCAAAAGGAAATAAAGTGAGCACACTCTATGTTATGCAAGCAAAGATATGCAAAGGGGAGACAAATGTTGTTCAGAAAGGTGTCAGCATTGACCTTTGGCACAAGAGACTTGGCCATGTGAGTGAGAAGAGCTTGCAAACTCTCTCAAGGAAGCAATTTCTACCGAATTTGCAAGGTACATCTCTGAAAACTTGTCTTGATTGTATTGCTGGTAAAACACATAGAGTTTCATTCCATACTTACCCCCCACATAGAAAGTCTGATGTACTTGATTTGATTCACACTGATGTTTGTTTTATGCGAGATAAATCTCTTGGAGGTGCTGTCTACTTTGTTACATTTATTGATGACCACTCAAGGAAAGTTTGGGCCACTGCTTTGAAAACCAAGGATCAGGTTTTTGATGTCTTCAAGGAGTTTCATGTCAGGGTTGAAAGGGAAACAGGAAAGAAGCTGAAGGCACTCAGAGCAGATAATGGTGGTGAATACAGAGGGCCGTTTGAGAGTTATTGCAGAACTTATGGTATCAGGCTTGAGAAGACTCCAGCTAAGACACCACAGTTGAATGGTGTTGCTGAAAGGATGAACAGGACAATTGAGGAAAGGATCAGGTGTATGCTTTCGAATGCAAAGCTTCCCAAAAGCTTTTGGGGGGAGGCTATGCGGACTGCAGTTGATTTGATTAATCTTTCTCCAAGCACTGCTCTTGATGGTGATGTTCCCAACAGAGTTTGGAGTGGGAAAGATGTTTCCTATGACTACTTGAGAGTGTTTGGCTGCAGAGCATTTGTTCATGTTCCGAAAGATGAGAGGTCGAAGCTTGATGATAAGGCCAAAGAATGCATCTTCTTGGGTTATGGTCATGAAGAACTTGGTTACAGGTTTTGGGATCCAGTGAACAAGAAAATTGTGAGAAGCAGAGATGTTGTATTTCTTGAAGATCAGTTTGGGGATGATGTCAGCAAAGATAAGAGTCCCAGTTCCTTTGCAGAAATTCCAGTCAGATTGGATCCAGTTCCTTCTCCCTTAGTAGGTCATGATCACGGGGGAGACGTACAACCAGAGGTTGGTGATGATGTTAATGATGAGCCTGCAGCTGATGATGTTGATCCAGTTGGAGAAGTACCACAACCACCACTACCAGTTGAGCCAGTTTTGAGGAGATCCACCAGGGAGCGCCAACCATCAAAGAGATATAACACCAATGAGTATGTGATGCTTACAGATGGAAATGAACCTGAAAGCTATGAAGAAGCCATAGGTCATGAAGCCAAGAATGAGTGGTTGAAAGCCATGCAAGATGAGATGAAATCTTTAAAAGATAATCAGACTTATGAGTTGGTAAAACTACCAAAGGGTAAGAAAGCACTCAAGAACAGGTGGGTTTACAGGTTGAAGACTTCAGAAAACAGCTCACAACCAAGGTACAAAGCAAGGTTGGTTGTGAAAGGTTTTGGTCAAAAGAAAGGTGTTGACTTTGAAGAAATATTTTCTCCAGTTGTGAAGATGAGCTCCATTAGAGTTGTTCTCGGTCTAGCTGCCCGTTTGAATTTGGAAATTGAGCAACTTGATGTGAAAACTGCATTCCTTCATGGTGATCTAGAGGAGGAAATCTACATGGAACAACCTCAAGGTTTTGAAGTCAAAGGCAAAAAGAACATGGTTTGTAAGCTTAAGAAGAGCTTGTATGGATTGAAACAAGCTCCGAGGCAATGGTACAAGAAGTTCGATTCATTCATGATGGGTCAAGGGTATACCAGAACGCTGTCTGATCACTGTGTGTTTGTGAAGAGGTATTCTGATGATGATTACATTATCCTACTGCTATATGTAGATGATATGTTGATTGTTGGCCATGATGCTAGCAAGATTGAGAAGTTAAAGAGAGAATTGGATAAGTCTTTTGCAATGAAAGACTTAGGCCCTGCTAAACAGATACTTGGCATGAAGATAACCCGAGACAGGAAGAAGGGTAAACTTTGGCTATCTCAGGAACGCTATGTTGAGACTGTGCTTGAGAGGTTCAACATGAGCAAGGCGAAGGCAGTGTCTTCTCCACTTGCAAGTCACTTCAAACTTTCAGTTAAACAGTGCCCTACAAGTGAGAAAGAAAAAGAAGAGATGAGCAAAGTTCCTTACGCATCAGCAGTTGGCAGCTTGATGTATGCTATGGTTTGCACAAGACCAGATATAGCTCATGCAGTTGGAGTAGTGAGCCGGTTTCTCTCTAATCCCGGAAAAGAGCATTGGGCTGCAGTGAAATGGATTCTCAGATACTTGAGAGGTACTTCCAGTGTATGTTTATGCTTTGGTACTAATGAGCCTACTCTGGTTGGATATACAGATTCAGATATGGCAGGTGATGTCGATTCCAGGAAGTCCACGTCGGGGTTCTTGATGACTTTTGCAGGGGGAGCCGTTTCTTGGCAATCAAGATTGCAAAAGTGTGTTGCTTTGTCTAGTACTGAAGCAGAATATATTGCCATCACAGAAGCTTGCAAAGAAGCTTTGTGGATGAAGAAATTGTTGGAAGAGCTTGGCATTGAACAAGAGAAGTGGATTGTTTACAGTGACAGTCAGAGTGCAATCCATCTATCTAAAAATTCGAGTTTCCATTCAAGATCCAAGCATATTGATTACAGGTATCATTGGATTCGTGACGTGCTTGAGGACAAACAGTTGAGTTTGGAGAAGATCCACACAAGTGAGAATTCAGCAGACATGTTCACCAAGTCTTTACCGAAAGAGAAGTTCGAAGCATGTAGGCGAGGAGCGGGCTTGGTAGAGCCCAGAAAATGAGCTGACGGGGGAGAATTGTAGGGTCAGCTCATTTATTGAGCTTGACCAGTAAGGCCACAATGGCCTGGCAGCAAAGCAAATAAACGAAAAAAAAGGGGTAGTGCATTAAGTCAATTATTACGGGTAGATGGAGTAATAATGTTGAGGGCAGTGAGGCAGATCCCACAATTGAGAATAGAGAGCAGCAGCTAGCTTCGGGAAAAACAGAGGGAAAAGAGCAGAAGAGAGGAAGAAGAAGAAAAGAAGGAAGACAACAGCCATACCTTCCAAAACTTTCAGGCTTCGGTGAAATCCTCTTCTATATCTCTCTTGTTATCCTAGAATCATTTTATAGAGTATATTTCTTTGAGAATCCACTGCCATATGTGATTATTGTTGATTAGCCAAGATTAGTGAAAATCTTGATGATTGTTGGTGAACCTCTAGGCATATGCTAGAGAGAAACGTTGGTGTACCCATTATTTGATATAGTGAAGATTTTGAGATGGTGGCGACTGGCCCGTGGTTTTTACCTTCATTTTGAAGGGTTTTCCACGTATAAATCTCGGTGTTGATTTATAGTTGCTTTGGTTGATTTGGTGTTGTTGGCTTGATTGCATCTGTTGGAAACTTATTTGGCACACAGGAGATATACTGTTTTGGATATTGGTACTATATTGGTATTTCTGGTGATCCCACAGGTTCCGCACTGTTCCGCTATTTTTCCCAACAAAACCTTATAATCAAATCTTCATTTTCCTAATTCTTAACTTTCTATAGGTTAATTTTTTAGGTTATTACAATATAATAAAAAAATTATATAATTACCGATTTCGATGGTTCCTTTTAGTGTTACCAAAATATATTAATATATTTTAAAATGTTTAGTCTAGTGTCTATTTCAACAATGAGTATTCTTAAGGGCAAAAAATCAATATAGGACATATTTTTTATAATTATCTTTACATTTTAATATTTATTTTATTATATACTTAGAGAATTAAATAAATAATAGTAATATATATATTTTTTGCGAAATAGTAATATAAATTATTGATATACAATTATGTACCATTAAATATGTATAATATATACAATATATATAATTTTTTTAAACACGAGAAATATATTCGGTTCGGTTCGATTAGTCGGGGAAAAAAATTAAAGTATTTATATTTGTATTTGAACAAGACAAATACTTAAATGAAGTATTTGTATTTGAACCGGAGTCCTCGGTTAACCGGAAATTCGGTTTGGTTTCGATTCGATTTCTCGGTTCAGCGAATCTGTTCGAATATTTTGCCCACCCCATGTGCAATTTATATGGTGATTTTATATCAATATTAGTATTTGTCTATTTGCACATTCAACAGCAACATATATATATCTTCATTAAAATCTGATTGTTGATTTATCGCAGTGTTGAATATACTTCAAATTCAAAGAGGGGGACAAGTACAACAAATTAAATAGGGTATAATATAACATGCTAAGAAATCCGAATTCTTGCTGGTTCTTCAAAGTGTTTACATAGATATATACTCCCTCCGTTCTTTGAAAGAATGGAACATTACTAAACTAAATTAGGTACTGTTCACACAAGCGGTTTAACTTAAAATTTTATCATAGTTATACATGTTTAAACATAGTCAAATGAGATCTTGTTAGATTCGTTTCGTCGAGTAGTTTTTAAATATAGAACTTTTAAAATTTTTACTTGTACCGAACTTGAGTTATTAATATTTTCAAATATGTATCGGACTGCATGCACTGTGAGTCCGTTATAATTTTTAGAGAACGGAGGGAGTATTTTTTAAATTTTTTTAAATTTTTTTTTTTTTTTTAAAAAAAAAACCCTATTCCAATTCCTTCTTATCACGTAGGGATTGTTTCAGAGACGGATCGGGTACGTTGACTGCATCCATAGTAGTAGTTCTGATATGACAAATAACCATTTTTTTTTATTAATTTTTTGGCCTAGCTAAGGTCGACATTAGTTGATTTGATTTGACTGGTTTGGGCTCATAAGTTTTTGTCTGCATAAGTGGATGCAAGTCTCATAATTGAGCAGCAATCCATGTTGAATGACATTCAGTGCATTTTTACCCTTCTTTTCTCTTGTGTTATACTGCCATTGCCGTTTTACATAATACAGTACTAATAAATTCTCTTTATGAAATCTCCTCCAAAATCAAAATTCTGGCTTTTTAAATGCTCAAACGGTGATTATGTTTTTTGTATAATACATTAATTAAACTTAAAACCCAACGCACGCTTAAGTGGTATGGGTTTTGTCAGCTTAAACAAAGGTCTCGGGTTCAAGCTTTTGTGTATGCAGAATTCTGTTTTGGGAGATGCAATCATTCAAGGCTCACCAAATCCTCGAGTGATTAGTCTTGGGTCCAATATGACCTAAGAATATCGAAAAAAAAAAATACTCCAATAAATAAATAAAATTAAAAGTATATTTTTTTTCCACACACGGACAATACGTTACCGATGGCCAATTGATTGGGTATTTACAGCATTCCACTGGATGGCCCATTGGGTACAGAATGAAATTGCAAAACTGAGCCAAATGGTCCATTTAATTTGTAGCACAATACAAGTATAGAAATTAGAACATGGGCACATTTGGTTGTTGGCAATGAAATTATCGTCGTTATGTAATTATATTAAAGAATAATTTATTTAATAAATTGCTTTCACTACTTGCTGAGTATAATTATTTTTTTTTTCAAATAAAAGATTACTGCATAAATATGTAAAAGTAATTTTTAAAAAATATACATAAAGATTCAATTTATTTCATCACATGTGGGTAGTTATCAAAAAGTTATTTAAACAACTAAAAATTATTTTAAGCAAAGGGATCAGATTCGAGCCTTTGTGTATGCAGAATTCTGCTTAGGGAGAAGCAACTCTTAAATGCTCACCCAATTCTCAAGGAATTAGTCTTGGTCCAATGGGGCATGAGGATACCTCGTATTCACCTAAAAAAACTAAAATTATTTAAAAAGCCGTTGAAACACTCTTCCTGTGTTACTATATTGATAACTAATTAACTAGACTAGACACCGAGTTGGACTTTTGCCTCTATGTGCCAAGGCTGCAATAAAAAAAATAATAATAATAATACAAAATAAAAAAAAATAAAAAGCAACAATATATATTTATTTTTATTTGACCTCGAAAGGAAGTGTATTTCATTTATTGTTTTTCGATGACATGAGGAATTTAAAAAAATGAAGAGAATACAATTTATATTCACTACTAGAAAAATTATAAATTTGGTAGCTAAAACTATGATAACTAACGAATTTCGGACAAATAAAAGCTAAAACTATGATACCTAATGAATTTCGATGGCAAATCCGGTCGCAAAAAAATTTGGTCGTTAGAACATAAAGTTCTTATAGTGATTGAATATATTGAAATTCCTCTCCACATCTCCTTAACCTGCCGATGCATTTTTCCTGGTTCCCCGTCAATTCACCACTGTACACTACAAAATACCATTACATCTATTTTTTTTTAAGAAAAAAAAATGAAAATGCAATATCAATATTTTGGGTGATATGCTACTTAGATTCCTTGACTGTTGTGACTTTGTTGAAGAATGAGGTGGGTATGTTTCATGAATATCAACCTATTATTGAGGATATTGGACCACTTCAGGACTCATTCAACTGTTGCAATTTCTACCATGTGTTTCGAAAATGTAATCAACGAGCGAATGTGCTGGCTAAACAGGCCACCCTTAAGGTGGAATTTTTTACGACATTGGCCTTTTCACCGGATGAGATCAAGACTATCTTGGAAAGAGATGCAGCGGAACTTGCTTACCAACGTGTTTGTATATTTTTTTTCTAGATCTTTAATTTTGCAATGGCAATTATTTTTATAAGTATTTTTAAATTAAATTTAATTTAAAAATTTTAAAGCATACACCTGTCTAAGTATACATGCACTTAAAATTTTTGAAAAATATTTATAGTGAAAACATAAGGATAAATAAAATGCACCCAAACATGTGGAGTGGAAATTCAAAATGATAGTATTCCTATTCCTAGCATACATGATAAGGGTCCATATGTGGTTGGAGAGTTTAACCAAATTCCATTAATTAAATTTGGTTCTTCTTGTTGATACACTCTTTATCCGCTATAGCTACCAATTCCTTCGTCAAATCCTCCACAAATTGATTGAAATTCGTCTCCGACGATCCATCCTCAGCCAATGCATTGTGCATCAACTTCTGCAACTTGTTCATCTCAACTCTAATGTGACCCGATGTTTCTGCACTCATCAATGTCTTGATCTTCACTGCTACTGCTTCCCCATTGATCATCCCTCCCTCTTCACATAGGTTAATCCCGACCTTCCAATCATCCACCACCAGTTTCCGATTAGTCAATTGATCGTAAAGGACCGGATAACAAATCATGGGAACCCCAACCCATACGCTCTCCAATGTCGAATTCCACCCACAGTGCGTCAAGAATCCCCCAACTGCTGGATGAGACAGCACCGCATTCTGATTGCACCAGGGGACAACCAATCCCCTGTCCTTCACTTCATCCTCGAACCCTATCGGCAAAACATTTGCCTCGTCTGCTACAAGATGAGGCCTAATTACCCAAATGAAGTTTGCTAGACTGAGCTGAAGACCTCTTGCAATTTCTTGAATAACTTGTTTATCGGAGTGGACAAGGCTGCCGAATGAAACGTACAGAACTGAGCCCGGAGGCTTCCTGTTTAGCCACTCGGTGCAGTCTGTTTCGGACAGAAGGCTCTTGGGGACGATGACTTTGGTGGAATCATGGGAAAAGTTTACAGGGCCTATTGCGTATGTTGGGTGTATTTTGTTCAGGGCAGACAGGGTTTGGGGTTCGAGTTCCTGCACGGTGTTGTGCAGGACAAAATCTGCTTTCTTAACATCCTCAAATGATCTAAAGAATACCTCCCATAGGACCTTGGGTGACTCGGCTTGGATGTTCGACATCATGTCCTTCATGTGAATTGGCTCAACTCCAGGAATGTAATCAATCAAACAGTCCTGTTTGTTGTTCCCTGACAAATATTGAAAGAACCATTTTAGAAATTCAAAATAAGCAACGAGAAGGGCGCAAAATGTGTAATATACCTGAAGGTGGAAAGTGGCCATTTTCTCGAAGAAGGTTTATGTGGAAATTGATTGCAAAGACAACAGATAGTTCAGTCCAAAAAGAAACATACACCATGTGCTTCTTGGCAATTGATCCTGGCCATGAGGAAATGGTATCAGCAACCAGAAACGGGACCAAGCTCGGATCGTTGGACGACGATTCCTTGATGAAATTGGCGACGAATTTATCCACAAGTTTTGGAAACTCATCCAGCATATGCTCCCAAAATTGGTAGACGTTGGCGTCTCTATCGTAGTCAATGGGGAGGCCATCTGGTATTGTGGTGTAACGTATGTCGAGTCCTCCGGCGGCGTTGCGTGCTTGAGAGAAGATGTCGAATTCCTGGGCATTGTTGGTGGTGCAGTTTCTTTGATGGGCTAGTGCAATCTGTTGGTGAGCAGATTCAGTGTGGACGAAAGTGATGGCAATGCCCCTAGAAGCCAGCTTGATTGCCAGTGTTGGGAAGAACACGTATTAGCAGCGGAACTCTTTCCCAAGTGTGTGTGCAAGTGTTGGATATCCTCACTATAATAGTGGCACTCTCTCTCAAGGATGAGGAAAACTCTCAAAGATGAATATAGATCTTCAAAGGAAGAAAGAACTTTTATTGATCACTCTTCAACACTTACAACTCTTACAACTCTTGGTGTTGTGATTGTGTGCTTGTGATTGTGTTGTGGTTGGTTGTGGTGTTTGCAAATGACCACACCACCTATTTATACTTGCCTATGAACATTCTAGAACAATTCTCTACAAATCTAGAATCCTATGGAAATTGGACTAATATAGAATTCTTTGGTCCTATCTAGAATTCTATGGATTGAAGAAGATAGTTCAAGGTAGTATATGAATCATGTAGATGATTCTAGAAGCCTTAATTAGGAGGGACCTTAACAATCTCCCCCTTCCCGACTAATCTGGATGATCCATAACTCCAGCGCCTCTGCAACAGTCTTCGAATTTCTTCATAGATATCACTTTGGTCATCATATCTGACCAGTTGTCATCTGTATGTACTTTGTCGAGTTGGAGTCGCTTTTCTTCCAATGCATCTCGTATCCAATGATATCGAACATCAATGTGTTTTGATCGGGAGTGGTAGGTTGGATTCTTCGCCAAGTATATCGCACTTTGGTTGTCACAGAGAAGCATCGGGCTTTCTTGAATCTGCCCTAGCTCGGTGAGTAATCCTTTTATCCATACCATCTCCTTGCCTGCTTCTGTAGTCGCTATGTACTCAGCTTCTGTTGTTGATAGCGCCACACATTTCTGCAGTCTCGATTGCCATGATACAGCTCCCCCTGCAAAGGTAATTAGATATCCTGATGTTGATTTCCTTGAATCAACGTCTCCTGCCATGTCTGCATCTGTATACCCTTCTAACACTGGTTTTCCTTTGCCAAAGCATATAGATCTTTTGGCAGTTCCCCGGAGATATCTAAATATCCATTTTACAGCTGCCCAGTGTTCTTTACCAGGATTAGATAAGAATCGACTTACCATGCCAACAGCGAAGGCGATATCAGGTCTAGTGCAAACCATGGCGTACATGAGGCTCCCGACCGCCGATGAATATGGGATCTTCTCCATTTCTTCTTTTTCCTTCTCACTTGTTGGACATTGTTTCTTACTTAGCTTGAAGTGTCCTCCAAGTGGAACGCCCACCGGCTTGGCTTTATCCATATTGAATCTTTCAAGAACTTTCTCAATATATCTTTCTTGAGATAGCCGTAGTAGTCTCTTGGAACGATCTCGAGTGATCTTCATCCCAAGGATTTGTTTCGCCGGTCCCAAGTCTTTCATGGAGAACGATCTGCTCAAAGCCTTCTTCAGTGCCTCGATCTTCTTCTTGTCACGACCAACAATTAACATATCATCCACATAGAGTAGGAGGATGATAAATTCTCCATTAGGATATCTTTTGATGAAGACGCAGTGATCCGAGCGAGTCTTCTGGAATTGATGTTGGGCCATGAAGGAGTCGAATTTCTTATACCATTGTCTCGGAGCTTGCTTCAGACCATAGAGGCTCTTTTTGAGACGACATACTAAGTGTTCTTTCCCCGGCTCCATGAATCCTTCGGGTTGGTCCATATATATCTCTTCTTCTAAATCTCCATGCAAGAATGCCGTCTTGACATCTAGCTGCTCAATCTCTAGGTCTAGGCATGCGGCAAGCCCAAGAACTACCCGGATAGATTGCATCTTTACCACGGGAGAGAAGATTTCTTCAAAATCTATCCCTTTCTTCTGGCCACATCCTTTGACGACGATTCTGGCTTTGTATCTTGGTCTTGCGCCTCCTTCTTCGGTCTTCAATTTGTATACCCATTTATTTTTCAATGCTCGCCTCCCTTTTGGTAACTCCACTAAGTCATATGTGTGGTTCTCATGCAATGATTGCATTTCTTCATGCATAGCCTTCAACCATTCTTCCTTGTGTTGATCTTCCATAGCCTCGTTATAGTTTTGTGGCTCCCCCTCACTCGTGAATATCACATACTCATCTGGTGGGTATCTGGTGGAGTGTTTTCTCTCACGAGTGGATCTACGTAACTGAGGTTGTAGAGTCTCACCTTCTTCTTGTGATGACTCTGTGTCGCCTGACTCAGAAGAAACATCTTCGTTACTTATGTCATTCGAGGTAGGTATTTCGGCATCAGCATCCTCGGCTGCTTGTTCACCTTGGTCATTATGCTCCACTGTTGGTGTATCAGGAGAGGCACGACATCGAACCATCAACTTCTTCTCATTACGAAAATCTTCGATAGTCTGATCTTCGAAGAATATGACATCTCTACTCCTGACGATCCTCTTGGCTGTTGGATCCCAAAGCCGGTAACCAAACTCATCATGTGGTGTACCGAGATAGATGCACTCCTTCGTCTTTGAGTCAAGCTTAGCGCGTTCATCTTTGGGAACATGAACGAACGCTCGGCAACCAAACACTTTGAAGCGGTCGTATGAGACTCTTTTTCCCGTCCAGACTTCTTCTGGGATATCTCCATCCAAAGGTACTGATGGGGAGTAGTTGATGATGCTGACAGCAGTTGCCACTGCTTCTCCCCAGAAGGACTTAGGGAGCTTAGCGTGAGAAAGCATGCACCGAACTCTTTCTGTTATGGTGCGATTCATTCTTTCAGCAACACCGTTTAGTTGAGGTGTCTTCGGTGGAGTCTTCTCGAGCTTGATTCCATGTGACCTGCAATATGCATCAAACGGGCCTCGATATTCTCCGCCATTATCAGCTCGGACGCACTTCAGCTTCAAACCTGTCTCTCGCTCCACCCTTGCATGAAACTCCTTGAAGACGTCTATGACTTGATCTTTTGTCTTCAATAGATATGCAAAAACCTTCCGAGAGTGGTCATCGATGAAGGTAACAAAGTACAATGCACCACCCATTGATTTCTCCGTCATCGAGCAAACATCGGTGTGCACCAAGTCAAGAATATGCTTTCTCCTATGAGGCTGATTACTTCTTGAAAACGTGACTCGATGTTGCTTGCCAACCAAACAGTGAGTGCAGGGGTCTAGTGTTTTACCTTTCATGTCGGCAAGATGCTCCTTTCGGGCAAGGATTTGCAGCCCTTTCTCGCTCATATGCCCAAGTCTCTTGTGCCACAGCTCCAGACACGGCCTATCTTGAGCGACATTCCCTTGCATAGCTTGGCCTGGGTGATATATAACGTCCCATCTTTCATTCCTTTCGCAACGATGATGTTGTTCCTCGAAAGCTTCCATCTTCCGGCTCCAAGTTGAGTTATGTATCCAACATCATCGAGCTTACCAGCTGAGATGAGGTTGAGTCGCATATCTGGAACATGCCTGACATCTTTTAACACCAACTCACACCCGGTGTTAGTTAACAGAGTGATGTTTCCTATCCCCACGATTTTGCTTGACACGTGATTCCCCATTCTCACAGTGCCAAAATCACCACTTTTATATGTTGAGAAGAACTCTCTATGTGGGGTTACGTGGATTGACGCACCTGAGTCGATTATCCACGTACTGTCGTCACACGCAATGTTCAAGTAGTCTTCTCTAATGAGGAAAATGTCTTCTTTATTCTCCGTGGTTATCGCCGTCGTATTCTTATCTTCGTTCTTCCTTGGCTCTATCGAGTCTTGCTTGACAACCCCGTTCCTCTGGTCGCGTTTGAGGTTCCGGCATTCTGATTTCATATGCCCGACCTTGCCGCAATAGTAGCAGGTGACCCTCGTGCGTGACTTGGAATGGCCCCTGGATCTATCTCGGCTTCGATTGACGCTTCTTCCACGGGTCTCGATTCTCCCTCGGTTCTCCATAACATTGGCCTCGTAGTGTGTAGAGTCTCCTCGCTCCTTCCTCCGGGCTTCTTCATTAAGCAGGCTATCAGCAACTATATCCATAGTTAGCTTTCCCTCTGGACACGAGTTGCTAAGAGTAACAACAAGCGTGTCCCAACTCTCCGGCAAGGAGCTGAGTAGCAATAGAGCTTGCAACTCATCATCAACCTTCATCTCGATCTTTGTGAGTTGATTCACAAGACCTTTGAAGGTATTCAAGTGCTCAATCATGCTCTGGCCATCCTTGTATTCTAACTTCACCAACCGACGAACCAAATGAGCTTTGTTCCGAGGTGTCTTCTTTTGAATCATGGACTCTAGTTTGGTCCATAATTCATATGCATTAGTGTAGGTGGAAACATGCTCAAACAAACTTCGATCGATGTACTTACGGATCATTGCGACTGCTTTCCTATTCAAGAGATTCCATTCGACATCTTTCTTGCCCTCCGGCTTCTTCTCATTCTTGATAGGCTCGTACAGATCCTTGTAGTATAAATGATCCTCCATCATCGGCTTCCAATAGGAGTAGTTGTCGGCTGTGAGCTTGAACATATCACCATCGTGCATCACAACACCTTCCATCGTCAATCTAGCAGGGTGATGGCTTCAACGAACGAGGCTCTGATACCACTTTGTTGGGAAGAACACGTATTAGCAGCGGAACTCTTTCCCAAGTGTGTGTGCAAGTGTTGGATATCCTCACTATAATAGTGGCACTCTCTCTCAAGGATGAGGAAAACTCTCAAAGATGAATATAGATCTTCAAAGGAAGAAAGAACTTTTATTGATCACTCTTCAACACTTACAACTCTTACAACTCTTGGTGTTGTGATTGTGTGCTTGTGATTGTGTTGTGGTTGGTTGTGGTGTTTGCAAATGACCACACCACCTATTTATACTTGCCTATGAACATTCTAGAACAATTCTCTACAAATCTAGAATCCTATGGAAATTGGACTAATATAGAATTCTTTGGTCCTATCTAGAATTCTATGGATTGAAGAAGATAGTTCAAGGTAGTATATGAATCATGTAGATGATTCTAGAAGCCTTAATTAGGAGGGACCTTAACAGCCAGATGGATGAAAGGGTTGAAATGGCCTTGGTAAGGGACTGCTATCATGATGGCATGTGGCTTCATTACAACCTTATTTTCTGCCATTATTGGGTTGAGTTATGAGCAGAAATTGAAATCTGGATTCCTGGAGGATAGTGGAGAGGAGGGATTGGGTGATTGTTGAGTACTATAAGGTTTAATGAATGCGATGTGGAAGTGGAACAATGGGCCTTGGGGAGGTACTGCACAGAAAACTCCAAAATGGATAAGGGTGTAGAGATCTTGGCCGTTCATTTTTGCTTTCTTTATTCACAATTTCAGCCTGCACGGCTGTACCAAATTAATTTCAAGTGTGTGTCCTTGAAATGTTGAATATTGTGGCCTAGTGTCGCTTTCAACTCTACTATCATGTAAATCGTGACAATTAAATTGAAAAGGATATACTTCCGTTCTTAAATAAGTGCTACGGACCCACATTTCACGCAATCCAATACACGTTTTTAATCCGTAAACTCAAATTCTATACAAGTAAAAATTATGAAAATTTGATATTCTAAATCTATGCGATTAGACGAATCCAACAAGATCTCACTTGACTATATTTTATCTTAAATAATTGTATTAAAAAATCGAGTCAAAGCTACTTAATGAACAGTAACAAAAATCAAAATGTGTCATTTAAAAAGGAACGGAGGTAGTATATGTCATTATGTAGAATTGAGAGTTCTTTTTTATTTTTAGAGCATGTTTGGAATGACTTTTTTTCAAGTGCTTTTGGCTTTTGCTTCTGCCAAAAGCACTTTTGAAGAAAAAAGAGTGTTTGTTTTGGCTTTTTAGAAAAAGCAAAAACACATCGAAAAGCTGCAAAAGTGCTTCTGGGAGAAGCAGCCCAGGGGTGCTTCTCCGAAAAGCATAAGCCAAAAGCACCTAGTAATGTGTGCAGAGTCATAAATGCCCCTATTAATTTATTTTAATTACACTATAAATATATACTATTATATATAAATAGCATATCATTTTTGGTAATTTACACATTTCAAAAGCACTTTTCACTTTTACATATCCAAACACACTTTTGAAAAAAAGCTGTTTTTCAAACATTCCATCCAAACACAAAAGTTACATGCTTCTGCTTTTGGTTTTTACTTTTGCTTCTGTTTTTGGCTTCTGCTTTTTTTAAAAGTCAATCCAAATGGGTCCTTATACTACTATTTTGTTATAAATTCAAATTAGACAATTGACATTTGACAAATCATAGTTGAGGTGACCAGTTAAAACAATTTTAGTGTAAAGGTATAGAAATTACTATTATATTATGGAATAAAACAAAAATATTGTCACAACTCTGAATTTACTACTATCGATCTCAATGGCAATCAATCGTGACTCTGAATTATAGAAATTTTAAGTTTTAACCAATCGTTCTCAATAGCAACACCGTTAAATTACTTCCTCCCTGTATTTTTTTTTATTTTTTTTTTTATTTTTTTTTTGTCGAGGTCGATCATGCAATACTTGAATGGTTCAAACTAATTACGGAGTATAAATTAGGAACAAGACGGGAATCATTACAATTAATTACTGTATGATAAGTTTAGTTTATTTTAGCCACACTGTCAGCGTGACATACTACCTATTCGGCCATTCTGAATACAGCAGAAAACACCAAAACGACGTTAGACAAAATATTCTAACCTCAGGATTCCTGTTTCTTGCCTTCACCACTTTTTGGACTTTCTTCTCTCGTCTTTTGCTGCACATTACAGTAATATTAATACTGATCAAACATCATTCATAAATCAGACACACAAAAATTAGGAAAACTAAGGTTGCAATTGCAACAATGAAGCCACATGCAATAATGATAGCACTGCCACACCAGGGCCATCTTAACCCCTTCGTCCATCTGGCAATCAATCTGGCTTCGAAGGGCTTTGCCATCACTTTCGTCGTCACTAAATACCTTCACCATTTA
Source organism: Hygrophila difformis (assembly GCA_030278955.1). Classification (NCBI taxonomy): domain Eukaryota; kingdom Viridiplantae; phylum Streptophyta; class Magnoliopsida; order Lamiales; family Acanthaceae; genus Hygrophila; species Hygrophila difformis. Next base: position 10,260,911 of record JAOANR010000009.1, on the reverse strand, counting down.
ACCTCAAAATCCCATGCGCCAACATCATCAGAGGACTTCAACATCTTCTCTGAGGCGTGTGGTAGTTCGATCTGGTCTGGACATACGTTATGCCTCCATCCCTGATGGTTTCTGTAACACCCCCATTTTCCTATCTTAAAAATCACAGCGGAAGTTACCAATAGGAAAGCGGGGTTGTTACCGCCACACTTCCAATTAAGCTCGCTTTGACCTTGCCTCGACTAACTTAATTAAAAGTGCTAAGGCTATTTAAAATAGTTACAAACATTAATTTAAACTATTAACTAAATTTCAAAATATATTTAATTTAGCAAAATATCAGAGTTTAAAATTACAATAACTGCGACTAACTATTAAAACGACAACCTCACTACAAGTAAAATATTATTTAAAATAACCACTTGTAAAACGATACTGACTCCCCTGCCCGTGCCCGTGATGTTAATGAGCTTCACAAATGTCAAATCCTGAAAAAGTGAGTAAGTAACATTTATCAGCACACCGGCTGAGTAAATAAATTTTTATCCCTTGGACAAAAATAATTAACTACGACTCAACAGTAAATAGCATGTTAAAACAGTTGCAATAATTCAATCCACATGTAGCTCGACAATGATGCCTACACCCGGGGTATCTCATAGGACCTAGCATGCCCTCATAATGACCGAAGTCAAAATATGAGTACACAAGGATGGCCCTACCTTGCGATCTAGAAAATGACTGTGAGACCCTTGGTCAAACACAATCCTGTTTATGGGAATCCCTTGGATAACCCACAACATATCTCACGAAGATATCCACCTCTGGGGTATATCTCGCATAATAACAATTCAATAATTCACATGCCACACACTGAAATTTCACTTTTCACATGCATGGTCTAGCCCAAAATTAATTTAAACACATAATTGGGCAGTACCTCTGCATAAATAAATTGCATGAATAAACACTAACATTATTAAAACACGAAGGTATTTAGACATGCAAAAATTTAATCCTACGACAAAAGCCCGTAGAATAAAAATTTACTTACAGTTTCTTCCGTAGTTAGCAATTAAATCTACCGCACTCCCTCTACTTTACTGCTCCCTCTATATCGTATTCCCTCTTTCTATTTAGTGATCTCTCTAGCAATCTTCTTCGTATGAGATTATAATTGAATTGGCGTATGTGAGCCAGTATTTATAGGAGGATTGGGCCACACTGCCTGAATTTTATATCTTTAAGTAGGCTTGCTGAATCCTCTACCTAGACTATAGCTTTGCCTCACTGGAAAAACCATAATTTCCCACGTCCTTGCATGTTTCTTTAGGTAAGTGCACGTATAGCTTCAAATCCAACTCTGCATGAATGAAGAGCACATATAGTCCCATTCCTTTGCACGTATTTTTCTCATTTGGCTGACTATCCAATATAGTAGGTTTAATTATTATTATCATCTCACATCTTCTCTTTGTTTTCATGCAGTGTAGTGGGTGTAATTAATCTGCCCATGTTTTATCAAATTTCCAATTATTATTATTGCTTAAATGTTTAATTAGTAGAAATTTATAAATCTGCTCAAACGTTTAACTAGTAATCCATTAGCGAGTGCGATAATCATTTTCCTAAATTTAAATGTCATTACTATTACAATTGCTTATTATTATCTATTTAACAATTATAGGAAAATTTTTCATCTAATGAATCTGCTATACATATCAAAAAGTGTATAACAATTTCCTACTTAACACTCTCAAATCACTCCCTTGTAATTAATTCTTATTGTATTTAACATTAATCTATTGTAAATTATAAATTTACATATCATTAATGTTAAATAAAAATTATAGTTATAAATTATGAGTTGAATCTTACTAGACTATTTATAAATTTCAGAATTTGTATAAAATCATGTTAGGAAAAAAAAACTTAACTAATACTATTTTCAAGTTTTCATTTTTATAAGATATTTTTCTTGGAAAAAATATATTTATCAAATCAACTAAATTATTTTCCCTTGGAAAATAATTTATTTCTTTCAAACCAATCTCTATCTTGGAAAATATTAATTTATTTCCCAATTCAATTTATTTTCTTAAGAAATAATACTAAATTATTTCTTTAGAAAATATTATCGATATAGCTAAATTTTAGGGTATTATAATCTTCCCTCCTTTAAAACAAACTTCGTCCTCGAAGTTTATTCAAATAACTATTGTAGGACTGAAAATGAGGTTCGCAAATAATTAAACTTTTCTTACCTTAATCTCTATAGAGCAGGGCTACGAGATCTCCTTCCCCCCTTGTTTTCACAGCTATGTCCCCATAGCTGTATTTGACTCAAGAAATAATTTTGGATACTTAGCTTGCATTTCTGCCTCGGTTTCCCACGTGGCGTCATTCTCGTCATGATTTGACCATTGGACCTTGACCATGCGAATGACTTTGCGTCTCGTGGCTCGTTCTTTAGTATTTAGGATTTTAACTGGTCTCTCTTCATAGGTAAGGTCATCATCTAATTCAATTTTCTCTGATGGGATTAATCTCTGAAGGTCATGATGGTACTTCTTAAGTTGTGATACGTGGAACACATCATGAACTCGAGATAACTCTTCTGGTAAGTCTAGTTGATATGCTAATGTACCAACTTTAGCAATGATATTGAAGGGTCCAATGTAACGAGGACTTAGCTTACCACGTTTACCAAACCGCATTACTCCTTTCATAGGGGATACTTTTAGTAACACCTTGTCACCTATTTCATATCCTCCTTCTTGTCTTCTCTGGTCGGCATACGCCTTTTGTCGATCTTGGGCGGCTTTCATCTTGAGTTGGACTTGCTCAATAACACGCTTTGTCTCCTCAATTAGTTGTGGTCCAACAGGGATTGGATTCTCGTCCTTGGTCCAACAAAGTGGACTTCGACATTTTCTACCATATAGTGCTTCGAATGGAGCCATGCCAATACTAGCATGATGACTATTGTTGTAACTGAATTCCACTAACGGTAGGTGATTTTCCCAACTTCCTTGAAATTCTAAAGCACAAGCTCTTAGCATGTCTTCAAGAGTCTGGATGGTTCTTTCAGTTTGACCATCAGTTGTTGGGTGAAATGCCGTGCTCATCTTTATTTTAGTACCAAAGGCTTTTTGTAACTTAGTCCAAAAATTCGAGACGAATCGACGGTCTCGGTCTGAAACAATGTCTTGAGGAATCCCATGCCTCCGTACGACATTCTCGATATAGGCCTTAGCTAGTTGATCCATACTCCAGGTTTCTTTCATGGGTATGAATATAGCAGCCTTTGTCAATCTATCGACAATGACCCATATCTTATCGTTTCCTTTAGGCGTCTTTGGCAAACCTAAGACGAAGTCCATGGAAATACTATCCCATTTCCATTCTGGAACTTCTAGTGGTTTTACCAATTCAAGGGGTTTCTTCCGCTCGGCTTTGACCTTTTGACAGGTCAGACACTTTTCCACGAATTCTGCTACCTCTCTTTTCATTCTAGGCCACCAAAAGACCTTTTCTTATGTCTTTGTACAACTTGTCTCCTCCAGGGTGTACAGAATAAGGAGTTTCGTGTCCTTCTTCGAGGATACATCTCTTGAGATCCTCGCACGCTTTTGGCACACACCAACGACCCTTAAATCGGATACTGCCGTCTTCATGAATTTGAAAATCCATAGCTTCACCTTGAGCTATCTTTGCTTTGATTCTTTCCAATTTGACGTCACCGGATTGTCTTTTTCGGATTTCGTCAAAAATGGTCGGCTGGATTGTGATGGCATTGATTCGCTGAGTAGACGTACCTTGGTATACCAACTCAATGTCAAATCGTGCCAATTCCATATATAACTCGTGCGGCAAGATTCTTGTGTTACCCAGATGTTTTGACTTTCGACTTAGTGCATCAGCCACTTTATTGGCTTTTCCCTCGTGATATGTAATGCCTAAACCATAGTCCTTCATTAGCTCTAACCATCGCCGCTGGCGCATGTTGAGCTCTTTCTGAGTATAGATATACTTTAGACTTTTATGGTCTGTATATATCTGACACTTTCGTCCGTACAAGTAATGTCTCCATATCTTTAGAGCGAAGACAACTGCAGCTAACTCCAGGTCATGAGTTGGATAATTTTCTTCATTCGACCTTAGCTGTCGAGATGCATAGGCTATAACTTTTTCTTTTTGCATTAACACACATCCTAACCCAAATTTGGAAGCATCACTATAAATTTCAAAATCGTCTTTCTCATTGGGTAAGGTTAGAACTGGTGCCGTGGTTAGTCTTTCCTTTAATGTCTGAAATGCAGCTTCGCATTCAGGTGTCCATATAACCTTTGATCCCTTCTTCAAATTTTGTATTAGCGGTCTCGCAATTTTTGAGAAATCTTTGACAAATCTCCTGTAGTAGCCTGCCAAACCAAGGAAACTTCTTATCTCGGTTTGAGAGGTCGGTACAGGGCAATCCTTTACTGCGGCTACTTTGGCAGGGTCAACTGATATTCCATCGGCAGAGACGATGTGACCGAGGAATGCAACTGTGTTGAGCCAAAAGTCGCACTTAGACAACTTGGCATACAGTTGATGGCTTCTTAATGTTTGCAGGACTTGGTGTAGATGTTGTTTGTGTTCTTCCTCATTCTTGGAGTAGACCAGTGTATCGTCAATGAACACAACTACACATTTGTCCAATAATTCTCGGAAAACATTATTCATCAGAGCCATGAATACTGCTGGAGCATTGGTTAAGCCAAACGACATCACAGTAAATTCGTAATGACCATACCGTGTTCTAAATGCCGTCTTTGGGATATCCTGCTCGGCTATCCTAAGCTGATGATAACCAGACCTCAAATCAATCTTCGAAAAGATTCTGGCTCCTTTGAGTTGGTCAAACAAGTCATCAATTCGTGGCAGCGGGTATTTATTTTTCACCGTCACTTGATTCAGACCTCTGTAATCAACACAAAGTCTCATTCCACCATCCTTCTTTCGTACAAATAGTACAGGTGCTCCCCACGGAGATGTACTAGGACGAATGTATCCTTTCTCTAGAAGGTCTTCGAGTTGTTCCTTCAACTCCTTCGTCTCAGCTGGTGCCATCCGGTATGGAGCTTTTGATATGGGTTCCGTACCTGGAACTAAGTCAATCGTGAATTCTGTCTCACGTTCAGGTGGCATTCCTGAAATATCTGTAGGAAATACATCCGGATATTCTCTTACTACGGGAATATTGTTTAGATCCACCTCCTCTGCTTGCAAATTATGGACATAGCAAAGATAAAGGGGATTCCCTTTTCTTACTAATGTTGCCAATTGCATTGCTGAAACCACCTTCGTTGTTGGTCCTTTGGGCTCCATATAATACGAAATTCGTTGTTTATTCGGCCCATACATTGTTATCTTCTGCTGGGCACACTTAATGGTGGCTTGATATTTTGTAAGCCAATCCATTCCCAAGATAACATCAAAATCTCGTAGCTCGAAGTCAATGAGATCAGCAGGGAATTCATCTTCGCAAATACAGATAGGAACTTTCTCATAACGTGTTGAGCAATTAATAACTGCTCCGTTAGGTAAAGAGATTCCTAATCCTAATTCCTGGGGTTTATCGAGTCCCAACTCGGGCAATTTTCTACGAGATATGAATGAACAGGTAGCTCCAGAATCAAACAAAGTACGAACTTTAGAAGCTTTAATTTCAAAAGTACCTTCAACCAGGTCACCAAATTCTTGAAGATCAGCTTGGTTGACTACGTTCAACCTTCCTTGGTTGGGTCTGCCCTGGTTTTGTGGAGATCTATTGTTTACTCCTGGATTCGTTGGAAAAGTTGGACGTTGTCCTTGATTTCCTTGTTGGTTTTGAGGCCTTCGCATTTCTGGGCAATAATCCTCTTTTCGCAAGTCAGGCCGAAGTCTGTTAGGATCAAGCCTCAGGCGACAGTTTCTAGCCCTGTGACCTGTTATGCCACAACGGTAACATTCTTCACCTTGGGGACACTGACGAGTTGCATGCCTCTTGCTGCACCGATTACACGGAGTGGGTACCGGCTCCCTATACTGGTTTGGATAGGGGAACCTACTCATGTTGCTTTGCTGGAAATCTCCCCTTTGCCTGTTATCTTTGATTTCCTCAAATTTTCGCTTCTCTTTATTCTGGGGAATCGGTCTTGAGGTTTCTCCTTTATGTTCTGATCCTTCCACCTTTTCGACAGTCATAGCTCGATCATAAGCTTTTTGTAAATTGGTAAATTGCTTCCCGCCGAATGCCTTTCGAATGTACTTGTTCAATCCAAGCACAAACTTCTGGGCCTTAGTCTGATCTGTTGCTGCCAAGTCTGGAGCAAATCTCAAGAGTTCAGTAAACTTAGCATAATATTCTTGTACAGATCGACTACCCTGTTGAAGAGTAACAAACTCTTCATACTTGGAATTTTTAAGGCTGAGTGGATAAAATCGTTCTCTCAGATTTTTTTGAAATTCTTCCCAAGTAATCTGGCGATCTTCTTGTGACCTCCACCAAGTATTTGCTATTCCGGTCAGGAAGAAAGTAGCTACTCCCACTTACGCTCTTCAGGGCATTCTACTGCCTCGAGTAGCTTTTCGAGTGATTCAATCCACCCTTCTAATTTGGCTGGGTCCTCTTGTCCATTATATCGAGGAGGTTGAAACTTATTAACCGCCTCGATATAATCCCCTTGTGTTTCTACATGATGTTCTCCTCCTTCAGCTTGCTTCTGAACAACTGCTCCGAGAGTGAGTAACAGTTGTTCTATCTGTTGTTGGCGGTCGTTGTTATCGGCCATGTTGGTTTTATGTTAGTTCCTAGGAAACATCAGTCAGTTAATCAGTTAATTGCTTTCATTAGTCGAGATAAACAAATAATACTAGTTTTCTTTTATAAATAACAAGAGTACACTTCAAAACTACCAGTCAAATATTTCTAACTTGCCGAGACTGGTATACAAGTACAAATTAAGCTAATATATTATTTTTAGACGTGTCCTCTCTAATCTTGAATGTTCTTCGTGTAACAATCCTTGTACTTATGCCCCTTCCTTCCACAACGGAAGCACTCTCCTTTGCCGGGGCAACGCCAAGTTAGGTGCGGCCTTCTACACCCCGGACAAGGTGGCGGCACGGGGAATCCTGCGGGATTGCACTCAGCATTTCTCAAGCGTATCTCTAACTCAGTGATCCGCCCTTCATAGTATGAGAGCATAGCTTTCAGATCTTTTATTTCTTGGTCTCTTCGAAAAATTTCTTCCTGATTCCAGGATATAAAATCCTTTTCTAGTAACATTTCACTCTTAAGGCTTCTAATCTCAGCTTCCATCTGATCTTTCTTGTCTAGCATTTCGCTTACTTCCCAATTGTTCATCTGCAAGGGACTTTTTTGTACATATGACAAATACTAGTAATAATTCTTTTAATATATATATATATTTTTATTTTTTATTTTTTAAAAAATAATTATGCAAATAAAAAGATAGATTATATTTCTTTAATAAAAGATACACACCAAAATCGACGACATTTTCATTAACTAGCCAAAGTCGACATATGTTAATACAAGTTTGAAGATTTATACATACAAAATAGTCTAATATGCTAGTGAGTTTCTAAGATATCTAATATTTCCGAGCTGTTACTATCTTGGTGTGGCATTCCCTAGCGACATGCCCAATCTTTCCGCATCGAAAACACTCCCCAGGTTCAGGGCATCGCCAAATGAGATGTTGTTGGCCGCATTCTCCACATCGTGGTGGAAGAAGCTTTCCAGGAAATCCTTTACGAATCAATCCCTCATTCTTTCCTCGTAAAGAACTAATCATCTCCTCATGTTTGACAGCCAGGCCTTCTAGGTATAAAACTCTATCTTTCAGCCTTTTTACCTCTTCTTCTTTTTGTATTACCTCTTCTTGGGCTCCTTTCGCAAAATACTGCTCTAGGATTATAGTCTCCCTTAACTTCCTTATCTCAGATTGCATCTGAGATTTTTCGTCAAATGTTTTGGTTCCTGAACTACTCATCTGCATATAGGATTCTAATATTTGATTAAAATATAAATAACTTTCAAAATATAATAGTTATATAGTTAACTTTAAAAAAATAAAAAGACATTAAGTAAAAAAAACTTGATAAGCACTTCTGCTAAAAAACTTTTTGTAGAAATATCATTTATAAGTAACAAGACAAGTTACATTTTTTTTTATATATAATAGTATAAAATAAATTTCTTAAATTGAGTATACCAAAAAAAACTCAAACTATCTTTATAACTTTTGAAATCATAATCGTATTAATTGACTACTTTTATTTCAATACCTAATGATATAATCTTTTTTTTTAATACAACTGTGAAATAAAAAAGAAATTATATCAAATAAGCCGAGAAAATTTCATTTTACTTTTATATAAACTTGGATACAACTGTTCAAAATTTCCAAGTTAAAATAGATACACACATATATAGCGTTTAGTCTATACTATACTAGACTATACTATACTAGACTAGACTATATGATACTAGACTATACTATATAGCATCTAGTCTAAGGTGAACTTCACATCATGGGCTGGCTGGATGGTACTCCGGAGAGCGGCTACGTTCACGGACTGGACTCGTCTTTTCTTCCTCCTCTGGGTCTTCGGAATCTTCAATGCGCTGAGGACGGGATGAGGATCCTGGGTCACTCCTACGAGCAACTGCCCTGCGGCCTCTCCAGTACAGCTGGTCGGCTTGTCTACGTATGATTCTTTTCTGTCGCTCTATAGTTGCTAAATTACGGCTATTCTTCTCTTGACTATCTTTCAGTTCCTCCTTCACGTCCTCCAACTCCTCCTTTACGTCCACCATTTCTTCCGTTTTCTCCGTGTAAAGGGCATCAAACTCATCCTGTTGCTCTTCAGCTGAAACTCTCATCTCGTGTTCTTCATTATATTTGTTTTCACTTTCCGCCTCCTCTTCTAGATGTTTTGTAAGTTCCGTAATTAATAAGTCTTTTAAATGTTCAGCTCGAGTATGCTCCCGTTCACAGGTTCTTACTAGCTCACGGACTAGGTCCGGGACTACTTCCATCATTCTTGCGTTGAAGTTATTTCCGGCCATCTAATCAAACAACATTATCATAAGCATAATGCAATTATTAAGCATAAATAACAATAAGGGTTGTGCCTAATGCAAGTGTATCGTGTTCCATCCCAAAATTTTTCTTAAGTAAAAACATATATATATGTATATATATTTTTTAAAAAGTTCTTATGAAACTCTAACTCCAAAAATTTAATTTGACTTTAAAGAAATTTTGACTCAAAAATATTTTGATTCACGCTCTGATACCAACTTGTAACACCCCCATTTTCCTATCTTAAAAATCACAGCGGAAGTTACCAATAGGAAAGCGGGGTTGTTACCGCCACACTTCCAATTAAGTTCGCCTTGACCTTGCCTCGACTAACTTAATTAAAAGTGCTAAGGCTATTTAAAATAGTTACAAACATTAATTTAAACTATTAACTAAATTTCAAAATATATTTAATTTAGCAAAATATCAGAGTTTAAAATTACAATAACTGCGACTAACTATTAAAACGACAACCTTACTACAAGTAAAATATTATTTAAAATAACCACTTGTAAAAACGATACTGACTCCCCTGCCCATGCCCGTGATGTTAATGAGCTTCACAAATGTCAAATCCTGAAAAAGTGAGTAAGTAACATTTATCAGCACACCGGCTGAGTAAATAAATTTTTATCCCTTGGACAAAAATAATTAACTACGACTCAACAGTAAATAGCATGTTAAAACAGTTACAATAATTCAATCCACATGTAGCTCGACTATGATGCCTACACCCGGGGTATCTCATAGGACCTAGCATGCCCTCATAATGACCGAAGTCAAAATATGAGTACACAAGGATGGCCCTACCTTGCGATCTAGATAATGACTGTGAGACCCTTGGTCAAACACAATCCTGTTTATGGGAATCCCTTGGATAACCCACAACATATCTCACGAAGATATCCACCTCTGGGGTATATCTCGCATAATAACAATTCAATAATTCACATGCCACGCACTGAAATTTCACTTTTCACATGCATGGCCTAGCCCCAAAATTAATTTAAACACATAATTGGGCAATACCTCTGCATAAATAAATTGCATGAATAAACCCTAACATTATTAAAACACGAAGGTATTTAGACATGCAAAAATTTAATCCTACGACAAAAGCCCGTAGAATAAAAATTTACTTACAGTTTCTTCCGTAGTTAGCAATTAAATCTACCGCACTCCCTCTACTTTACTGCTCCTTCTATATCGTATTCCCTCTTTCTATTTAGTGATCTCTCTAGCAATCTTCTTCGTATGAGATTATAATTGAATTGGCGTATGGGAGCCAGTATTTATAGGAGGATTGGGCCACACTGCCTGAATTTTATATCTTTAAGTAGGCTTGCTGAATCCTCTACCTAGACTATAGCTTTGCCTCACTGGAAAAACCATAATTTCCCACGTCCTTGCATGTCTCTTTAGGTAAGTGCACGTATAGCTTCAAATCCAACTCTGCATGAATGAAGAGCACGTATAGTCCCATTCCTTTACACGTATTTTTCTCATTTGACTGACTATCCAATATAGTAGGTTTAATTATTATTATCATCTCACATCTTCTCTTTGTTTTCATGCAGTGTAGATTAATCTGCCCATGTTTTATCAAATTTCCAATTATTATTATTGCTTAAATGTTTAATTAGTAGAAATTTATAAATCTGCTCAAACGTTTAACTAGTAATCCATTAGCGAGTGCGATAATCATTTTCCTAAATTTAAATGTCATTACTATTACAATTGCTTATATTTAACAATTATAGGAAAATTTTTCATCTAATGAATCTGCTATACATATCATAAAGTGTATAACAATTTCCTACTTAACACTCTCAAATCACTCCCTGGTAATTAATTCTTATTGTATTTAACATTAATCTATTGTAAATTATAAATTTACATATCATTAATGTTAAATGAAAATTATAGTTATAAATTATGAGTTGAATCTTACTAGACTATTTATAAATTTCAGAATTTGTATAAAATCATGTTAGGAAAAAAAAAACTTAACTAATACTATTTTCAAGTTTTCATTTTTATAAGATATTTTTCTTGGAAAAAATATATTTATCAAATCAACTAAATTATTTTCCCTTGGAAAATAATTTATTTCTTTCAAACCAATCTCTATCTTGGAAAATATTAATTTATTTCCCAATTCAATTTATTTTATTAAGAAATAATACTAATAGAAAATATTATCAATATAGCTAAATTTTAGGGTATTATAGTTTCCCTTTGGAATACGACAGAAATGCCAACATGTTCAATTTCTGGGAGTATTTGCTGCACAAGTTTCCATCTCACGTCGATCAATTCGTGGGGAACCTGATTGAGACATTACGATCCTCCTCCGATTCATCGTCGGCCCCGTTCTTGGTTGCTGACACTCTAACTTCATGGCCTGAATTGATTGCCAACAAGTATGACTTCGTGTATGTGACCTTTTGGACACAACCAGCTTTAGTGTTTGCTATTGATTATCACTTGGATCTGCTCAGTAAAAATGATCACTTTCCTCTTATAAGTTCTCAATTTTTCAATTTTGTTTTGTTTATTTATTTATTTTTTCTACTTCCTCCGTTCTTTTATAAGTGACACATTGGAGGTTTTGTCACTGTTCATTAAGTAATTTCGATTCGAGTTTTTAATACAATTATATAAGATAAAATATAGTCAAGTGAAATCTTGTTAAATTCGTCTAATCGCATCGATTTAGAATATCAAATTTTCATAATTTTTACTTGTATGCAATTTGAGTTATTGAGGATTAAAAACGTGTACTAGATTGCGTGAAATGTGGATCCGTGATATTTAAAAAAGAATGGAGGAAGTATTTGGTTATTTGATTTCTTGAAAGTTTCTTCCTTTATTGCTTAAACAGGCGATCAGGACTTCTTGATAGACTACATCCCTGGTGTAGAGCCAATTTCCACAAAAGACTTGATGTCGTATTCACAAGAAACCGACACGACAACAATTGTTCACAGGTTCATCTTTATAGCATTTGAGATGGTTAAGAAAGCGGATTTTGGGAAAAAGGATAAATAGGTCATTTTTCTTTTCAAAAAATTCAAATCAGTCATTTTTCTATTTTATTACCAAAACAGTCCTCTACAAATGCTAATTATGTTCAAATCAGTCCTTTTTTCACTAATTATATTCTAATTGCTGACGTGGCAAGGGTTTAATTTAAACCTGACACATGTGCATAATATTAGTCCTTTTTCTTTTATCTTTTGACAATTCAGTCCTAAACTTTTATTTTGTTCTATTTAGTCCTCTACCCCAATCACTCATTTTTATATTAATTGGCCTCAAACCTTTCAAATTATTTCATTTTAGGCCCAGAACCTTAATTTTTTTATTATTACTAATACATTTATCAAATAAATGCCCAACATACTTCCGTAAATAAAATTAAATACCAAACCTCATACATTGGGTTTGACCGCCTTGTTACCGGGTCTTCGAAGTTCCGAATTTTACGGACTCTCTCTAACCACCCGACCGTAACGATGGTTCATTGGTTCTGGTTTCCTTCAGCAACAATCAGCACAATCATACTTTGTGGACAATAAAATTCAGGCTATTTTTTTAATATTTTTAATAATATTAATATTTTTCAATAAAACCAAGGCTTCCTGTATCCATAACCTTCCAAAAATTCAAGTTAAATCATTTACTCAAATATTGCTACATCCTAAGGTAGGACGCAAAGTAAGATTCTGTTGATTGTTACTGAAGGAAACCAAAACCAATGAACATTCGGTTGCGGTCGAGTGGTTATTAGAGAGAGTCCGTAAAATTCCGGTACTTGAAAGACCCGATAACAAAGCAGTCGAACCCAATATATGAGGTTTGGTGTTTAATTTTATTTATGGAAGTATGTTGTGCATTTATTTGATAAATGGATTAGTAATAATAAAAAATTTAAGGTTCTGGGCCTAAAATGAAATAATTTGAAAGGTTTGAGGCCAATTAATATAAAAATGAGTGATTGGGGTAGAGGATTAAATAGAAAATAAAAGTTTAGGACTGAATTGGCAAAAGATAAAAGAAAAATGACTAATATTATGCACACGTGTCAGGTTTAAATTAAAACCCTTGTCACGTCAGCAATTAGAATATAATTAGTGAAAAAATGACTGATTTGAACATAATTAGCATTTGTAGAGGACTGTTTTGGTAATAAAATAGAAAAAGGACTGATTTGAATTTTTTGAAAAGAAAAAGGACCTATTTATCCTTTTTTCCGCGGATTTTGTCCTGCACAACACTGTCCAAGAACTAGAGCCCCACTCGCTATCCGTCCAGAACGAACTAAACCCAACGTATGCAATCGGGCCAATCAACTTTTCCAACGCCAAGACCAAGGATAATGTCCCCGAGAGCCTGTTGTCCGAGACGGATTGCACCGAGTGGCTAAACTCGAAGCCACTCGGCTCTGTTCTGTACGTTTCATTCGGCAGCCTTGTTCTAATCGATAAACATGTAATCAAAGAAACGGCTAAAGGGCTTAAACTCAGTAAAGTAAACTTCCTTTGGGCAATTCGAGCAGAGGCTGTCGCGATGAGACAAATGTACTTGTTATCACCAAAAAAATAAATAAATAAAATAAACATATCAATTAAGTCTACCAAGTCTATCTGCCCGTTGGGCCAGGACCGAAGGGACAGCCACCTACCTGCCCGTCAGGCCAGGACCGAAGGGACAGTCACCTATCTGCCCGTCAGGCCAAAGGGACAGTCACCTATCTGCCCATCAGACCAAAGGGACAGTCACCTATTCACCCGTCAGGCCAAAGGGGACGGTCGCCTATTCGCCCGTCAGGCCAAAGGGACAGTCATCTATCTGCCCGTCAGGCCAGGACCAAAGGGACAGTCGTCTTTCTGCCCATCAGGCCAAAGGGACAGCCACCTATCCGCCCGTCAGGCCAAAGGGACAGTCACCTATCTGCCCATCAGGCCAGGACCAAAGGGACAGTCGCCTATTCGCCCGTCCAGGCCAAAGGGACAGTGACCTATCTGCCCGTCAGGCCAGGACCAAAGGGACAGTCGCCTATCCGCCCATCAGGCTAAAGGGACAGTCGCCTATCCGCCCATCAGGCCAAAGGACAGTCACCTATCCGCCCGTTAGGCCAAAGGGACAGTCACCTATCTGCCCATTAGGCCAAGACCAAAGGGACAGTCACATATCTCCCGCTAGCCAAGACCATGAGACAGTCAACCAATTAGACTTGTTGGCCGGCCAAGCCAGGAACGACTAGATTTACTTGCCCGAACAGAGAGAAGCGGAACAACAGGTTAATACCACTCGATCGTAGTCGTCAACGGTGTCAAGCGGTTACCAGAAGCACGACTAAGGCAGTTCTCGAAGAGCGGTTACTGGATGGCCTATAAATACTAAGCAACTCAGCAGACGGAGACAACCAACACACCACAACACTCCTCTGGTGATTTTATTTTATCTTAGTTTATAGTTTAGTTTCTCTAGTTTAGTTCGTAGTTTGTAGCTCGTAGTTGTTTCAGTAAGTTCCTGTAATTAACAGTGGGCAAGAAATTCAATTCTTGTTCATTGTTCCTAATTGTTGAAGGCGCAATCCAACGAAGGGAACTTTTCAGTTTCTATCGTCTTAGGCCTACAAAGGGCTTTACTATTTGTTGTTATCCAAATTCATGCGATAACAAATTGGCGACCACAGTGGGAGATTGAACAATCAACCACGATAGATCAATTAGCAAATCTAGATCAATTGGTGTTAAGATCACGAATTATAACACGGACAAACATGTCTACTCCTCAAAACACCACCAATTCGCCTGCATCTGTAACTCCAGCAGTGCCCACAACAGGGCAAAATACCGGTTTAAATCCACCAATGGACTTAATACCTGCGAACTTAATGACCCAACTTGGGGAAATGCTGGATAGCAGCCTAAATAGTCACTTCCAGGCTATGAGGAATGAACTTTCCGCACTGGCATCTCTAAATCAGGGTTTTTATGCCCCTGGGCCGTATGCCTTTGGCATGGGCAGTTTCCCGAGTTGGGCAACTAATGCCCCTACGGGACAAGTTCCATCCATACCACCCCCACCTAGCCTTACACCATCCTTTGGTAGAGGTGATATATATTCCCAAAATTTTGATAGGGCTGAGTCTAGCAATGCTAGGCCTTGGGGCTTGTCACAACATACCCGAACAACATCCCACTAGGGGGGCAGTCTGCCTTTGTCCCCACAGATGCGAATTGATGTCCGATGGATACATCCCCAATCAAGTCGATGGGTGATTTAGGGGCGACTCAGGAGCCTTGGAGGCCACCAGCGGTCAACCCCAATTGCTCATAACATCCAATTCACCCCACCAATGATACATGTTATTCCTCCAGACATGCAAAACCAAGGACCGCCACTTGATGGCGTAAATACTAACCCCAATCAACCAGCTCCTCAGCAGGACCCTGTGGTTGATCCGGATGTCTTGGCAGACATACTACGGACTCAATTTGGCTTGAATGTGAGGCCAACTGGTCGGATGGCTTACCGAAAGCCATATCCTGAGACCGTCACTCGTGATCATCCTATTCCTAGAGGTTTTAGGGTGCCTAATTTTTCCACCTTCTCAGGTGAGGATGACTCGTCTCCCATCGAACATATAGGGCGGTTTACAGCCCAATTAGGAGAAAATGCGAGAAACCCCAACTACATGATGCAGTTATTTTCCTTATCATTAACTAAGACTGCATTTTCGTGGTTTGCCAACTTACCTCCTGGCCACTTCAGAATGTGGGAAGACATGGAGGGGGCGTTCCACACCCGCTTCTTTAACCCAGTCCCATCAGTGTCAGTTATTGACATAGTGGACACCAAACAGTTGCCAAGAGAGCCAGTCATAATGTTCATAGAACGTGTACGGCGGCTAAAGTCACGATGCTTAACTGCTCTTGATGAGTATGAATTGACCAAGATGGTGGTCAGGAATATGGCATCCAAATACAAGGATCAGTTAATTGCTCATGAGATTCCAAACTTGTCGGCTCTTGCATCAAAGGCCATACGTTTGGAGACTTTGTTTAAAGAACAAGATGGCGACAATACGCAGTTAGTGTTGTTGTCTCACCAACCAGATTGAGCAATACATGCTTATAATATATGGGCATTCTTGGGGCTGTAAGGAAAAAGCCAATGCCATGGCCAAATTTGTCTTAGGGAAATATATGCCCATAATAATAATAAAAATAAAAACATAAATATAAAATTATGAGAAAAGCCAGTTGATTGGCATATTTTAAAAAAAAATGTCCAAGGACAAGTGATGGCTTGAAAAAAAAAAAAAGGATGCCTACCAAGGACCCAATCGATGAGTCCTTGTAAACAAATTTTTCCACCACAATATGCCAACCCATGGCATGGATGGAATTTTCTACATGTATGTATATACATACATACATGTATATATAAATTGGTAATAATAAGCCAATTGATGGCACTCCCAATGCGTTGCTCAAATGAGCATAGAAAGGCATTGCAACAATGTTAATAATAAAATGCCAATCTATGGCGTACATATAAAATAATGAACAAGGATTATCTTATTGAAAATAGTCACCAACTGGCCATGATTCATTAACAAAAGCATACATATACTATTAAAAGAAAAAGGGGAAGGGATTGTTCAATTACTGTGGCCTCGACAACGGACTCAGACAGCAATGGAGTGTGCCAAAAGATAAGCCTGATGAAATAGAACAACGCTAATTGCCCGAGTTATCATTGAAAACATTCAAAAAGTTTCGTTTTCACTTTTTGAATGTTTGAATGGGGGGGGGAACTGTTATCACCAAAAAAATAAATAAATAAAATAAACAAATCAATTAAGTCTATCTGCCCGTTGGTCCAGGACCGAAGGGACAGCCACCTACCTGCCCGTCAGGCTAGGACCGAATGGACAGTCACCTATCTGCCCGTCAGGCCAAAGGGACAGTCACCTATCTGCCCATCAGACCAAAGGGACAGTCACCTATTCACCCGTCAGGCCAAAGGGACGGTCACCTATTCGCCCGTCAGGCCAAAGGGACAGTCATCTATCTGCCCGTCAGGCCAGGACCAAAGGGACAGTCGCCTATCCACCCATCAGGCCAAAGGGACAGCCACCTATCCGCCCGTCAGGCCAAAGGGACAGTCACCTATCTGCCCATCAGGCCAGGACCAAAGGGACAGTCGCCTATTCGCCCGTCAGGCCAAAGGGGACAGTCACCTATCTGCCCGTCAGGCCAGGACCAAAGGGACAGTCGCCTATTCGCCCATCAGGCCAAAGGGACAGTCGCCTATCCGCCCATCAGGCCAAAGGGACAGTCACCTATCCGCCCGTTAAGCAAAAGGGACAGTCACCTATCTGCCCATTAGGCCAAGACCAAAGGGACAGTCACATATCTCCCGCTAACCAAGACCATGAGACAGTCAACCAATTAGACCTGTTGGCCGGCCAAGCCAGGAACGACTAGATTTACTTGCCCGAACAGAGAGAAGCGGAACAACAGGTTAATACCACTCGATCGTAGTCGTCAACGGTGTCAAGCGGTTACCAGAAGCACGACTAAGGCAGTTCTCGAAGAGGCGGTTACTGGATGGCCTATAAATACTAAGCAACTCAGCATACGGAGACAACCAACACACCACAACACTCCTCTGGAGATTTTATTTTATCTTAATTTGTGGTTTAGTTTCTCTAGTTTAGTTCGTAGTTTGTAGCTCGTAGTTGTTTCAGTAAGTTCCTGTAATTAACAGTGGGCAAGAAATTCAATTCTTGTTCATTGTTCCTAATTGTTGAAGGCGCAATCCAACGAAGGGAACTTTTCAGTTTCTATCGTCTTAGGCCTGCAAAGGGCTTTACTATTTGTTGTTATCCAAATTCATGCGATAACAGTACTATTAGGCTTCAAGGAGGATGGTGTGAAGGACAGAGGATTGATAGTTCCATGGTGCAATCAGAATGCCGTGCTGCCGCATCCAGCGGTGGGGGGGATTTCTGACGCATTGTGGGTGGAATTCAGTATTGGAGAGTGTGTGGCATGGGGTTCCTATGATTTGTTATCCCTTCCTTTATGATCAACCGACTAATCGAAAACTGGTGGTGGATGATTGGAAGATTGGGATTAATCTGTTTGATGAGGTAGGGGTGAATGGGGAGGAAGCGGCAATGAAAATCAAGAGAGTGATGGGACGAGAAACAGGGGAGAATGTAAGAAATGAGGTGAAGAAATTGCAGAGGTTGGTTCAGAAGGCAGTAGGGGACGAGGAAGGATCCTCCGTGAGGAACTTTGAAGGTTTTATAAAGGATTTGAAGAGTAAAATTAGAATGCTTCAACAAGAGGAAAAGGTAATTAGTACTACAAAGCAGTGACTGTTGATGCAGATTGCCGATTGTGCCTGGGTGCGTATGGTCTAATTATTGAGTAAAGGTTTCTATTTATGACGATTGTCCAAAAAGCATGTATAGCATTCAATAAAAGATCAAATTTTTCATCAAAAGTTCATTTCATTTTACTATTAAGTTCAGCACAGCACCTCAATGAGCATCACGCAACTTCAAGCACTGTATTTTGGTTAGTTACAAGCTTAGCCCATCTCCAACCCACACCTCTATTTTACAGTTACACTATTTTTATTTTACAGTTAGATTTACAATTTTCCACTATCCATCTCCAACCCACAACTCTAAATTTCCCTCTACAATAGAATATTCCATTTTGATTCTCTTTACTATTCATATAATATTACATTTATCCATTATATTAATACATATTTTAAATATATATAATATATTTAATTTTTTATATTTAAATTATTTAATTAAAAATAATAATTACTTTGTAATTAAAACAAAAAAAGAAAGAGAAAAAAAAAGAGAAGAAAAGGGATAGCGGCATGAACAGTGCACCGCAAAAAATTGCGGTGCACTGTTGGGAATCGCCAAAATTGGCGATTCCGGCCACTATTTTTGCGGGCGCGTTGGAGCGCCCGCCATCTCCATTTTGCCCTCCAACGCCAAAAATGGCGTTGCGTTGGAGGTGGTCTTAACAAATACTAGTAAATATAGGGACCTGAAGAAATGGAATAGACAATCATTGTTCATTGTTTAAAAGGTAAAATGAAATACTATTTCTTTGCTTATCCATTTTTCAAACCAAGTGAAACACACACCCTAGCTAGATTTTTCAATTGCTAATGCATAATTTTATCCACCAAATCCTTTACAAATCGATCAAAATTCCTCTCCGACGAGCCCTCCTCACCCAATGCACCACGTAACATCCTCTGAAATTTCTTCATTTGATTTCTAACACGGTCGGAAGATGTTTCTCCACTCATCGCTGTCCTAATCTTCAATGCCAAATCCTCCCCATTCACCCCTGCCCCATCAAACAAATTCACCCCAATCTTCCAATCATCCATCACTAATTTCCTATTAGTCGGCTGATCATAGAGCACCGGATAGCAAATCATCGGAACCCCAAACCATACACTCTCCAATATCGAATTCCACCCACAATGCGTCACGAATCCCCCGACTGCTGGATGAGACAGCACTGCATTCTGATTGCACCAGGGGACAACCAATCCCCTGTCCTTAACTTCATCCTCAAATCCTCTAGGCAAAACAGTGGTTTCATCCTCCACAGAATCCGGTCTAATCGACCAAAGAAAGTTCACCTGACTGAGGCGGAGGCCTTTAGCCACCTCTTCAATGACTTGTTTATTGATGAGAACAAGGCTGCCGAATGAGACGTATAGGACTGAGCCGGGAGGCTTCGAGTTTAGCCATTCGGTGCAGTCTGTTTCGGACAACAGGCTCTTGGACACATTGATCTTTGTGTCAATGAAATTGATTGGCCCGATTGCGTATGTTGGGTTTAGTTGGTTCAGGATTGATAGTGTGTTTGACTCTAGTTCTTGGACTGTGTTGTGGAGGATGAAGTCAGCATTCTTAACCTCTTCGAATGATTTGAAGACGATCTTGTGAACGACTGTCGTCGTGTCCTGGTCTTGAAGATGCGACATGAGGTCTTTGGTGGAAATTGGCTCAACTCCAGGAATGCAGGTTATCAAGGAATCCTGAGCACCTGGTTAGAATTCAACACACTTCTTTAAGAAATCAGATAAAAGCAAATTCCATTTTTTTTAAAAAAAAATGAAGATCTAATTTAGCCTTGATCAAGTTTACTCTTTTAAGAATATGGAAGGAACGATAGAAGCTAAGGAAATACCTGCATAAGGAAAGTATCCCTTTTCAGAGAGCATATCTATGTGATAATTAATTGAAAACACTGCAGCTGGTTGTGTCCAAAACGACACATGGACTAGGTTGTACTTCTTTGCAACCAATCCAGGCCATGGCGCGAAAGTGTCAGCGACCAAGAATGGGACCAACGTCGAATCCATTGATTCGATCAGATTGCTTATGAAATCATCAACATGGGATGAAAACTTGTGCAGCAAATAGTCCCAGAACACAGAAATGTTGGCATTTCTATCGTATTCCAGTGGGAAACCATCCGTGATGGTGGCATACCTTATATCAAGACCTGCAAACTCGCGAGCCTCAGAGAAGATGTCGAATACTGGAACTGGATCATCTGATGATGCGTTCTCTGAAATAATAATGTTGTGGTGATGGGATTTGGTGATCAAATGGTGAACATATTCGGTGTGGACGAAAGTGACTGCGAATCCCTTGGAAGCGAGCTTGATTGCCAACTGGACAAAAGGGTTGAGATGGCCTTGGTAAGGGACTGAGATCATAATGGCATGTGGCTTCTTCATTGCAACCTTAGTGTTCCCCATCGTCTGCCTGTCTGAATGGAACTAATAACCGCTCATCAGTACTGTGAATATTGTTATAACTTATAAGTAGGTTTGAGGATTGCGATGTGTATAAAGAGATACGAAGAAAGTCCAAGAAGAGCAAAAGCATCAGGATGGCCGGCTACCTCGTTTCAATCAACCCTGTCCATTATTATACAGTTTGGTTGGATGTTTTCTCTTGTTATCTGGAGATACCTGCAGGCCAATACTTCACTTTCAATGTTTTTTAATTCATGCATGGGCTTCTTGACTAGAACAACTTTTTTTTGTTTTTGTCTTGCGTCAAACACATAACCAAGGAGCTGATCTTTGAATAGGAAAAAGAGCGGATCTGTAGGGTCCCAAATGAATTGGCTTATTTGAAAAAGGTCCTGTTCTTTGGAAGATCTATCTCGTCTCTGGTACTGCA
Source organism: Hygrophila difformis (assembly GCA_030278955.1). Taxonomy (NCBI): domain Eukaryota; kingdom Viridiplantae; phylum Streptophyta; class Magnoliopsida; order Lamiales; family Acanthaceae; genus Hygrophila; species Hygrophila difformis. The sequence continues at coordinate 10,239,515 of JAOANR010000009.1, read as the reverse complement.
TGGTTCCACTATGCAAGTAACTCTAAATCATTCTCTTGAAGCTCATCCTTTTCATCATAAATGATTTGCTTACCCCGCCAATACTTCACTTTCGATGTTTTTTAATTCATTTGAAATTCTAATTTCCCCTCCAAATCGTTTCAAACCGCGGGTTTAATTTTTTAATTTAGTTTTTTTCTTTTTTTTTTAATAGTAAAACTGCGTGTTAAAACAGTGGTTTTGAAAAAATGTTAAAACTGTAACAGGACCAGTTTTGATAAGCGATTTGGAGACCGTCTGAACTGTACGATTTGGAGACCGTTTGAACTCTGAACCACCAGTTTAATTATATTTTGGTCAAGTCTACTCTCGATTCTTTGAATATTCATATATAAAAATATTCCATGCAATAATATATAGTCATATAGAGACTACAATATGGCTTGTAATAATAAAAATACATCCACTGATCCCCATCAATTATTCTGGAAGGTTTTGTAATTTTATTTTGGCTAGACGACGGAGCAGCCAGATTCTTCTTGATTGATGAGTCTGATTTGAAGCAGCATTCCCCTTTCTTCAGGAAAAAATAAAAAAAATAAAAAAAAAAAAAGCAATAGTACATTCATTCCCTGTTACATTAAGTAATTAAAAAGACACAAATTGATATTATTGCATGCTGCTGATGGAAGTGATGAGCCGATATTTTGAAAAATCTTACCCAGGTAAATGCTAACACTAAACACAACTTCTCTGCAATGCACCACACAATTTCTGACAAAAACTATCAAAATTCCCGACCGATGATCCATCTTCCGACAGTGCATTGTGCAAAATCTTCCTCACTTTTTCAATCTCCTGCCTCAGCTCAACAGATTTACTCCCTCCACTCATCAGTTTCCCAATACTCTCGGCAACGTCCTCCTCTGCTATGCCTTCTCCATTGCAGAGATTCATCCCTATCTTCCAATCATCAACCACCAATTTCCTGTTGGTGATCTGATCCGTAAACAGAGGATAGCAGATCATCGGGACACCGTTCCACACACTCTCCAGTATTGAATTCCATCCGCAGTGTGTTAAGAATCCCCCAACTGCAGGATTCGCCAGAACCCGACTCTGATTGCACCACGGCACTCTCAACCCTCTCCCCTCGATCATCTCCTCAAACCCATCCGGCAGAATCCCTTCATCGGAATCCACCAATCCTGGCCGGATTGCCCACAGAAAATTGACCCCACTGATTAATAGTCCGCCGGCAATCGCGCGGATCACGTGCTTATCAGTCCTGGCGAGGCTGCCGAATGACACGTACAAAACCGATCCGGCTGGCCTGGAAATCAGCCACTCCGAACAGTCGGATTCCGGCAGCAGGCTTCTTGCAATGCTGCAATGTGGCTTGACTGAATTCAATTGAAAAACAGGGCCCACGGCATAAAATGGAATCTTTTCCCGGAGCGCTGCGATGGCTTCCGATTCCAGTTCCTCCAAGGTGTTGCACACCACGAAATCCGCAGACTTTACCAAATCGAACGCCCCGAACATAATCTGATGAATCAATGTCAACTCCGAATCGTGGAAATACGAGACGAAATCCTTGGTGTTGATCGACGGTATTCCGGGTATGTAGTCCACGTTTTTCCGGCGGCCGTTGACCGGGACGTCGCCGTTTTGTCGGAGGAGGTCCAGGTGGTAATACAAGGAGAAAACCAGCGCCGGCTCCGTCCAGAACGACACATTCAGTAACCCGTACTTCTTCGCAATTTTGGGAGCCCAAATGGCGAGAGTATCGGCGAGTAAAAAGTAATTATTGGAAGGCAATGAGGATGAATCAGAAGAGGAGTGATTGTTGTTAATGATCCCACCGACGAATTCGTCGACTATATCCGGAAGTCTATTGACGAAGGAGTCGAGAAAGACTTCAGAATCGGCTTCCCTGTCGGAATCGAGGGGTAAGCCGTCGCTGATTGTGAAGTAGCGGATGTCGAGGCCGGCGGCGGAGGATCGAGCGTGAGCGAAAATGTCGGTTTGGGAGGAAGCGGTGATGCGTTGGTGGATGAAATCGAGGTGGGCGAAGGTGATGGAGAAGCCGCGGGAAGCAAGAGCGATGGCGAGGTCGACGAAGGGGGTAATGTGGCCCTGGAGATGCAGGGAGATCATAATGGCGTGCGGTTTAGGGTTAGGGTTTTGGCTGGTGGCCATATTTGTCAGTTTGCTCAACAGACACTGAGACCAAGACAGAGAAATCACAGAGATAAGGGTCTGAGCTCTGAGCTAGGGTCGACGGGAAATTGGCTGTAGTCTATAGGTGATGTTGCCTAAAAAAAAAAAGTAAAGAATATTCCAATCTGTAATGCAAAATAATTGTGAGCAGTTTCAGACAGCGCTAAAAATGATGTGTAGCCCTTTGTAAAGTAATATATAAGTCTTACAAAATGATGTATAGATGGTTTGTTTTTTTTATTAGTTTTTTGTTCATAACCTCTATTCATCACTTTTTTATACTCACACATCATTTCATATACACATATCCATCACTTTTAAATGTGCTAGCACCTACATACCGCAAGCACCCAAATTTCCAGAATATTGTATCATATCACTTACTCAGTTACTCCTACTATTTAATGATAATTAATATAGGAACAAAAAATTAAGAAATCATGTATCATATCACTTACTATTTATTGAATTAAAAATCGTAATAAAATTATTATAGTTGAAATTTTCAGTATCATTAAGATATTGTAATATCGTTATGAACTTACGATAATTTACTTATTAAAGAAAAGTAGGCAGGTTATTATTTCTTATTTCATTTTAAGTTTTCATTATATATATATATATATTATGGTGTATGTCGTTTTTATTATTTATTCTTTATCTTTTCAATTTTTTGAAACAATATTATCTATAAAATAAATAATAAATAATTCATACTAGTAATTAATTAGAAAATATTATTATCTAAAAATGTTAATTTCCGTGGCCTTGTGCATAGATGTTAAAAAAAATGTGATTGTACATAGGTAATTACATTATATTACAATTAAGTGAATTTGTTGTAATAGGGGTGTTTGAATGGCGTAGGTAATTTACTACTCCCTCCGTCCCAGACAAGATGTCTGGTTTGACTTTTTGGCACTGTTCATTGTTTAACTTTGACTCAATATTATTTCAAATATATATTTGAAAAAAAATAGTTGAGTTCGGTCTTGTTAGAATCGTATAATCATGTAGTTTTATAATATATATTTTACATAATTTTTTGTTGTACATTTTTTGAGATATTAACGATTGAAAAAGTGCATTGGATTGTGTGCAGAAATGAAACAAGACATCTTAAATGGGACAGAGGGAGTATAAAATAACAATTCTACTACTGAATTAGGTGAAATTAATTTAATCTCATTTAATTATATTATTAAATTAGTGAAGTACATTCCTAAAAGTAAGCAAGCCCTTAGATAGATTAATGTGTGGCTGTCTTCATTTCTCCCAAGTAGCTAAATTTTGCCAGCAAATAATCACAAAACCTCTCATCAACAAATTTCCTTTGATTCATATGAAATGAAGCCAAAGGAACCAACAAATTAAAGCAAACCAAAAGACAACAAAAAAAGTTCCGTTTTGAAATTTGAAAGGTAAAGCGGCAATTGGTCCCTACAAATTCAATTCCTGCAAAGGACCATGCATCATCACACCACAAGTCTAACACAACTGCCACATTATTAAGGATGATAATGTGAGAACATATACTATTATAATTTCTAGAATCCAACTATATATAGGCCGTGCTATGCGAGCTAGAGGTTCATGAAACACATGTAATATATACGTTGCACCTTTAGCTTCTCCAATTTCCACCACAATTGTGATCTATAGCCATGGCAAACATTACCATTGCCATTTGCCAGTGAAGCTTAGCTAGCTAGGCCTGAAAAAGCACAACTTCACGTCCACTTTTTTAATGGTTCTTGAGAGGCAATCAATTATCAATGGTGTTTGTTTCATCCCCAATTACCATCCACCCCTTATTGTGATATAATAATCTCATCTGGATACATATGGATTATATCTTGCCATCCAACTTCACTCGCAAACACAAAATATGGCAATCGGGGATATATCAATCAATGAACTTTTTCTCATTCAATGGTACAACATGCATATTGTTCCATAATGCCCACTTTAACAAAATTTAATAAGCCCAAATTCTGAAAATGTTTGCATCATAAAATGTAACATCTATATCATTTAATTTTGTCAAAATTCTATTGCATCAAATTCAAATTTAATGTTACATGATGATATAATACATAAACTGATAGAAGAAGTCTTAAGTCTTAACTATTATTGTCGAATCAACGCACTCCATTTACTCTTGATATCACCTGACCATATATATATTATCAATCATGGAGATATATAGTGATATGGACCAACTCAACATACAGTGGCTAAGAGAAAAAGAAAATTACAACAACAACAACAACAACAACAACAACAACAACAACAACAACAACAACAACAACAATAATAATAATAATAATTTTAAAAAAATGTACATGTAACCTTACCCAAAAACAAACAAAAAGGAACAAACCAAAAATGTCAAAAATCAATAACTAAACATTTATTAATTTATATATATACATATACATATACATATATTAATGAATTAAGGGGTTTTTGGAGAAATATACCTCCTATAAATGAAATGTTTAAGATCAGTACCTATAAGTTTATTTCTTTAACATTGACCCACGAAAGAAAGTAGATGTTTTGCTTCAGAACACATGTCAGAAATTGAATATTAAATTGTGTTATAATTGAAATGACGAATAGGCCCTCAAATTGGTGAGAGAGAATGGTTAGCTTGGGGAGGAAGCTGAGTGAGAAACTGTAGGGATTGGAAAACGCAGAAGCTCATGTATACAGTTGGAATCGTTCACAACCATGTTTGAAAAATTACTGGGGGGCTTTTGATCGCGTTTAGGTAAGTTGGGACTTGAGAGGATGAGAAAGTTAGAAAGGGGTTTGCAGAATGGATGAAAATGGGGAGAGTGAAAATCGGGAGGAGCAAACTTTGTTGGGGTTTTGCTGATTGGAGGAGAAGATGCATTCCATCATGTTGGAAGTTATGTTTTTGTATATTGAACTTCATTTCCCATGTTAGTGGGTAGAAGCTATAATAAGTTTGTTTAGGATTGATTGCTGCAATGATTTGTAGTGTGGACAGTGAGATATAGAGGTTGAAGATGAAGTAGGAAGGTGAATTTTGTTGGTGGGATTGCATTTATAACAATGTGAATGTCTTAAAAATGCTATATACCCGTTTTGATTTTAATTATACCTTATTCCCCGATTCATATAGCACATTGTAGTGTAATTTGATTGATTTTTATTGGTGGGTTGCATTTGTACTGATGTGAATGTCCTTAGAATACCATACAACATATGCCATTTTAATTATACCACATTCCCTGATACGTGTACAATGTTATTGTATAATTGAGCAAAAAATGGATCTCATAAATGAATTTTCATTTTGTCTGAACTGTAATTGTGAATGTATATTCTTTTTGCCAAGAACGGGCACATGAGTCACGGCATAACCAAGGATTGTGGCGGTGAGGAAGAAAAAGAGGTTTTCATCTCGTGTATCGTCAAGTAACCTGAAGTGCACCATTTGCAAATACGTGTGAACACAAACGTAGGGCATGCAATGATCCTCGTACGTATATACTATTGTAAATACTGTAGTGGCAGTCATTTTGGGTATGAAAATATATTATTTGAAATTGTATGCATTAGGAGTTAAAGTAATTGTTAGAGCTGGTCTTTCATTTAGTGGTATTTGTAATTGTAAATTGATGGACCTGCTGTGGATTTTAATGAGATATTCGTGATTGAGCTAGTTGTTTATAATGTATGTTAGGAAGTCCATAACAAGACGATGGGTGAATGTCTCTTGTAATTTTGAAAACTGTCATTTCAGAGATCAATGTGAGTACAATTATTCTAACATGATGTATATTCATTTGTAATTATTGTATAACTAATTATTTACACATATATTAGTACGTTTAATATATATATATAGAGAGAGAGAGAGGGAGGGAGAGAGAGAGAGAGATTTACAAATATAGTGGTATATCTTTGAGTTTATGATAATTAAGGGTTATTCTGATATAGTTAAGAATTGGATTCTGTCATAAGGGTGTCATTGCTCAATTGGATTTTGTCATAATTGGAAATGAGTGTGATATAAATTTTGTATGATTTTATCATAATTGAAGTTAATTCTGGTATTGGTAAGAATTTCGTCGTGAACCAAGGTATTTTACCCAATGAAAAAAAGGTTTGTGTGATAGGATCCATTCTCGAAGGCAAGAATGAGTGACACATACTGAACATAGGTGATATGCAACACTTATAGGGTGGGGGTTTAGTTTTGGAGTTGTAATATAACTTTGGTCATAGTATTTACTCTCTTCGTCCCGCTAATAACATCCTAAAACTATATTTATAAGACACATAAAACACATAGGTCAGGGTTGGGTTTGATGTTTAATTATGAGTTATATTATTTTCTTAATAGACTAAATGTATAATTTGATTATGAAGGGAGTCATATGCACCAAATGAATACGAGAATCGAAGTTGATATGAGTGATCATATTGCAATGTAAATGTAGTAGTGGCAATTAAGTGTTTTCGTCCATTTTGGGGCAATAGGTAAATGTGGCATTTCGTAATTAACATTGTGCATAATTGGGCACAAGAGAGGTATATGAGCAGATATATATGTGTCATACATGAAGCTAAATCAGGTATCTTTTTGAAATGGCAAGTTGGACGGTATGATTTCAAACCAGTGAGGGGTGGTTCGTGTTCGTGAGTCCACTAATTACATTTTCGATGTGAATGCTAGAAACCACATTTATAATACACGCGCAACGCATAGGTTGAGGGGATGGGTTTGATGTTTCACTATGGTCATACTAATTAGATAGTAATAAAGTTCATGTTATAAGGGGAAAAAGGATGTGTATGTGTATAATCAATAATCATAGCCGGTTTGATTATATTTTTTATAGTGCATTGGACGGAAGCACTCTTCGATCGGTGTTTTCCGGACTCGTAACGAGATCCATTTAAATACAGATATATATATGTTCGTGGAAGTGAGAAGGTAGGGTGTCACTTTCTCGGTTGGATTTCGTCATATTTAGAGACAAGTGTGGTATTGTTTTCCATGCTTGTGTTATAATTGAAGACAAATATGGTAAGGTTAAGGTTTTCGTGTAACTTATAAGTTATTTCTCCCCATGTCAACAAGGTTTGTGCTACTGGATCAATTCCCGAATACATTTTTTTCTAAAATTGGTAATATACAACACTTATAGAGTGGGGATTTTGGTTTTGGAGTTGTAAGATGTAACTATGTTCATATTACAAAGAAAGTAATATAAAGTTTATGTCATTAAGGGAGAAAGGACGTGTATGTATTTAATCAATGATCGTGACCGGTTTGATTACATTTCTTGTAGTGCATTGTCCATTGTACGGGAATACTCTCCCATCGGTGTTTTCTTGACTTGTAACGGATATCCATTTGAAAAAGAATATATAAATTTTCGTTGAAGTGAGAAGGTAAGGGTGTCACTGCTCAATTAGATTCCATCATAATTGGAAACAATTGGTAGTTTTGTTTTCATGTGTGTGTGATAATTGAAGAAAAATATGTTATAGTGAAGATTGTCGTGTAACTTATAAGGTGTTGCGCCCTATGCCTTTTTAAGTGGATCATTTGAATAACAATTTTTCATTTGATATGCACGACTAAGATTGGAATTAGTTATTTCATCATAAGACGGCTTTATTAAAGGGAAGGACAAGAATTGTAAAGGATTTTAAGTGGGCGTTGCTTTCTAATTAGTGTAAGCTCTAGATTTATGTATTGTAAAAATGTTGATGATGAAATGAATATGTTTGCTTTCCCTTCCTATTGTGGTTTGCATTGGGTATTCTTCATCCATTATGAATCGCCTTGCAAATTATTGATAATTTAAGAATGTCATTAGAAAGTGGTCATATATTATAATTGAGTTTGATGTAGTATTCATTTATCATTTGCAATCATATATAATTGGAGGTGAATCTGTCATATAGCATACTTCTCATGAAAGTGCCCTCAATGTGAAAGTAAAGATTAAAGCATATTTCAATGAGCCCTTCAGACAACCAAAAACATCAATACAAAATATTGCACGGATAACTATCACTTCATTCCTACACGTTGGGATTAAAGCAAACACACATCAAGGTGAGCAAAGAAAGTTTCAAGTTTTAGAAGGTGATAAAAGTTCAAGCAATTACATCAAATCCCTAAAACCAACATCGAATGCAGTCATCTTAATAAATCCAATTAACACCCTATCAAATTACAAACATGGCAATCACTAACAAGTGGTTTTTAATACCACTCATTACGCGGATCATCTATGAATTTAAGTTTTACCCGCGCTCAATATATTTTCATATTCACACTCTTCGCCTCCACATTCTTTCTCTTAACCTTTCCCCCATTCCCTACATTTTTCTTTTCGACTCTTTTCCCCACCTTTTGCACTTCCTCCTTATTCTCTTTATCCGTCAGTTTTCTCGGAGTCATTTACCAACAACCTACAATAGTAAATACAACTCATGCATCATTCAACAGGCAACCATTCAATGTACAACATAGTGCACAACATATGATGGTAAGTACAGGTGGGACGTCGGAAACATTATCGAATTGAAAAAGAACAAAGTGTACAACCGTGCAAAATCTTTTGGATCTCTCTTCCCTGGTACCAACTCTTCATTTCTAGCAGCCTTCCGCAACACCTCTATTATGTCTCCTCTCTTTATGTTCCTCGAATTGCACTTAAAAAATTTCTCACCGTTTCCGGTCCTCCTCTAACTTCGGTTGCACATCTAGTCCCACATCCTGTAGACCTACAACAGACGCAAACTCCGATGATGGAAACTTTATACAAAACTGCTCCCCATACACGAAACATTTGTAGTCCGCATCATAGCACTCCGCTAAAGTTTCCAGTCACACCACACTGTTGTAACCTTTCTGGCATCTTAGGAAATGTGAGAACGGTGTTCTTATCATCGCTTCTCTCTGCCTCTCTGTGATTTTGCCATCAAGTTCATTCATCACTACAATGAACTTCTGTGTTGTACACCGTGCCACTTGCGCACCCCCATTTTTGCTATGTGTCTCCCCCTCCCCATCCTCACACCCTTTCGCTCCCTGCCTGTTTCCATCCTTGCTCACTTTCTGCCCCCGTCCCTTCCCATCCTTACTCCATTCTCCAATCTGCCTCTTTCCCTTACCCGCCTCGGATCCCTTTCCTTTTCCATCTCTTTTCTGTACCTTCTTCACTGGTTGCTTCGTACCTTTATCTCTCACTTCTTTCGGAGCCATTCATCGCGAACCTACACAATCCAGTTCAACCCATAAACACCCTTCCCATTCCACAAATACTACAACACGACTCCACAAACCACATTCATCAATTTTCCCCCAAACCAATTTCAATTTCTACAATTCTCAATTACCATTACAGAATACATACTAAAAAATTTACAAATCAACTAACTAATTCAGTGCTCAAACTTCATACTGGCATACTCCTTCTATCAATTTTTGACCCATAAACAAGCAATACGCGCTGTAATTTAAATCCCTAACTTACTCAAATCATCGAAATCTTCAATTTCATGCGCAATAGCACAAGAACCCTAATTTGGGGAATGGTTTCGGCATACTCACCTTAGCCTGCTTATTCCCTCCGTGCTTCAGCCCGCCCTCCACGCCATTTCTTCCGCGGTGGTCCTTTCCTCGCGCTGCATAAGCGACGGTTTCCCTCTTCCTTGCGGCCCAAACCCCACCACTCCGTTGCACACCGCCGCTCACAATCAGAATCGTCGCACTCATTCCAAAGTACACCGCTCCCGCTCCTTCTTTGCATCCTAACCCAGCCTTCAGTTTTAGCGTCGCGTCCACAAATTAACAAACCCGGAGACCGGAGATTGCCGATGCACATCGAACCGCCTCGCCTGGGAAGAAAACTGAAAAATGGAAAGAGTAAAGTACTCCTTCTCTCAATATTATATTGCCGTTACATTATTTTATTCTTTTCTTTTCCGTTTATTTTTTAAAACGAGGTATTGCATTCAAAATTTTAAAAGTTGGAGGTACTTGACCCCAAACATGCAGGTAGTTGACTTAAGTATGAAATAACTTATGAAACTACTGTGGGGTGCAGTCCAATTCCCCATTCCTTCTGTGGGTTTATATTGCATTTGCCGATGAATGGAAAGTGGTAACGTAACCAAATTATCTAGTAGTCATAGTAATTAATTACTACATATATTGAGTAACAATCAAGAGGATGAGTGGTAACACCCAACAGCATGAGTATGGATATTCAGAGTCGTGTGGGGCGGAGCGGATCTAGAAAATTTTATGAGTGGTATCACAAAAATTAGGAATAATAATCACAACAAAAAAACATGAGAAAAACTAAGTTAGGATTGATGATGGTGATATCACCATAAAAATTAAGTGGTTGCACCAAGCCATATAGAACCACATGTAAAAAAATTTTTAGCTCAAAATAATAATTTTATCAATTTCAATGGTATCCTATGCTACCACATTAACATATGTAGATCCGCCTATTACTGTGGTCTGTGGGCGGTGGTTTGAATATTCTGGATATCAATCAGCATCCTCCTGAATATACTAATTAATCCCATCCTATTAGTATTACACTTTGCCTTTTACCAATCCTATTATTATTATTAATCCATCTGTCCCATTTAACTTATTTTGTTTGACTTCTGCATATAATTCAATACACTTTTTTCATCATTAATATCTCAAAATATGTATAATGAAAAATTATATAAAATATATATTCTAAAACTACATGATCATATGATTCTAACATGATCCAACTCAACTATTTTTTTAAATATATACTTATAATAAAATTGAGTTAAAGCTGAACAATGAACAGTAAATAATTTCTGAGAAGATAAGTTTCGGTAGAAGATGACAAACATCACATGCGTTGGGGCCAAGGCTGTGACTATTCTGTTTCCTGGCAGCTGCTGCTTCTACGATCTAGTTTACTACTTCCTTCGTACCACGAAGTTTGACACCTATTTTTATTGGATGTCTCACGAAATTTGACACATTTTCATGTTTAGATAAATTAAATTAATATAAGTTTGATTAAAATTTTAATTATTGTCAAATCCCATTAAAAGTAATTACTTTTACTATTCTACACAAATTTCAATACAATTTTATTTTTCTGCACAAAGTCCCTAGTATTTTTTAATTCTTAATATTTCAACATTGGTACAGATAAAAATTGTATAAAATATATATTCAAATACTACATGATTAGACGATTTTAACAAGACCACACTTGATTATTTTTCTCTAATTATATCATTACGATAACATTAAGTCAAAGTTAAATAATAAACCGTATTAAAATTTATTAGAATCTTAAATAAAAATACTCACAACATTTTAACTACTAAACCCCACCACCTAAATTAGTTCCAACTAGTAGTATAAAGTAAAGCATGGATGGGTCACCACCACACCACACCAGCCACAGAAACACTAATCCCAAAATCAGAAGATTAAAACATTATCATCGTCGTTAACAAATAAGCAGCACATGATGAAGCATGCATAATGATGCCAGGGAGGAGGAGGAGGAGCAGCAGCAAGAATGGAAAGCTCGTGCCATAATGATTTCAGTGCCATACCTGCAGGGCCACATATATAAACCCTTTTGTCAACCTCGCCCTCAGATCAAGCTGGCTTCCACAGGCGCCATTGCCGTCACTTTCGTCCATCTCGAGTACATCCATGCACCACAAGCTCTCCTCCAAGGAACCCTGCAGGCCCTCATGCTGATGAATTCTTTTCCCAGGCTCGCGAATCAGGACTCCACATACGCTACATGACCATGAGCGATGGGTTTCCTCGAGGGACCATCTCCACAGGGAAGAATATTGGAAGTCCCTCCCACATAATTTCCCACGTACGCCTGGTGGATAAATTCGTGGAAAATTTTAATCAGGCCGCCGCCGTCAGTAGAGCCGTGCTTGAAGCATTTCTTGGCGGTGGATACAATCTATTCATGGGCTGCCGACGTCGCCCGGAAGCACAACCTTATATATGTCTCCTTCTGGACTGAACCTGCTTTGGTTTTTTCGCTATGTTACCATTGTGATGTCATCAAAGAAAAGATCCATCTTCTCCGCAATGCTGGTATGCATCACCACCGCTAATTACAGCCATCTATTTAATTTCTTTTTACTCTGAATATGTTATTTTTAACATGCATATGGTTTATGAAAACTAAAGAAAAATTATAATCAAACTAAAATTCAAATATAGTACTTCCTCCGTTCTTAAATTATTGACACATTGGAGATTTTATCACTGTTCATTGAGTAACTTTGATTCGACTTTTTAATACATTTATGTAAGATAAAATATAGTCAAGTGAGATCTTGTTGAATTCGTCTAATCGCATAGATTTAGAATATTAAATTTTCATAATTTTTACTTGTATGCAATTTGAGTTATTACGGATTAAAAATGTGTATTGAATTGCATAAAATGTAGGTCCGTGGTAAATATAAAATAACGGAGTTAGTAATAGAGTTTAAGGGTTTGGCCAATTTCTCAAGTCCCAATGCTTATTGTTATGATTGAGGTTTATGAATCTTTCCCTTATCCTCATCCTTAAGCAACCTAGCTCCTTTTTATCATTTGTGAATCTTTCTCATATACTACCTCCGTCTCAACATATTTGTTACGGATGGTTTTTTTGCACTATTCACTGTTTAACTTTAATTCAAATTTTTAGTATAGCTATATAAAAAATAACATAGTCAAGTGAGATCTTATTAGATTCGTCTAATCTTGTAGTTTTAGACAATCAACTTTTTATAATTTTTCGTTGTACACAATTTAAGTTACTAACTATTGAAAACATGTCTCGACATGCGTGTCGAAGGCCAATGTAATAAAAACAATGAGACAGATGAAGTATAGCTTATCCTTATCCTTATCAGCCTCCCTTGCTTTTGTAATTTGTACGTACGTATATATTTTAGATTCTCACTACCTTTTTCAAGCATTTTTGCCTCATCTAATAAAAAAAACAAGCATATACATATATTCCATCAGTCCCGGTAGAAACATTATGTTTGATTTTTTAACATTGTTCATTATTTAATTTTGATTCAATATAATTATAAGTATAGATTTGGAAAATAATTAAGTTTAGTCTTATTAGATTTGTCTAATCGTATAATTTTAGAATATATAGTATTTTATATAATTTTTACTTATAAAAATTTTGAGATATAAACAATTAGAAAAGTGTATTGAATTATGTGCAGAACCGAATGAAAATATTTTAAATGAGACGGAGGGAGTATAATTCTTGAACTTTTTTCTAGTCTGTAACAAGACTTCAATTTTTCAAAACTTGAGACAAATGTACAAACCTCCGTCTTAAATGGACGTTAAATTGCATCAATAACAAACTGAGAAATTATTAAAAAAAAAAGTTTAAGGAAAAGGAAAAAACTTATGGGAAAGTTATGCAGAATTGAACATTTGGCATTGATATTTGTGGTTTGGTATTTCTTCCTGCAGACGACGACCAAATTGAAGTGGAGATAAATTACCTGCCAGGAATCCGACTCCGACCCATATCAACGAGGGATTTAATGTCGTATTTTGAGGAGGAGGGAAGCACATTAGCTTTGGATTTGTCCAAAGCATTTCGGGGTGTAAAAGCCGCCGGAGATTTCATTCTACACAACACCGTCCACGAATTAGAATCCGAAACACTGTCCATTCTCAGCAAATACCAACCCACTTGCCATCGGCCCTATCATCAATTTCTCCAAAGGTCTTCCAAAAGACAGTACTGCCTGAAGCCAGAGCTTATTGTCCGAATCCGACTGCATCCAGTGGCTGGACTCCAAGTCCCCCGGATCTGTCCTCTACATTTCGTTCGGGAGCCTGGTCCAGATTCCAAAACAGGTTATTGATATTCCACATCGATTAAAATGTGGTCCTCCTACTACCTTATATGGTTGGGAGCAACTCCATCTATCACCAATTGGTTTTAGGTGTGAGCCTCCCATCCATGAATTTCTACATGGTATCAGTGTGTTAACGGTGAAATTCGGGATAAAAGATTTCTCTTTTATTGATGAACCTTAGAGGAAGGATTACACGAAAAATGGAGGAAAGATTACAGGAATTGAAAGGGAAAACAGTAAAGGAATTGAAAAATACTGAAAAGCTGTAAAGTGCAGGAAAGCAGTAAAGAATGTAAAACAAAATAAAGACGGCTTCTTCAGAAGAATTGGGGATGTCCCGCAAGTCGGCCTAGGTTACACATATATAGTGGTGAGTGATGAGAGCCTTCAAGTTGCACCTCAATCTCTCGTGTTGATTTGTTTCCTTCTAGACCGTTCTCTCTGATTTGTTTCCTTAACTGAAGGCCTCCATCCTGATTCTTGGCCTCCATCCTTGATCTTGGCCTCCATCCTAGGGTTGGCCTCCATCCTAGGGTTGGCCTCCATCTCTTTGGGCCTCCATGGCCTCCACCCTTACAGACGGCCTCCACCATCTCTTTGGGCCTCCATGGCCTCCACCATCTCTTTGGGCCTCCATGGCTTCCACCCTTACAGACGGCCTCCCTCTTCCGGGCTGTGTCTACGCGGCCTCCCTCTCCGGGGCTGTGTCTACGCGGCCTCCCTCTCCCGGACTGTGTCTACGCGGCCTCCCTCTTCCGGGCTGTGTCTACGCGGCCTCCCTCTTCCGGATATATTTTACCCAATTGGGCTAATTTATTTAGACGAGCAACTCCATTGGGCTTAATATATTTTTGCTATGTTAACAGATGCCCCCCTCGCGCATTTTGTCTTATTAGCATTTTAAGACAATTTTGCGCGCTTAAATTCGAGTTTGGAGGCCCATCATGCTTCATCTTCTTCTCGTTCGGATTCCGGCCGCCGCCGTCGACAGAGTGTTGTCTGGCCGCCGACTTCGCCTGGAGGCCGCCACCACCAAGGCTGGAGGCCGCCACCCTCGCCCTAGAGGGCCGCCATCTTAGCCCCAGCAGGCCGCCACCACCGAGGCTGCCATTGAGCTGTTTTGGCCGCCACCAGCATCTTCCTTGGCTGCCATCACCACCTTGCATGAGAGCCGCCATCTCCTCTCGGTCTGGAGGCCGCCATCACTGCTTGTGGATGCCGTCATCTCCTATTGAGGAGGAAGTTGCCATCCCTGCACCTGAAGCCGCCACTACCAAGGGAGCTTGGAGGCCGCCACCCCTGGAGAGATCTGAGGCCGCCACAACCATCTCCTTGGCCGCCATCCCCTTTCCGACGAGGCCGCTGCCATCATCTCGCGAGAGGCCACCATCTTCGTTTCTGCCTTCAAGCCGCCACCGTCGGAGAGGGCTCCGACCGCCACTTGTTCGAGCTTGAGGGCCGTCATCCCTTGTTCTCTGGAGGAGGCCGCCATTCCTATTCCCGGAAGCCGTCATCCCTATCTATTTGGAGGAGGCCGCCACTCGCTCTGAGGCCGCCATCCCTAAGAGGCCACCATTCGCTCTGAGGTCGCCATCCTCTCAAGAGGCCGCCATCATCGTAGAGCTTGAAGGAGGCCGTCACTTGTTGCCTTGGCCGCCACCTTGGTCTGTTCCAGGCCTCCATCAGCTTTTCTTCCCGGGTCGCCATTCGAGTATCAGCCAGGGTGACACCCTCAGTCGGGCCGCCATACTCAGCCAGGCGCCATTCTCAGTCACCGACTACTCGGCCTCCAAGGCCGCTGTCGATGGCGCCCCAGGCCCACTATCCAGGGTTTTTACTACCCAAGGTTATTGCCTTGGCGAACACCCTTGGTTCATCTACCTCTTTATTGTGCTTTAATTCCTCAAAACGAGTGCCGTGTGTAGGTAGACGCTTCTCATCTTGTTCCTCAAGGAAATTTTCCAAGCGGGCCGCTTTCTCGGCCAGCTGGGCAAGATCAGAGGAATCCTGCATAATTAAACATTCTTTCAACTTTGGCAACATATTCGCCACCGCAATATTGACTATCTCCCTATTAGGGATTGCCATAGTGCATCGGCTCTTAAGTCGCTGTAGTCTGTTAATAAATGTGCTTGCCGCCTCATCGGCAAATTGCTTGGCATTGGTAAGGTCTGCGAGACTCACTTGTGTCAACGGTGTATAGAATCTGCCATGGAATGCTCGCTCCAGTTCGTCCCAATTTTGAATTGAGTTAGCCCGCAACGATACATACCACGTATAGGCAGGTCCAGTAAGGGATAAACTGAACAGTCTCAACTTCAACCAATCATCGGTCGCCGCTTCACCACACTGGGAGGTGAATTTGCCCACATGCTCCACAGTTGACTTGCCATCGTCCCCTGAGAATGTGGTGAACTCGGGCATCTTGAAGCCCATGGGGTATCGTTGCATGGTGTCTACCCAATCAGGGTAGGGTTTCCTGTATGTAGGCCGCTCCATCGGCCTTAGTTGAACTCCAAAATGTTGTTGCATTAGGTCTGCAAGCAACTCGGGTGACACCATGGGTGTCTGTGCAGGAGGCATGGCGATTGTGGGAGGTGTGGCAGTTGTTGAAGCCCTTTCATTTGGCTGTAGCGCCTGCCCCCCTTGCGTTGGCGGTATCCAACTAGGCTTCGGTACGGATGCCAGTACTGGCATGGCGGTTGTGGCAGATGTGGCCGGTGTTGAAGCCACTCCATATGGCTGTGGTGCCGCCTGCCCCCTTTGCGTTGGCGGCATCCAACTAGGGTTCGATAGTGCCGGTATTGGTGAGTAGTTAGACACATAAGGTGTGGTGAGAACGTTCGGCACAGGGAGTGCCGCTTGACATGGTGGCATGCCAGATCCATCATAGGCCGTTGGACAGCTGTGTGAAGCACTGGAGGCCATCAAATATCCTGGCGATGCGTAGATCGGCACTGGATGTGCCGCATAACCAAGGGTCTGCATGCTAGGTGCCGCTGGAGTGAAGGAATAAGCCGTCTGATGTGAAAATGGAAACAGGCTAGCCGGGCTGCTTCCGGGCTCCGGGAGTGGCGACTGGCCATATGCGGCTCCCCAAACCCTCTGTTGGTCGTCTGTCGGCCTCGGGCATGAGAGACTGTACGGTACATTCATGTCGTTTGCAGGAACAGTTCTATCTTGCTGAGTACGCAAGGAACTGCAAATTCTATCTGCTTGGTCGGCCATGGCAGACCGCAACACATCCACTAAGTGCTTTGTGAATAAAGGCATGAACTCGGCCATCGATTCAGTCATCGATAGCCGCACTTGCTCGGACAGTACAGGGGTTTGCATTATACCCTGTTGCGATTGAGAGGTGCTTTCTACCGCTTCATCGGTAGGCGCTCTAAGTGGCATCTTTTCATGTAGAGACATTCCTTCAAATTTCTGAGTAAAATTGCTTGCTAACCTTTCAGATTTGGGACGTATAAACCCTAAGCGGATATGGTTTTTCACTCGTGTCCCACTGGGCGTGCCAATTTGTTAACGGTGAAATTCGGGATAAAAGATTTCTCTTTTATTGATGAACCTTAGAGGAAGGATTACACGAAAAATGGAGGAAAGATTACAGGAATTGAAAGGGAAAACAGTAAAGGAATTGAAAAATACTGAAAAGCTGTAAAGTGCAGGAAAGCAGTAAAGAATGTAAAACAAAATAAAGACGGCTTCTTCAGAAGAATTGGGGATGTCCCGCAAGTCGGCCTAGGTTACACATATATAGTGGTGAGTGATGAGAGCCTTCAAGTTGCACCTCAATCTCTCGTGTTGATTTGTTTCCTTCTAGACCGTTCTCTCTGATTTGTTTCCTTAACTGAAGGCCTCCATCCTGATTCTTGGCCTCCATCCTTGATCTTGGCCTCCATCCTAGGGTTGGCCTCCATCCTAGGGTTGGACTCCATCTCTTTGGGCCTCCATGGCCTCCACCCTTACAGACGGCCTCCATTCTTACGGACGGCCTCCACCATCTCTTTGGGCCTCCATGGCCTCCACCATCTCTTTGGGCCTCCATGGCTTCCACCCTTACAGACGGCCTCCCTCTTCCGGGCTGTGTCTACGCGGCCTCCCTCTCCGGGGCTGTGTCTACGCGGCCTCCCTCTCCCGGACTGTGTCTACGCGACCTCCCTCTTCCGGACTGTGTCTACGCGGCCTCCCTCTTCCGGGTTGTCTACGCGGGCTCCCTCTTCCGGGCTGTGTCTACGCGGCCTCCCTCTTCCGGGCTGTGTCTACGCGGCCTCCCTCTTCCGGATATATTTTACCCAATTGGGCTAATTTATTTAGACGAGCAACTCCATTGGGCTTAATATATTTTTGCTATGTTAACACAGTGCTATGGTTTCCCGGGTTGGGTATATTTGATCCTGAATTTAAATTTGATATGAGAAGCAACTCCATCTATCACCAATTGGTTTTAGGTGTGAGCCTCTCATCCATCAATCTTTACACAGTTGATGGAAGAATTAGCTTACGTGCTTCAACTGAGTGGAGTGAATTTCATATGGGTGGTTCGAGCCGGGATTGTGAACTACGATGATGAGGATCAGGACAATGCTGCGTTGCCCAATGGTTACGTGGATGCAGTGAAAGAAAAAGGGTTGATAGTCCTGTGGTGCAATCAGCTTGGTGTGCTTTCGAATCAGCTTTCGAATCCAGCCGTGGGGGGATTCCTGACGCACTGTGGATGGAATTCGAGTGTTGAGAGCATGTGGTATGGGGTGCCGATGTTGTGTTATCCGGTGACGTGGGATCAGCCCACGAATCGGAAGCTTGTGGTGGATGATTCGAGGGTCAGGATTAATCTCTGTGGTGATGGAGAATCGATGGATAGAAAGCAAGTTGCGGAGAGGATAAAGGGGTTTATGAATGGCGGGGAGAAATCAGAGAAGTTGAGGCGTGAGGCGAGTTTGGTGAGGGAGAAATCGGAGAAGTTGAGGCGTGAGGCGAGTTTGGTGAGGGAGACGATGCATAAGGCCATGGAGATTGGTGGATCATCGGAGGCGAACTTCGATCGATTTGTGAAAGATTTGATGGGAAAGATTGTGGCAAATAATTAAAATTATAGTTAAGATTAGAATGCATGCATATATATGCATGTACACCTGGAACTAGGTACTAGTACTACTTCCTCCGTTATCAAATATGTTGGAAGTATTTTGGAAGGTATATAGTAGTACTATATATATATGGAAGATATGTATAAATTTATAATGATGGCGTTTTATTGGATGGCGTGAGTTTCTATCTAGCAGTATTTTTCATTTAATTATCGAAAAAGAAAGGATTAATTAGGCCACTTTTGCTTACCCAAAAAAACAAAAAAATTAGGCCACTTCTTCTCTAGTACTTATTTTCAGGTCTTATTACTTATTTTTTTATAAAAATTAAATCAGACCAGACCAGATCAGATAAGAAACATTAAGATCTGACCAGATTAGATAAGATCTGACCAGACCAGATCAGATCAAATCATTATAATAATACATAGAAAATAATATCAGACCAGACCAGAAACATTCAGACCAGACTAGACGAATTCAGATCAGATCAGACCAGATCTTATAAATTCAGATAAGACCAAAAAATTAAGGCCTAGAGAACAGGCCTAAGTCCTGGTTAATTATTGGACAGGACATCCATGAGAACATTATAGCACGCAGTGATTGGTTAATAACCTCTGCCTTCCGTACTGCATTTAGCTATTAGTCCTATGAACCAAGGAATTAATGGCCTGTGAAAGAAGGAAACAATCCTAGCTAGAGTTGAGGAAAGAAAAAGAAGCCAAGTTTGTTTTTTGCGACTTTAATTTCTCTTGTCTATTCACTTTCTTTGCTTAAGTTTTGTGTGAAATTAAATTAAAGGGATACTAATTTTAATTGATCAATCTTTAATTTAACCAATCAAACCAGTACATATATATATAATGTCAGCTATCCAATTAAGTATAGTATCATCCGACCGACGTTGTTGCTTAATAGTAAACCGTAATGGTACACGTGTCCCCAAGGTGCAGGAGGATGAGGGTGACCCACCACCCCAAAGTGACAAAGGCCACTTGCCCACTTGGACTTTTCCTACTACTAGTAGAATTTTCGTGCCAGACAAAGGATATGTCATAATTTGATGTTACTTGCCCAGTTGCCAGCCCTGTTTGACCTATTTTAAAATACTATTTGTGCTGTTGGCAGCTCACAATCTTCTCCATCACAAAAAAATATTAGTGATTAAGGCTACGTTTTTATATTTGATAAAAACAAATTGATGTCATGGTCCTAGAATATATGTAGCGTGAATATAATATTTTTAATAATATAAAAAAAAATTATAGTGTTAACATAGAAGCAGCTGGATCACTAACTAAGAATATGCTAATTGGTAGCATGGCTCTCCGGATTAAGATGTTGTTAAACAGTATACAGGTTAGGAAATAGGTGGAGGATATGTCACATGAATTAAAATTAATCAATCATCTTAAAACAAAGATTTCGAACAAATAAAAAAAGTCAAAATACTTGCACTAATTAATACTCCATCTGTCCTATTTGACTTGTCATGTTTCATTTCTGCACATAATTCAATACACGTTTTCAACTGTTCATATCTCAAAATATGTACAATGAAACATTAGGTAAATTATATATTCTGAAACTATATGATTACACGATTCTAACAAGACCCAACTCAACTATTTTTTATCAAACATATACTTGCAATAAAATTGAGTTGTGCCAAAAAATCAAACATGACAAGTAAGGTGGGACGGAGGGAGTACTATATAAAACTGGAACACTATTATATCTAGAACCTTGGCTTTACTTTGAAATTATCAACCTCATCATTAAGCTATCTCTTACTATTTTATTAAACAATAAAAGTGGAGTGCTATTATTTAAAAGCCCAAACACATGAAGTATATTCATGTCCGTCGCAGGTCACAGTCGCACACAATTCATCATTAAGCAGGTCACAGTCGCACACAATTCCAAGCCAGCTAGAAGCGGGCGTGTCCGAACTGAACCGTTTACCAGAGATTCCAAGTACTAGTAGTACAGAGTCAATGCAAAACACATCCCAGACTCAGA
Organism: Hygrophila difformis; assembly: GCA_030278955.1. Lineage (NCBI taxonomy): Eukaryota > Viridiplantae > Streptophyta > Magnoliopsida > Lamiales > Acanthaceae > Hygrophila > Hygrophila difformis. Next base: position 10,218,258 of record JAOANR010000009.1, on the reverse strand, counting down.
AAATAATACCATCCCCCACTTACACAAGGCAATGGAGATTGAGGGATCGTCAAAGACCAATTTTCATCAATTTGTCAAGGATGTGACCGCCGGAAAATAAGGCATTCTTTGACTCCACATAGGTTCGAGGCTTTGTATGTGCAGAATTATGCTTTGTAGGAGGCAATTCGATCCTCGAGTGATTAATTTTAGGTACAATGAAGCCCGAGCATACCTGGTATTCACCTAAAAAAGAATTATGTATACTTCCTCTGTCCCTTTTTAATTGTCACGAACCCACATTTCACGCAATTCAATATATATTTTCAATTTTCAATAACTCAACTTGCGTACAAATAAAAATTATGAAACTTTGATATTCTAAATCTATGCGATTAGACCAATCTAACAAGATCTCACTTGACTATTTTTTGTCTTATATAACTGTATTAAAAAGTCGAATCAAAGTTACTCAATGAACACTAACAAAACTCATACCGTGTCAAATAAAAAGGAACGAATGTAGTATTTCCAACTAAGATAATTCAAAAACTAATGTGGGCTTAAAACTTATGGGCCGCCACATTTGGTTTGGCCCATGTTTAATTGTGCACTTGTTAATCTTTGTTTTTTCATTAATACTAAACACTTCATTTCATCACATAAATTTTTAAAGTGGGAAATTATGGCTCTATATTACTACTGTCTCTGTTTCTCAATAGCTGCACCATTTCCATATTTTACGCAATCCAAAATAAATTTTTAATTACTTTTAATTCAAATCATATATAAGTAAAAGTTATATTTTAAAACTACATGGTTAGACGAATCTAACAATATCTCACTTAATTATATTTTTTCTTATATAACTATGTTAAAAAATTGATCAAAGTTACTTAATGAATAGTAATTACTATAAAAATAGTTCAGTTATTTAACAACGGAGGAAGTACTTACTAAGATGAAAAAAAAAAAGACACTTTAATAGTCAGTATTTTTATGTAAAATATTATTAAAATAAATATACATTCTTAATAAAAAATTAATTTGCAACAAATATCCAGATTATTTGAAATTGAAGCTTGACTTAGTTTAAGTTCTCAACCTTCAACTTTTTTTTTCTTTTTTTTTATGAGCCATTGAAGGCCTGGGAAATGGGTGGTGGGAGCCTATGTCATACATTTACAAAGGGGAATAAAGAGGAATGATAGAGGGCCGGTGGGAATCGAACCTCCAATCTTCCGTTGGAAGTCAAGGGACTTAACCACTTGGGCTAAGTCCTCATACCACCTTCAACTTTAGTTGTTCACTCCTCTCATATTTCTTCCTTATATGTCCCCAGAGGCGGACTTAGGCCTAGGCCAGGGGCCCGGGCCCCACCTCATTTTTTTAAAAAAAAACAATATATGTATTATTAATTTTAATTTTATTGATTAGAATCAAATTAGAACACCTCTATTCTATTGCTCTAATCCAAAATTAGTATTTTTATTCTTTTAATTTGACATATGAATTTTACTTCTATATTAAGGTACTTTTGAATTCACATAAATATTATTTTCCTAGCCTTTCGATTTATTGAAGTGAGAGATGAATAGTCGATTCACTGAAACAACTTCGAATTGCTACTTTGTTATATTGATCATATAATATATAGCTCAATTCTCCAAGTTTGATAGAGATGATTACTTCGTCTTTATGAACTTTATCTAGCTTATTTTTCATCAATTGATAGGAGTTATGATGTGCAGTTGTATGCTGTGATTTTACCAATTATTTATAAATTGATTGAATTAACATTGATCTTACCAATTAATCTCGACAATGAATCTTATGAAAATAAAATTGATGAATAAATTGGGAGATAAGCTGATAAGTAATACTACAGTGTCGTATATTGAAAAATATGTTTTCACCTCTATAAATAATGAATCCATATTGCGGCGGCATCAAAAGATGTACAGCCGACGATATCAATTAAGTAGATTTATTGCAAACAAATTATTTAATTAATTTATACATTTTATTATTCTTCTTGTGGTTAAACCTTTTTCATATTTTTGGAAGAGCCATTAAAAGCTTGAGAAAGAGTTGGTGGGTGCTCATGCTACACAATTACAACCTTGTCCATATTTTGTACTCTTTTATGAACAAAAGTACATATAATTATTTTGTCTATTTAAGCTCCGGCCCTACCAACTGAAAAATCCTGGGTCCGCCACTGTATGTCCCCTGTTATGCAGTCTATTCTAACTTTTTATTATCATATAATTTATCCCGGCCCTCCGTTTCTTTTAACTTCACAATTTTTGTATTCCGCCCAATTCAATATGCATATATATTTTCTGTTTCAAATTAAGCCAAATAAATAAATAAATAAGCCACGGGGTGTAACACGTATGCTAGTTATTATAGTAAGTATTTGTATAGGTGAACAATTACGCAAGTGAGATTTATAGTTTGATGGAGTACATAAATTAATGATGAAAATTTAATTGAATTGGTAGGTAGTTGAGTGGAAGCTATTGAATATTGATTCTTCTTCCTCTCTCTCTCTCTCTTTTTTTTTTTCCCTAACTTGTATGTCGCCGTAATTACAAATTGTTGAGTGTATTTATTTCCATAGTAGGGAGCATGGTAGACAAAACTTCATTAAATTTTGCATCGTTGTAGCTTTGTCACCCTACAAATTGGGAATGCAGACATCAGACTCTTACTACTCCCTCGGTTCCTTTTTAGTTGTCTCTTTCAGCTCAATTTCAATAACCAAGGTTTGCATTAATTAACTCATAAATTTATATTTTTACCCTTCAACTAAACTCATTCTTAATAAATATCAACAAATAGCATTTATATAAAGTGAAGGGCAATATAGTAAAAACATAGCATAACTACCTATAACTACCTAAAAATGACAACTATTTTGGAACACATTTTACTCTCTAAAAAAACAACTAAAAAGGAACGGAGGGAGTATTATTTAGAAATGCAACCAACATTGTATTCCTATTAGTAGTACTATATAGTAAAAAGGAAATGGGTAGAAAATGATCAACGAAGTTCCAATGGATTTCACTGCGCCCCCCAAAACGTCAAATAATTATTAGTGAGATGTCATTTGATTCTTGATGCTTATGTTAATTTTAATATGGTGCAATTTGGTTCATAAGTACGTAATTTCGTGGCGGAGTAGATGCTAGTATGACCGATTCTCAATCGATCCAGTTTATTACATCACAAACCATTCGGAACTTGTTTTATGCGTCATGCTTTTGTTTTTTCTTTTTTATGACTGACTTTCTCATCAGGAAGACAGGAATGAGTAAAAACGTCCAGCCCATATTCTGAAATATCCCTCCAAAAATATCCCACTAAAAGGTTGTTATGACTAATTATCAGCTGTTCTTTTTATCTTTTTACACCAAACAATACTTAATTTTTATAGAGTATCAAATAATTCTATGAACGATAATCTTTAATATCCTCAAAATCCATATTTTTCTATTTTGTGCACAATCTTATGTTAATTGGTCGCTTGCCTTTTAGTGCCCACCAAATTAAATTGTAACGACACGTACATATACTACTACATATCCTGTAGGTAATCAAGAACATCGGTGGACGTACGGTGGTGGTACGTAATAGTATCAATATTTGTGGCAGCTCACATTATTACATCCAACGTTGCTCCACGTCAGAACGTAACTGTACCACTACTATTAAATACTAATAATGAAATGAATATGCCATGTGTGATCGATGTATGCAATATTGCTTATTAATAATGGCTTTGAAACTGACCATTTCATTCCATTGTTATTAGTTGTATTTTATTTATTTCTAATCCTTTTATGAGTATAGTATTTAATTATTATTTTTGTCCACTACTCTTGTATATTCTCATTCTCAAAATATTTTCACGAATGTTGTTGCCTCATGGTCAATATTTTTTAGACGAAAAACGGAAAAGATATACTACTAGTTATCGTAGTGGCGGCATATATTATTATTATTGAATTACATACGTACTTTTGTATGAATTACCACTGAAATTTTAAATGGTTGACACATAGGAGACTGATAAGTTTTAGCAATTGACATGTAGTAATTATCAATGGTTGCACTTGCATCTCTTATCCCCAAATAATATACTGTATATATATTGTAGGCGTATCCGCTCTTGGCTCAATATATAATTATATGATATGCATTGATCCCATAATCATATATTCGGAAGGAATTGAATCTCCATCAAGAGTCAAGGCTGTAATCAATCGCCCCCACCTAGCTATGCCATTTTTAAATGTAAATTTTTCTTTCTATAAGCATATTCCTTTTTCAATTAATTAATTAATTAATTTTATAAGAATACAGTTAATTACATAGTATTAACATTTATCTTTGTGTTAAGTGGGAGATTATTAGAGATGACCGACAATAGAATAGATTTTTTTTTAAAAAAAAAAAAATATTCGTATATTACCTATATACTCCATTTCCTCTGTTTTTTATTTGATACGGACCCACCCATTGCGCAGTTCTATACACATTTTAAATAATTAATAACTCAAGTTCGGTACAAGTGAAAATTCTAAAAGTTAGAAATTTAAAAACTACAAGACTGAGACGAATTTAATCAGATTTCATTTAGCTATATTTGTATATGTTAAAACTTTAAGTAAAAGTGTTTGAATAGCATTAGAAACCCCAACGGAGGAAGTATATATGTAATTAACTTTTTTTTAATTATAAAATTTAGATATTATCATATTATTATATATGCTCCATGATTTATGATATAGTATACGCGCGCATGAAAGTATATTTTGCATATTTTGATGAAATTATGGATAATGAAACAAGTAGGTAGGTATGTTTGTCATTACTACTAAAAAATAAATAAATAAATAGGTAAGTAGGTTGATGGGGACAGGATGGGATCAATAATTGTCTTGTAATGAAGAAGAATAGAAGATGGGTGGGGGTATGTATGGGAATGATGGGATAATGGTCAAATACTCCTCTATACTATACAGTAGCGTCGTCGTCGGGTTCTTTTACTCGGGAAATGTCTTAATCTTTAGTTACTTACCCCTTATTGTGACTCTTCCCTCATTTTAATTTCTTTTTCCTACCTCATCTTTTTCTTCTATATTTTTTTTTAACTAAGAAATTAGGTGGGCCTTTAAAAAGATTTAAAAATAACCATTAAAATATAGGTAAATTAATTAGTGGGTTGATTTGTATTAATATAGTTCTTTCAATTCACATGCATGGCTCAATCTCAAGAGTGATTAGCTAAATTAAGCGTCTTCTAATTAATTGATTTATTTTTGGGGTGTGTGTGGAAATTAATGAATCTATGTTCCCATTCCATTCAAAATCAGCTTTCCTTTTTCTTTTCACTATGGAAATTTTGATGACCGAGTGGCTAATGAATCCTCTAATTGAAATAGTTTAATAATGAAACTCATTCAAAATTACAGAAAAAGTCAATAGTCAAATTGGTTTCAACTTTGAACAAGAATACTACTGGGGTTTGCCCGTTTCTCTTGATCGCATCGGTCACTATTATTGACCATCTTTAGTCAAATAATTTCCAGTGCAATCCTGATTTGTAATAAAAGTCATCCCAGAATTACTAACCCATGAATCATGCAGTGAGCGCGACCCATTATCATTTTAATTACCATCGAACTCGTATGTGTAAGCTGTAATAAACTCTACTATATATATCACTGAGATAAGATACATCCTTATAAATGGCGTAGAAAACATGTGCAACTAGTATACTTCTTCTTATAGTACAGTACAGTGTATAAAAAGCAAAAATGAAAAGGAAATGAGAAGCATACATACACTCGGTTTGATTGACTTGGACTTGGAGTATTTTTTTGGGCATGTTAAACCTCCACCACTACCACCCAACGAATTCGACTTATTTGCTTTCCTTTTTCTTTTCTTTTTTTTTTCTTTTCTTTTCATTTTTTAAAGAAGATATTGACGATAAAAAAAATAAATAAATAAAAAGATGGTAATAACGTGTAACCATATAAGTATACATATAATAATAGTCGTATTTAATAATGGTAGGTGTGTGTAGACATGTGGATAAATATTTTGCTTTATACTCCTATACTCCCTCCGTCCCACAAAATGTGGCCAGTATTCCTTTTAGGAGTATCCCGCGAAATTTGGCCACTTTCCATTTTTAAATAAATTAAATTAATATAAATATAATTAGAATCTTAATGGTTTTCAAATCCCATTAAAATAATTATTTTTACTATTCTGCACAAATTCCAATACACTTTTAGTTTTCTACCCAAAGTCCCTTGTATTTCTTTAATTCTTCATATTTTAAAATGGATACAAATAAAAATTATATAAAATATATATTCTAAAACTAGACGCCTAGACGATTCTAACAAGACCATACTTGATTATTTTTCTCTAATTAAATCATTACAATAGTATTAAGTCAAAGTTAAAAAATTAACAAAGTCAAAATTCATTAAACTTTTTAAACACAAATACTCATACCACTTTAACCACTAAACTCCACCACTTAAATTATCGTGTCCAAAAAAAAGTAGCTACATTTCGCGGGACGGAGGGAGTATGTGTGTAGGGAAGAATCGGATTGGATATATACTAGTATGATGTATCTCTGTATATATATATATATATGCATGCGATCTAATTAATTCCAACAACCTATAGCTACTAATAGAGACTCATTTACTATATGTAAAAAAATGTGCACTGGTCAATAATTGTGATTAGGATGGACTAATGATAAATTACAAATCAAGATCACTCATCTTTAAGTTGCTCTGGTTTTATTAATTGTGCATAGTATTTTGTTTTTTTGTTTTTTTGAGAATGTGAAATCGTTTCATTCAGAGCTGAACAACATCAACATACATTGTTTACGATTCAAATGAGATCAAATCACAACCAGAAGAAGCCCACCGAGAAACACCAGAGACCAAATGCTGAATTCAGAATTAAAACCATGATTCTGTAAGGTCCTTAGCTTGCATAGGAGGCAACTAATTCATTAAATCTGAATTCAGAATGTGGGTGGAAAGTCGATTTCGTCTTATCCGATCCACTTTAAATTATTAATTTAATTAATAATGTACTATAGGTTAATTAATTAATAAATTATATGTAGGGGCCTGGCTCAGCCTACTCGACTCCACACCACAAAATTTTCGAGAAACCTTTTTTATAAAATGCAATTGGAAGTTTCGGACGCGCACACAAAAGTCGTAGCAAAAACCAAATTTGATCAATAATAATGTAACTAGAAAATTCTCACAATTAAGAAAGTTTGAAACCCCTTTTCGGGGTGTATACATTTATCCTTTTGAAATAACATTGCTTATGCTAATCAATCACCTCACAAAAGGGGGAAAAGTAAGAGAAAGAACAAATTAAACAACCTAAACGAAAGAATCAAAATCCTCACCAACCCTTCCGTCCCAAACATATTTCCCCAATTCCTAATTAATTCAACTTCTATATACATTTGAATATTCAAATTAGGTTACCCTTTACCCTTCAATTAATGCACGGACACATTCAATTCACAATCACATCACAGAGCATCCATTAGGGTTCTCGTCGCTGAACATTTGGTCATTAATGCTCATAGGCGGCGGCGGGGGAGGACCCGCTCGATACTCCGTCGCGTACCCATAACCATGGTTACCGTAATAACCGGGGTGATGGTAACCCTGTAAGCCGTAGTCTTGATTAGCATAACTCTGGTTATATTGCATTTGTGGCAGCGTGTGGTAATGTGTTTCCCCTGGATAGAATCCATGGTGTTCCATTTTGTTGACTTCCACTTTTGTCCCCTCACTGCCACCCTCCTTTTTCCCTTCCTTTTTCTCGCCTGCGGCTGCTGGAGCAGGAGCGGCCTTTTTGTCGCCAGGAGGACCGGACTTCTTGTCGCCGGCGGCTGCTGGAGGAGGAACGGCTTCTACGGCACGTTTAAGCTTTTCCTGGAGGTATGATGTGAGTTCCTTCACGTTCATTGTGCCTGTGACCGTGACCAAGTCCTTTGAAATATCTGTCGTTACTGAATTTACCCCTGTGCCAAGAAAAAGCATACATTTGTTAATTTTTAGTTGAGAGATTAAAATAGTGCAAACTGAGGTAATGAAAGAATATGTTGGTTAAAAATACCAGCGATGTTCTTTTTGATGGATCGCTTTATTTTATGTGCGCATCCGTCACAGTGCAGTTTGATTTTCATCACGGCTGTGCTGACTGCAGGCTGGAAGAATCATGACAAACCACCACACAATAGATTTAATCAACTTGTTGTGTGAAATTGAATTGTAAAATTTAGATAATTGGCAAGTGGGAGGAGTGGATTGAATATTGATCATTCTGTATGTACCTCTTTGGGTTTGACCTTGTCGTCCTTTTTGTCGTCTTTTTTCGTATTTGATTTATCATCGGGCTTCTTATCGCCGGCGCTGGCCGACTTTTGGGGCTGCGGGGATACGAGGTCGACCTTCTTCTTTGTCTTTTGTTCGACCTTCTCCCGGAGCCACGTGGGGTCAACGTTGCCGGTTACTGTCAACTTGTTGCTTTCGCAGTCAGCCTTTACTTTCGCAACACCTTCGAGGAGGCACACCGGAAACAAAATAAGGGTCTTAAAACGGGAAACATTGAACAGGAATATGAACAGGAAATTTGACTAAATGGAAATTTGAGGAAAATGAAACTCTTTTTGCCGTTAAAATTGTGTTGACCGAACGAGAAGATCATTGAAAAGTGTTTTTTGGGGAGCGCGATTCGAATCAATAATTTAAAAACAATCGAAATTTGAAATACGGGAGAGCACAGATTATTTCTACTTCTAATGGCTAGAAACAACAAATTTCCAGGTGATTCATCGTTTTCTGCCTAAATCCTTAAAATTAGGGTCCAATACAAGTATACTCAAGCAAATTATTAAAATAAAACAAAGTAAGTAAAACTAGTACCTTCGAAATGCTCAACGGCTTTGCGAACTTTTTTCGCGCATCCTTCGCAATGCAGGTCGAGCTTCAAAACGACGGTTAAAGATTCTCCGCCGGCGGAAGCCTTTTTTTCTCCACCGTCCGTGGCCTTCTTCTCACCAGTTTTCTGAAAGAAAACGGCAGAAATTAAAATCAATCGATTGAGAAACAGAATTACGGACATATTATAACTTCCGATCGATTTATAATTCAATCATAATACGAGAAACAGCAATGTTTCGAGAGAAACCGATCAAATACCTCACCCATTCGGCGTAATCCTCCTTATATTTTTCTTTTCTAGAGATTAGCAGTTGTAGAAAAACAATAGAATGATCTTGGAGAAGAAGAAAGGCCGGCGAATATATATAGGGGAAGAGGTAATAGAGAGAGCATTTGTATGTATATGCGAATGTATGGTCCGATGGGCATGTCATGCATGATGGAAATCCAATGCCCGCCTGACTGGACTGACCAGTTATTAAGTTGACTTGTTGAAATTACCAATTTGCCCTCCCCTGAAGGAAAGAGGGAAATTGGCAAATTGCCATTTTCTAACCTCCCAAAGCCAAAATCCACTTTACTTCCAAACAAAAATGAGTACTTACCATATTTCAAAACAAACAAACAAAGTTAATTTTGGTATAATACTAAAATCGATTGGTTAACTTCCATATTTTTAATTTACAAGCTTTTTTTATGTTATGTTAATTAGTTTGTTACCCATATTTATATTGAAGTTCGGATTATGGAGCAGGTCCTCATTATGTGAAATGTAATAGAAGTATACTACTATTCGTTTGAAAAAATAGTTTCGCTGGTTTATAATTACTTTAAAAAGGTTTCTCTTTTTTTTTTCTTGAAAAAGTGAGTAGTGTAAGAAAAACTTTGCATTAATTTTGTGATGCACGAAGTCTCCGAAACACTATTATGTGTGTATGTGTATGCATTTAGTATATACTCTTCGTTTTTCAATTGTTATAACATTTAAAAATTTGACACTATTTACACACGCACTTTTACTTAAAGTTTTATCATATAGTTATACAAATTAAAATATAGCCAAGTGGGATCTTGTTAGATTCGTCTCGTCGAGTAGTTTTTAAATGTCGAACTTTTAGAATTTCTACTTGTACCAAAATTGAGTTATTCATGACTTAAAATATGCATTGAACTGCGTGCACTGTGGGTCTGATTTAATTTTTAGAAAACGGAGAGTATATTTGTGTGTTTATGTATGTGTATACCTATATGTGTAGGCATATTTTTTTTGGGTAGAGGATGAATGAAACAACCGCCCTTTGCCAACGAAGTATGAAGTATTAGTACTAATGTCTTTATATATAAGCCTTTTCACTAGGTTAGTAAATCGATAGATTTGTATGGATGATTATTAGAATATAATGTGTGATAAGTATTTAGATGTTGGTAGAATACTAATTAATTTTACGGAACAAATATTTTGATGTAAAATGGTGGGTTGACCATATGGTTGCTAATCCGTAGGTATATTTAGAGGTATATTTAGAGGGTGTTTGTTTGTGCATTTTGGATAGATTATATTATTATTGCGTTTGTAAAATGCAAATAATCAGTTAATCTTGTTTGTGTACTAATTTTCAATAATCTATTATTTGCGTTTTGAGGGAATGAAAATGCCACTTTCTTGCAGCTACATTTTGGTGCTGCAAGAAAATTGCGTTTAGCCAAAAATAGATTTTACCATATTGTTGTCTTTTGAGGTAATGAAAAACATAAATCCAAACACTTTTTAATGATTATCTGATTATTGCGATTTGAAACAGCATAAGCTCATCCAAACACTTAATTTTCTACAACACGTTTTGTTACAGCAATTATCTGATTATCCATTTTTCTAAACGCTGCAGCACTTTTTAAAACGCATATCCAAACACCCTCTTAGCATTTGATATTTTTTAAATTTCTGTCTAGTTTAATTTTTTTTTATTATAAATATACGTGTGTGTGTGTGTGTATAGATAATTAATTAAGTGAATTGACAATCCATAAAGTCACTCAATTGCTCTCTTTTTTGAAATGAACAACAATGTACGTTAAAATTAATTTTAGCTTCCAAAAGTTGTACACTTGTACTCCCTCCGTCCCGCGAAGTTTGACACATTTCTTTTGGGCACGGTAATTTAGGTAGTGGGATTTAGTAATTAAAGTGGTGTGAGTGTTTATATTTAAGATTCTAATAAATTTTGATATTGGTTATTATTTAAATTTGACTTAATGTTATCGTAATGATGTAATTAGAGAAAAATAATCAATTATGGTTTTGTTAGAATCGTCTAATCGTGTAATTTTAGAATATATATTTTATATAATTTTTATCTGTACCAATTTTGAAATATTAAGAATTAAAGAAATACAAGTGACTTTGTGTAGGAAAGTAAACTTATATTGGAATTTGTGCAGAATAGTAAAAGTGATTACTTTTAATGGGATTGGACAATAATTAAAATTTTAATCAAACTTATATTAATTTAATTATCTAAAAATAGAAATGTGTCAAACTTCGTGGGACACCCAAAAAAGGGATAGGTGTCAAACTTCGTGGGACGAGAGTAATACTACATGCATTATTTGGCTCAGTTAATAAGAAAAGAGAAATGTTTGGTTTTTTTTTTTTTTTTGGAAACATTATTTTAGCTTCCAAATGTTTGGTTGACTCATGGGATTATTATCCCGGTAAATTTTAATTTATATATTAATAGTAAAGTTTAGAAGTATAAATAACATTTTTTATTATATATAATACTACTTGATTAGTAGTTTGACCTATTAAGTCATTCAATCACTCAAAGAAAACAATTCAACTAATTATGTCTGTATATGAAAAGTATACCCCCAATTCTAAGATCGAATTGCTAAAGCTTTATTATTAGTCTATACTCCAAATCCTATACTCTCATAGTTGTCATCGTTAAACAAATTTAATAAATAAATAAATATATAATTTATTAAAATTAACTCATACTATTATGGGTCTGTTCCTGCACGCAGCTTTTAGGAGTTTTTGGGAGCTTTTGGTAGCTTTAGCTTTTATTTCAAAACAAAATTCCCGTTCTGCACACTAGCTTTTGGTAGCTTTTGGGAGCTTTTGGAAGCTTCTTTTTAGAAGCTACCTGCAGTAGCGTTAAAAAATAAGCTAGGAGCTTATTTTTGAACAATCACAATTTTAACCCAATAACCAACTCACTACCCAATAGTCTACATAAATATTTGTCCTTTTATGTCATTTCATACATTTTTCACAGCTACAGCTAGTTGTACAAAACACTTTAAATAAAACTAACAGCTACAACTCCACAGCTACTTACAGCTCCAGCTTGCAGTTACAGCTTTGCATGCAGAACAGATCCTATACAGTCTTAAATTAAACTATATATAAATCTTGTTATTGATAGGATGACTCTCTCTAGTATAGGGCAGGGAAATACGACCGGAGTTACCTAGAAAGACACATGTGTCGGTTCTGCCGTCAAACTTCATATTAAAATGCTTCAACACATAATCCTACAAACAAGTCGAGACAAAGTTAACCCAAATAACAATTACTAGTTGGGACAAAAGAATCAGGTGATGATGTTCGACCTTATCACTCGTGTTTGGAAATTTGGAAGATATGGGTTTTTATATTATTGTCCTCTCCGCAACGAAATACTACAAAGAAAGAAAAAGTCTTCTAGTTGTTGTGATATATTAAAACTATTAGCCACGTTTTATGATAATATGTGTAAAATATATATGGGACAAAAGTTAGAAACTAAAGACTAAAGAGAGGCGGTATAGATTGTGGAGAATGAGTTGTAATCATCTATTCCATTAGCCGTGCATTACATGTATTTATAGTGGTAAAGTATACAACATTAAGTAACTTAATTGCTAATAATAGCAATCAAAATGTATGATAGCAAAAGTATCCACATAACCATTACATATTGTCTACGTCGAGGTTAATTGGTCATTGATGTCGAGTCGACGTGGATGAATGTGTTACAACACTCCCCCTTGGATACTTTTGTACAAAGAATATGCCTCGTTAAAACCTTACTAGGAAAAAACCCAGTGGGAAAAAAATCCTAGTGAAGGAAAAAGAGTACATTATTCTTGTATTTATTTCTCCCCCTGATTTGAACATCACTTTAAATCTTGAAGCCGCCGCATTCCAATTTTCTTCACAAGCTTCTCGAATGTCGCAGTCGGCAATGCCTTGGTTAACAGATCCGCTAGGTTCTCATCTAATCGAATTTGTTGCACATCAATTTCACCATTCTTTTGAAGATCATGGGTATAGAAAAATTTTGGTGAAATGTGTTTAGTCCTATCTCCTTTTATATAACCCCCTTTTAATTGAGCTATGCAAGCCGAGTTATCTTCAAATAAAATTGTTGGGGGCATTTTCTGTTCAGTGACCAAACCACAATTTTTCAATATATGATTAGTCATTGACCTCAACCAAACACATTCTCGACTAGCCTCATGGATTGCTAATATTTCGGCATGATTTGATGAAGTAGCCGTTAATGTTTGTTTCATAGATCTCCATGAGATAGCAGTACCACCACATGTAAATATATAGCCTGTTTGGGATTTGGCTTTGTGTGGATCTGATAAATATCCTGCATCGGCATATCCGATCAACTCATGTCGAGAATCTTTTGGATAAAATAATCCAAGGTCAATTGTTCCCTGGAGATAGCGAAAGATGTGTTTTATGCCTTTCCAATGTCGTTGAGTAGGGCAAGAACTAAATCTTGCGAGTAAATTAACAGCAAACGCGATATCAGGTCGCGTGCTATTTGTCAGATACATCAATGCGCCAATTGCGCTTAAATAAGGCACTTCTGGGCCAAGTTGTTCTTCATCATCTTCCTTTGGCCTAAATGGATCCTTTGCAGGATCAAGTGCCCGAACGACCATTGGACTACTTAACGGATGAGCATAATCCATTCGAAATTGTTTCAATACCTTTTGGGTATAAGCTGATTGATGAACAAAAATACCCTTATCCAAATGCTCAATTTGCAAGCCAAGGCAGAATTTTGTTTTTCCAAAATCCTTTATTTCGAACTCCCTTTTCAGATATTCAATTGCCTTTTCTAGCTCTTCAGGAGTTCCAATTAAATTTAAATCATCAACATAGACTGCGATGATTACATATTCTGACCCATTTTTCTTTATAAAAACACATGGGCATATTGGGTCATTTATATAACCTTCATTTATTAAACTTTCGCTGAGGCGATTGTACCACATTCGGCCCGATTGCTTGAGCCCATAAAGTGATTTTTGTAATTTGATGGAATAAACTTCTCTGGGCTTTGAGTTATAAGATTCAGGCAATTTAAATCCTTCAGGTATTTTCATATAAATATCATTCTCCAATGAGCCATATAAGTAAGAAGTAACAACATCCATCAGCCTCATTTCGAGCTTTTCTCGTACTGCCAGGCTCATGAGATATCTGAAAGTTATTCCATCCATAACTGGGGAATATGTTTCCTCAAAATCAATTCCCGATCTTTGGGAAAATCCTTGGGCTACAAGTCTTGCTTTGTATCTTGCAATTTCATTATTTTCATTTCTTTTTCTCACAAATACCCACCTGTAACCAACTGGTTTTACATTTTCAGGTGTTTGAACTATCGGGCCGAATACTTTTCTTTTGTTCAGTGAATCCAATTCTGATTTAATTGCATCTTTCCATTTTGGCCAATCATCCCTTTGCCGACATTCATCAACTGATTTTGGTTCAGGATCCCCGTCATTCATCATCTAAAGTGCTACATTGTATGCAAATGCTTGATCAACTTTTGTTTCTTTCCGGTTCCAATATTTTCCAGAAGTGATATTATTGAAAGCAGTTTCAATAGTTTCACTTTCTTCTGGATTAGCATTTTCAGAATCAATTACCTCTTCAGGTTTATCATCATCCACGTGTATAATTTTTTTCTTTCGTGGATTTTTATCTTTGGAACCCAATGGTCTTCCACGCTTTTGCCGTGGATTAGATTCATTAGCACTTGGAATTTGCCCTTCAGGTATATTTATTTTGGCCGGTGCATTTGCTGCTTAAATGTAAGATTTTGTTACTCTTGCAGCATCATTGAAGGCATCCGGCAATTGATTTGCAATCCTTTGCAAATGCACAATTCTTTGGACTTCTAATTCACATTGTTTTGTACGGGGATCACATATATCAAGTGGAATATTCCACGAAATTTCCTTTGTCAGTTGATTACTTCCTCCCCCTAATGTCGGGAAATGTGATTCGTCAAAATGACAATCTGCAAATCTTGCAGTAAATAAATCACCCGTTGTTGGTTCAAGATATTTAATAATTGATGGTGATTCATACCCGACATATATTCCCATCCTTCTTTGAGGTCCCATTTTTGTTCGTTGGGGTGGTGCAATTGGTACATAGACAACACACCCAAAAATTCGTAAATGGGAAATATTGGGCTCTTTCCCCATTATAATTTGAGTAGGGGAGTAGCTGTGATAGCTTGTCGGCCTAATTTTCACTAATGCTGCTGCATGCAATATAGCATGTCCCCAAGCAGAAACGGGGAGTTTTGATTTCATCAATAAAGGTCTTGCAATTAATTGCAATCTTTTGATTAGTGATTCAGCCAGACCATTTTGGGTATGCACATACGGAACTGGATGTCCTACAGTGATACCAATAGATGTGCAAAAGTCATCAAAAGCATTTGATGTGTATTCTCCAGCATTATCAAGGCGTATTTTCTTTATTGGATAGTCAGGAAATTGTGCTCGCAATTTAATAATTTGTGCCAGTAGCCTAGCAAAGGCTAGGTTGCGAGTTGACAATAAACAGACATGAGACCATCTTGTTGATGCATCAATTAGTACCATAAAGTACTTGAATGGTCCACAAGGTGGATCAATTGGTCCACATATATCGCCTTGAATTCTTTCCAAAAATGCAGGAGATTCAATTCCTACTTTTGCTGGAGATGGCCTTGTAATTAATTTTCCTTGATAGCAAGCAGCACATGTAAACTCATTTGGATTCAAAACCATTTTATGGTTTAATTTATGGCCACTGGAATTTTCAATAATTCGCCTCAACATAATGCTGCCCGGATGTCCAAGCCTTTCATGCCAGGTTATAAATTCACTAGTAGCCTTTAGGCCAACTAGGTTATGTACTTCTCCGGCATAAATTTTTGTATAATATAATCCGGACGTCAAACATGGCAGCTTTTCATGAACCAACTTTTTACCATTGATGGTTTGAGTAATTAAAATATACTCACTTCCTGCCTCATTTAAAGTTTCAATGTGATAGCCATTTTTTTGAATATCACCAAAACTTAGCAAGTTTCTTCGAGCCTTGCTCGAATATAAGGCATTTTCAAATGCCAATTTTGTCCCTTTAGGGAGAAATATAACGGCTTTTCCAGACCCTTCAATACAATTTTCATTACCGCTTATAGTTTTTACTGCGGTCTTTCCCAATTTTAAATGGGAGAAAAAGCTTTTGCTTTTTAAGATACTGTGCGTTGTAGCACTGTCAATGAGGCAGATTTCATTTTCGACTTGGCCATCCATTTCTTTTCAGAAGGTAATAAAAGCAACATCAGTAATATAATATAACCACTCAAAATACATTATAACTGGGGGTACAAAACGGGGAGTAAAACACTAAAATACAAAATATCATAAGGCAAAATATATCATCCGCAAAATACAAAATGTAAAGCCGATCTTTTCACTTTTCTTTTTCAGTTTGTGTCACCAATAAAGTCATCAGTATCCAAGTGGGTAATATCGGCATTCAAAATATCATCAAAGGTATCATCGTGGGTGGCATGATGTGTCTCGGGATCAGATCTTTCTTGTCTTTTCGAGGCCTGGTACAGTTCAGCTAAATGACTAGCTGTGCGGCAGACTCGGGCCCAGTGACCTTTGATTCCGCAGCGATCACACGGTTGATCATTATTTCTGTCTCTTTTAGGCTTTGGCTGCGGTTTGTAAGGCCTGCGGTTGTCATTTCTGCGGTTGGATTCATATCGAGTTTTATTTCGATATTTGTTTCTCCCAGATGATTCAGGCCTATCACGACCGCGATCCCGATTTCGGTAACGATTCAAATTCTAATTTCTTTGATGCCCACGGTCCCTCACTTGGTTTTCTGCTTCTGTGGCATTTGCTTCAGGAAATGGGGCAGCACCTGTTGGCCTAGATTCATGATTTTTCAGCAATATGTCATTATTTTGCTCGGCCAAAAGTAAACATGTGATGAGCTCGGAGTACTTTTGGAAACCCTGTTCGCGGTACTGCTGCTGCAAAACAGTGTTTTTGACATGGAAAGTGGAGTATGTTTTTTCCAACATCTCAGCTTCAGATATATTTTCTCCACAAAGCGTCAGCTGCGATGTGATACGAAACATCGCTGAATTGTATTCACGGACTGTTTTGAAATCCTGGAGCCTCAAATTTTGCCATTCGCTCCGAGCCTTTGGCAGTACCGTCATCCTGAGATGATCGTATCTTTCTTTCAGCTTCAGCCACAATTCAAGTGGTGATTGCAGGGTGACATATTGAAGTTTCAAAGATTCATCAATATGATGGCACAGAAAGATCATGGCTTTTGCCTTATCCTGGTTTGATGCATTTTTATCAGGGGAGATAGTATCCTCCAACCCCATTGATGCCAGGTGCATCTTAACGTCCCGTGCCCAGGACATGTAGTTATCTCCAGAAACTAACAACGGGATGAATTCCTGTTTTGAAAGGTTAGCCATAATTATATTAAAAGTAACGATAGAAAATTATACCTATGACAGAACTCCGATAAAACTCCGGTAGAGACTCCTCGTGCTGATAACGTGTTGTGATATATTAAAACTATTAGCCACGTTTTATGATAATATGTGTAAAATATATATGGGACAAAAGTTAGAAACTAAAGACTAAAGAGAGGCGGTATAGATTGTGGAGAATGAGTTGTAATCATCTATTCCATTAGCCGTGCATTACATGTATTTATAGTGGTAAAGTATACAACATTAAGTAACTTAATTGCTAATAATAGCAATCAAAATGTATGATAGCAAAAGTATCCACATAACCATTACATATTGTCTACGTCGAGGTTAATTGGCCATTGATGTCGAGTCGACGTGGATGAATGTGTTACAACACTAGTCTAGTACTCTAGTTTTAAATAAGTAATTCCTCCGTTTCTTTTTAAAGGTTCCACTTCTCATTTGTATGTCATTTGCATATATGCCAACGCACATTTTCAACGATTAATAACTCAAATTCGGTACAAGTAAAATTTCTTAAAATTTTAATATTTAAAAACTAGAAGATGTGATGAATCCAACAAGATCTCAATTGGCTATATTTTGTCTTCTATAACTATAACAAAAATAGAAGTCAAAGTACTATAATGAACAGTAAAAAAAATCAACACATAACATTTAAAAAGAAACTGAAGGAGTACTTATCAAATTACATTTCCGGAAAATAGCCGAAAAATCAAAACATTATGACACGTCGTTATTATTCATGGTCTAAATATAGTAGTCCAGTCGTATTAGCTATGAAACTTAGTTGATCAAAGAGACTAGTGTAATTGTAATATAACTCATTTAAATACATTTTTTACATCGGGTACTATTAAGTCATTTGTTAAAATTATGATATAGGAGATCGTGGCACATAAATCATAAAAATAAATAAAGGGAAGATACAATCAATTAAGATTTTTTCGGGAAGAAGGAGAATCGAAGCCATTTATTCCAATATTACAAGCAATTAAGATTTAAAAATTAATAGAACATGAAAACTTTTTTTTTAGGTGAATACATTTATTTTTTTTAGGTGAATACTGTAGAAGATGAAAACTTAATGATATGGCCAAATTGAAATCATTTAAATACTTTTAAACTCATTTAATTATGGCCTTTATTGTTTTAGTTAGCCGTAGGTTTCAATAATTCAATAGTGTGTGCGGGCACTTGGCAGTATTGTCACCGGACATCGATGAAAGCAAGAATTCCACCAACAATATAGGAGTACTAGTAGTTGAAAGATGGGATAATATGGGTTTTATCAAATTCTTACAGTGACATTACGAGTGAGTCTTGGCCATACATTTTCCATTAATATTATAGGCCATGATGCGATGCATTACTGGAATTAAATTGTTGATACATGTGTTGATTCTGACTGTCTATAACATGTGTTGATGAAGTCGTCCTGTATGGCTGTATACTAAACTCTACAAAAGTAGCGAGGAGATAATTAATAAGTCCATTCAGTGGAGTGGGGGACGGCTAATGAATAGTGATGAATTAATTATGCCTTTTTAATTACATTAAATAATGTTTGATTTGATGTACTCATGCCAGATTATTGGTACATTGGCCAACAGAAGTCTTTCTAGAAACGAAATACCCAAATATATAATTATCCGTATTAGGCACGTGGGAAATAATAATCTATTAAAAAATGGATTATGGATTAATCAATTGGGTATTGGGAAAGTCGCTAGTGAGCTGTAGCGATTTTGGTTGGTTGAGGAAAGTCGTGACTCGTGCGACTCACTTGGATTTGGGTTTATACTGATTCTTTTGGTTTCAGAAGGGATTGTATGCAGGCTATGGTTGATCTTATCGGAAATGGAGAAATTTCTGTTGCGCTATTCAAGTCTTTTACATCAATGTCTTGGTGATCGTCTAACGGTGCGTGTCGCAATGGGGCGTGTTTTCGAGTGTGAAAAGGTTGGTTTTTTTTCTTTTTGTTTTTCCCAATTAACTGTTTCTATTCCCGTGTGCATTGCGTGTTTGCATTCGGATTGGGGCAAAATTACGCGGATGACGGACCGCTGTTTTCTTCTTTAGTCTTCTTGCTCCACGGGTTTGGGTTAAGTGGATGTCTTGTGTTTGATTATTGAGATAATTCATTCTTTTGTGGCGCTGAATCAAAATATCCCCTGCCTAGAGACTAGTGATTTCCTTGTGCATTTCATAGAACTACTGGAGTTGAAAAATATACACAAGAATAACACAGTAATTTGCTATTAACAATAGTATTACTATTATTATCAGTGATTGGAAGTAGCATTCAAATAGGAGTATTTATGTTGTGACTTCGGCACATCCTTTTGGGATCTTTTTTTTTTTTTTTTTGACTCTGATGGATAAGCAGCGTATACAGTAGCAAACAGTACAGAGAGAGAGTATTTCACTTTATGTTGCCTTATTGCATTACCACGACCACATCGACGGCTCCCTCAGAAAGTCATCAGACTTCAGCACATAGTCCGCTTGATCTCCTGCATTTTCTATATTTCATCTTTAATTGGGCACGAATGTTCCAACGTAACCAAGTCCAACAATGAAAAAGGCTCCGGCCTGTAGTAGCAAATAGATGAAGAAATGGTTGTGTCCGAACAGGATGTTGTATATGGCACAATGGAGAAGGTATAATCCTACTACCAGCTCCAAGACCTGAATCCTATTATTCACATCAATTATTTCAAGTTAGGAGGACTTGATAGAAAATATTAACTAAAATTTTCTAGAGTTAGGACAGGAATGCCTAATAAATAGAAGGTATTGTTGTTTATTATTCCCAATAAAAGGAAATAGAAAAGACGTATGTGGTGATTAAATTTTCTCGATTCATTGGTCCATCCATGTTTACCACAAATATTTGGCATTTGGCACTACTGTGAGGTATAACTTGTATGAATGTATTACCTTTCTCCCATGCGTGAACGAGGTCGTCTAGTTGCTTTTATATTGTACTTTTGCTTCATTGTGTTTCCAAGTTTTTCAGTCACTACCCATTCATTAACCCTGCTGGCTTCAAGGAGTCCTATTATTGCTGCTTTTGATCTATGGAGGGACATGACATTCTCAAACAGTATCCAGAGCACGAGAAGATGAAAAGACCTGTGATATAGTAAGTTGAAATTATGATGGTTAGATTTTTGAATCAGTCATATAAAGTGCAATTTGCTAACGTAAAATCCGTGCCTCAGGGTGGAAGCAGCATTTAGAATGGTAATGCCTGCTGGAAGATAAATTGCTAGCGGCTTGGGAAGATGAACCTCTGGAACTAGGATGGTGGCAGGGATTACGATGCAGTAAAAGAAAAAGGTAACCCAATGTGCTATTATCTTCCTTACAAAGAAGAA
This sequence comes from Hygrophila difformis, assembly GCA_030278955.1. NCBI lineage: Eukaryota > Viridiplantae > Streptophyta > Magnoliopsida > Lamiales > Acanthaceae > Hygrophila > Hygrophila difformis. The sequence goes on along the minus strand of JAOANR010000009.1, from coordinate 10,197,042 downwards.
TGCATAGATTACGTGCCATTTCTTCCAGATTGACACACGCTGCATTAGACAAAAAAGGATAGAAGTGAATTACATGGAAAATTCAATGCACTAGTTTGATGCTGATATTTAAGATAGTAGTCATAGATTATGACCTCACAAATGATTATTTCCTTCAACATTTTTCTGAAGAGATTTGCTGGTCCACATGACCAACGGTGCTGCTGAAATCTGTATGCCTTAAATGTACTTGGCAGTTCATTTTTGACCTGATAGGCAGTTTGTTGAAGTTATCTAGTTTATGTGGTTATAGTAAATTGTGCAGCAATAGTTTAAAGTTTTCAGCACTCACTGCTAGATCACCCACAAAGAGAAACTTCCAGCCTTTAAGGCTAGCTCTGACTGCAAGGTCCATATCTTCTACTGTGGTTCTGTCTTTCCATCCTCCTGCATCATTGAGTGCTTTTATCCGCCAAACCCCAGCAGTCCCTACATTTCAAATAAAATACCATTATTTATTCATCGGTTTTTGAAAGAAATGAAATTTATCAGTATATAATTATAAGTTTCAGATAACCATTAAATCCAAAGAATGAGCACGTGGAAGAGCCAACTTCTTGCTCAACAGCAAAGTGATAATCTAATGACATCTCTTGGAGGCGAGTCATCAAACATTCATCTGCATTAACTGCAAAACTAAAATCTATGTTAATGTTATGGAAACAAACATAATCGTAATACCAAGCAATGTGCTGTGATGTATTTCCATCTGTTCCCCCAGATTTTGAAGTTTTATATCAAAATCAACCATACAATCTACCTTCTATCAACTTATATCTTCTTTTATATGGTATGTTCCGAACATTACAGTCACCAGTTAGGCTTTCAATATTTCAATCATTATTTGTACTTGTGATTGAAGATATCTTTAAACTATGGCACAGATAGACATACAGTAGATCTTACCAAATTTCCACCTCGCTTGAACCAAGCCCAATTCTGGGTTTTCAAGTAGGTATGGGATAGTCCTCCAGAGAAAATCTTCTTCTGGCTGAAAATCAGCATCAAAGATTATGGCAAATTCACAATCCTCTACATAATCCTTCCTCAGACCTTCACGAAGAGCCCCTGCCTTATAGCCATTCCTGTTGTTTCTGGTCTCATACTTGATATTGATCCCTTTTCTTATCCATTTTTCACACTCTAATTTTACCATGCTCTGCAAATATTCTTCAGAATCATTATGTAGATACATAATTGTAAACGTAACATCTTTGGATGAAAACATACCCTTAGGGCTTCATTGGTGGAGTCATCTAGAACCTGCACAATGAGCTGATCTGATGGCCATGAAAGCCCAGCTACTGCTCCAATAGATAGCTTATAAACCTGAATCAAAATGTCCATGTTGAATTAGTATCTCTCACAGGCTTCAAATTCTACTCATGGTTCATGGTCGAGCTCTTTGGCTTCCTCAAAGCCTCGTGTTCTTTAAGGATGGGCTTCACTATTCTATTTTTCCCAGGAGCTTGTTGCCTAATTTATTTATTTTACCTTTAATGCACGCATCAAGGTGGTCGGTCATTGAATGGCATGGCTCTGCTATTGTATGCTCATTCATAATTTTTTCATGTTTACTGTATATAAATGTTATTAATTGGCTTATTTGGAACAATCAATGTTAAAATGAGAAAGAAGAATGTATTAGGTGGTCATAATATGATTTATCATATCTTTAGAAATGTCTAAAATGGTGAGACAAATAGTTTCTGGCCTTCTGCTTGACACAAAGTATTGTACAATACCGGTAGGTAACTTTAAAACTCCCATGGAAAATTATATTTCTCTAATAAAATTAATAATTTGTTAAATAGACCAATATCAAAAAGAAATTTCCTAAAACGATTATAGGAGTAATATTTTATTAATGCTATTTATGCAAATTTATTTTATGCAATAATTTAACCACCTTTTTTTTAACAACACTTGAAACAGCTTAATTGTGAAATTTTAGATAATTTAACATAAATATGTAGATGTTCTTTGAAATAATAATTTGTAAATAAACATGAAAGTACTTCCCATAACACTGTTAGGTTAGGCTGGCAATCCCAATGGGGATAAGCTTCACCTACTACTGCAATCCCCAGGAGATGGGGATTACATTTTCCATGAACTGTAAATTTAGAACTCACGATAATCCAATGACTATAATCAAAGTTTAATACCATGGAACTAAGAAATTAACCCTTTCACAACCAAAACCTTTAAAAAGCAACCAAAACAGGTTATTTGAGTACAATCCAATTTAAGGAAAATACCACCTTTAAGTAGTTGAACTTTCATATGGGGGTCTGGGGACAGGGAGGGGTTATATTCCTTTCACTCCTTTCCCTGTTGGTGAAAAAATAAAATTGCCCCCACCCCATTGTTCCTATCTTATACATAAGATTGGTAGAGATGCTCTCTTGTGAAATAACTTAAATAAAAAAAAATCATACTTTTACTAAACGTCTAAATCTCATACTGATACAGCATACACTTTTATCATAATTTGATGAGAATTACTAGAACTTTTCTAGAGTTATTAAATATATAAACTGGACCATATACTGAAGACTTAAATCATCAAGAAACAAATCTTAAACTTTCAAATAAACATAATTTAAGATCAATTCTAATTCTTTTTAATTTGAAAATGAAAGTTCTATTCTTATGTAAATAAGTAAAATTATGCTTGTGATGCACACCATATGAATGGACTGAAGTAGAAATTTACATTTTTACCTCTTTTTCATTAAACATCGGGATTTGAACCAACACTTTGGGGTAGTTTCTGTTTTTCTCCATGTCTTCTTTGATGGCATCTAACTGGTACTTGGTGTATCTTTTCTTCCCCAAGCATTTGACACATGCGATCACAATAGCCATGTAAACACGTTCCATAAAAAGCATAACGGACATGCAAATGCGTATATAAACAGCAAATCGTAACATAGGAGCAATAATAGGAACTCTAATGTTTTCCCAAGTATGGATGAGGCTTATTGTTGGGTCATATGTCTCATTCACCTCGTGTGAAACTATGTTTCTCATGGTGAAATAGTGGCTATATAATTTCCAAAGATTTGAATATATTGTCCCAGGGAGACAGGGAATTAGGGAGATGAGGGAAATGAAGGCAATCCCCTTATTGGGATGGAAAGAAAACAAGCAAAGAGGCTCAACATGTTTTTGGCAATAGAAATTTTTGCAATAAATAGGCTTAGCATAATTGCTTAGGCCTGATAAGGACACACCGCTAGTGCTAATTTGGATGAATGCGGAACAAGTATTCTACTCAAAGTAAAGTTTCTTGCTGAGGACACATGGTATGCATGCAAGTGAAGTTGCCGCAACGTAGCACTTGCTAGCTATAATTCTGGCATTTTCTTACGACATGGTAGTTGGGGAATTGAATGTAGAGATCAGTTTGCTTAAATATTTTTGACATTTCGTTAACTAGTGCTGATGTCTTTATGATTGAGTGGGTTATAGATTCATCAGTTTATTGCATCTATGTAGTTATTTTTTGTTTTTGTTGTGGTAAGTTTTTATCTCACAAATGATGGAAATCTTCAGATAACTTTTAGTGTTCGTTGGATGATAAAATTATCATCAGTGTCGAAATAATATGTACTGAAGTATGACGTCTTATGTGTGAATTGGAAGGATCAAAATCTTTAAAAGAGGAACCCAAACACAGCCTAAGACTTTCTTCTTTGATTTAGGTTCCATGATTCTGTGATTTTATTGACACTGGCATCTACAGACTACAAACCACTCTAACTATGCTCTATCTGAAAATTTAGAAGAAAAAATAGAGCTAGATAGCGACTTCAAAATTTCAACCTTTTAGTTATATTGACATGGTAAAAAGGATCTTTTACCGTTAATAACTTAAACTTTAGCACGGAAGTAAGTGTAGGTCAAACCTCAAGAAACACACAATTTTGGAAGCTTACAAACACAGAAGTGCCTAGGTTGCAGCCAGCTAGCGTGCCGTCATAAACTCTAAATTGGGTTATATGTTATGTGAACTTCTTGACGAGTCAATTTATGGTGCTAGATATTTTTGAAAGATGATCAACATAAATGTCATTACCAGCTGTGTACAGCTGATCATTTTTTTTTTCCTGTAAGTAGATGATGAAACATGTCGTCAAGTAATTCACTTATAACTCATAAAAGATAATTTTCTTATTTCAAGCTTATCCGCAACTTTTGATATTCTATAATTCTTAAGTCTGAGCTAGTTTTCAGTTATGTTAGGAAGAAATGTGTGAATAATTTGGGAGGTTACTTCAGTAGTTTCTCTCCATTAGAAATATTGTTTGTAAACCCACCCTTCTAAAAGCTTAAGTTGTTAGGGAGAACAATCCAATAACACATATCAATCCTCGACACAGGCATTCACGCGCAAGGTGGGCTAAACATTGCACATGAACCAAAGGCAAACAATCCGGACAGAACTAGCCAAGACAAATACACATCAACGAAGCCCACAAATACAAATGGGGGAAGTGGGACTCGAACACGAGACCCTTGCCAGCATCCAAAATTTTTGTGTGTTTGCTTGGATTAGTATTCCTTAGTGATTTCTTATGAGGAATATGATATTTATAATCCATGTTAGTAAACCAACTTTCCTAAAAGCTTAAACTGTTAGGGAGGAGAATCCAAACAAATACATCATCCTTAACAAATACTTCCTCTGTTTTTATGAATGTGCAACATTCACTCTGCGCACGTAGTCCGATGCATATTTTTAACAGTTAATAACTTACGTTGTATATAAGTAAAAATTATAAAAATTTGATATTATAAAACTACGAGATGAGACGATTCTAACAAGATCTCACTTGACTATGTTTTTCTTTCTATAACTATTGTATAAACGTGAATCAAAGCCGAATGATGAATAGTATCAAAACACCAAATGTTTCATTTTCATGAAAACGGAGGAAGTATAAAGCTAATAAAATTGGACATAGTGAATTCATGTAATTCTCTTTTTCCGTATTTTAATAAGTGTATTAGCTTTGGGCATGAGATTTTAACGAAAGAGGAAAATGTGGTATTTTAGTAGTGGATGAAGAAAAACAGTATTTTATTATTTGGTGAACGAAAAAGTGAAAAAAAAAATTAATTCTTTATTATCTGGGAAAAAAATCCACTATGGTGCTCGACAATATAAAAAAGTGATGTACAAGAACTTTAAAATGACCAGATTTTAGGGTTTTATGCTTTGTGCCTTAGACAAAGTGTATTGAAAGCCATTCGGTGAAAGGCTGCTATATCATCTATTCATCTCTTAAGATTCTGGTGCCAAGTGGAATCATCCCCTATAGTTCAAGAAGTAAAAATCAGAGCATTCTATCTCCTTTTATTTACATGACCTCCTGAATAATAAGAAATGCATTGACCATTTTGGTATTGAAAGTCATGTACTCCTACATTCTTATGACCAATGCCACTGTATTACATTCATTTGAGTTAATAAAAATAGCCTCTTCCTTTTTTCTTGCTTTTTAAAAAAATTAAATCACATAATAACATGCAATTTTCGTTGAATGTCTTTGTTTCTTTGTTTTGGCAAGTTTTGATTTTCATCAACTAGACTATGGGAGTACTTGTACCCAATTATAAGTGCAGACACTCATTCCCTTCTTTCAGACTATCTGTGCCCCGTTCTCATTGAAACAATATTGTGTTGATGATTTGGCACAATTTTCCTGTGTTGAATTGATCGAAGTTGAACTTCTCAAGTAGCTTTGATCATCTTTGTATGTTTGTGTTCTTATGTTTAGAAGTTCCTAATCCCTGCTGTTTAAATAAAGGGAAGTATAAGATAAGTTGGATAGATAAATTTTTTATGCTATACTTTCTGTCCATGGTCATTCGGTGTGTCTTTAGAAAGTGTAGTTCTTGGTTTCTTTCTTTTCCCATTGCGAGTTTCTTACCAATTTAAAGAGCAGCTCATGATGCAGCTTTGGGGCCAGTTCCAGACACGATTTCTAGAAATTCATCTTACCAATTTAAATGCAGCTCATGATGCAAGCTTCTTGATGGGTATTTCCATTTAGTTTGGAGCAGAAATATTGAGTTGCTATTTGAGAAAAATTCACCCTGGTTCTACAATAATCTATTCCCTTTTACAAAAGAGCGAAAACTACATTTGTGGAAATATATTTTTTTTTTGAAAAAAAACCTGATGTTTTCTGTATGTGCAGGTTCGGTTCTGCCCTCCTTATGCTAGAGGTTGCTTTATGGAATCTTAACTCTTAATCTGATGTATATTTTGTTAAAGTCATAGGTCACAAAAGAGTTTCAACCAGAAATCTGATGAAATCTGCATCTCAATACTATAGTTTTAGTGAGTTTCATCAGCTGCTGACTGCTACAATAACCTTCTGTTGTGTTGCAAACAACACTATTAATCTCATTCTCGCCTTTCTGCAGTTGCCTAGTAAATGAGAAAATTTGTGATTTTTTTTTTTTTTTTTGGAGGAGCCATTGAAGGCCTGGAAAGGGGTGGTGGGAGCCCATGCCACACAATTACAAAGGGGAAATAAAGGGAGGGATAGGGGGCCGGTGGGAATCGAACCTCCAACCTTCCGTTGGAAGTCAAGAGAAAATTTGTGATTTGGTACAATTTAAATCATCCACGTTGAGATTTACACCCTCCATTTTACTGTCATGGTTTATTTTTGTTCTCCACACACTTCAAATTCAATTCTGCTTTTGTTGCTCAAGTGCTTTTTTTTTTGGGGGGGGGGGTTGCTGGGGGTTGCTTAGATCTTTTTATAATTGGCATGCCAATCATTTTGACCTTATTTATTGATAAAACTAAATTGGTAGCATTACAGAAAGTAAAATATACTACTACTATTTAATGTAAGTAATTGTTTGATAATAACTCGGGTTATCCAACATAATCAATATCTTTTCTTTTCTTGATAACTTCATGTAGGATTGAATTCTTCACTTTATGTACAAACAAATTAATTGTAATAAATAGGAATGGAGACTTGCTCTAGTGGTCAAGTTCCCTGACTCCCAATCTATAGGTTGGAGGTTCGATTTTCCACCCGGTCTTTATTCCATTTGACTCTCACCACCCTTTCCTAACTTGTATAGGTTGTTCATAAAAAAAAAAAATTATAATAAATAGAACATTATACGTTCGTTGGTAATAGTTATACTAGTAATCAATTAAACTTAAACTTCTAAACTTTATAAAAAGGTAAATCAGCAAATATAATAAATCAATAAAAGGTAAGAACCTACAGGAAAGTAAACGGTAAAATAGACCGTTGGAGTGATATGACCTTTTTGGACACCCTTGGGTCCTTCACATCCTAGCACTATTAACACAAATTCATCAATCAATGTAGAAACAACTAAATTAAAAACAAAAATCCCATCAAGGAACAAGAAGTGGACCACCAAAAACAAATGATGAACAAGCACAGTGATTTCCTACACTTTAGTCAAATAGTGTATTGAAAGAGAACACAGTGTGGGTTCTGTTTTAATTACACCACTTAGTTCTATTCTTGATGATGCTGGCTGCTAGAATGTTTAAACCATACAAAACCCCATTTTGTCATGTACAATGAATCATGCTCCTGTCATTTTCCCCACTTCGATCCTCCCCCACCAAATTACCACCTTTGCCTACCTCCAATGCACGTACATTGTGGATATCATTACTTGTTCAAATTTGGCCCAACTTCTGTGTATAACTTGTTTTTCACGAATATTTTCTCCTGTCTGAGGTCTCTTTCCCTTTCCCCGCATTGTACAGCCACCACGTGAATTGGGAGAGCAATAATGGTGTTTCCCCTTCTTTATGTTGCTCTCAGTCACTGTCATCATTAATACGCCAATATATGCTCGGACACGACATGATCCTAATATAAAGGCATCTCCTCAAGATTTTCATTTTCCCCTTACCATCATGTGATGTCTCTTGGATGCTTCATCTTGTCTTTGTGCGTATACTTTCAACGTCTCTATATTCTCGGTCGCATTCTTTTAAAGTCAGTTGGCCTGCCTATTTATCCATATTAAAAAGTTTGTAAATTCAATTGATTTTCCAAACGAATAACAAGATATAGAAGATGGATTTCATCCATAAATGTGGTTGGTTGGAAGCCCTTTTCATGTCAGAATGGAAGCATAGTTCTATAGATGAAAAATTAAGGTTGTTGTAACATTGAGAATTCCACAATAGCTATACTACAATATCATAAATTATGAACAAAAACCAAGCGACCCAAAAAATTCTAGCAATTACGGACTTTTCGACATGTACTTGTGTTTTTCCCCCCTCTTCGATCAGCCTCATTGCCCGTCTCGATCTTGATCCTCACGCGGCCTGATTGAAGAACTGGCACCGGACGCCACCATGCTGACGGCCTGACCGTGCGTAAATCTCTGCAGCTGTATCATCCTGGAATATATTCCATCAGGATAATTTTTCAGGAGATGCGAATGCGAGCCTTGCTCCGCGACTTTCCCATCATCAAGCACTGCAATAACATGAGCGTTCCTTATTGTCGACAGTCTGTGTGCAACCACAATTGTAGTCTTCCCTGCACACGCCCGCTCGAGAGCATCTTGTATGGACCTTTCTGACTCTGCATCAAGGGCGCTGGTGGCCTCGTCCAGCAGCATAATGTCTGCTTTTCTCAGGAATGCTCGAGCAATGGCGATCCGTTGTTTCTGCCCTCCTGAGAGCTGCACCCCTCTTTCGCCTGCGAATGTTTTATATCCATCGGGCAGTGATGATATGAACTTGTGGGCATTTGCTAGTGTTGCTGCTTCGATTATCTCGGCTTCGGTGGCTGATTCGTGTCCATACGCGATGTTCTCATAGATGGTGGTGGCAAAAAGGCATGGTTCTTGTGGAACGATGGCCATGTGCTGTCTCAGTGACTTGAGGTTGTATTTTCGGATGTCTTTTCCATCGATCATGACACGACCGGATGATGGCTGGTAGAATCTCTGGATGAGCGCAATGACTGAACTCTTACCGCAGCCACTAGGTCCGACGAGAGCAAGAGTTTTCCCTGCTCGGGCACGAAGGTTCAGGTCGCTGAAAACGGAGATGTCCGGGCGAGTTGGGTACGAGAAGTCCACATGCTTGAATTCCACTTCGCCGCGCAGCCTATCTGGGATAGACGTGGCGTTCGCATCGTCTGGCTCAATTTCAGTCTTGCGGTCTAGGAGGTCGAAAACTGATCGCATCGCACGCCCACCCTTGATGAAGTCGGGTGCAAGAGTTAACGTCTCAGCAGCGCCGTTTGCAGACACCATGAGCACCATGAAAACTCGGATAGTCTTCGAGAAGTCTGAGATCCCATGCTTCACTAGCCAAGAGGCGTACCACAAGCCGAGCGCGTAAGAAGCGTAGAGCATGAACTGAGCAATCCCATAGCCGCTCCCGGCTATCTGCCCTTTCCAGAAGCATCGGCGCAGTGGTGTCATAAGGCTGGTCGTGAATAGACCAACGATCTTGGTCTCTGAATTGAAGGCAGCAACGGTCCGCAAGTTTGCCACAGCTTCGCTTGCTAGTTGCGTCGCCTTGGAATGTGCAGCTTCCAGATCACCGGAGAATCCAGTCATAAACATTTTCTGTTCAAAAACCAAACCAGTTATGGTCAGTGTTGTTCTTGTTCTACATCAGCCTGTTTTTTTGGAAACGAAAACACATACCTGCAACACGGTTGCAGCAACGACGACAGGAAAGACAGCAATGAGTACAAGGGCCAGGCGCCACTGCAGCACAAATCCGGCAGTGCAGGCGACGAGCATGAGAGCCGAGTTCTGCATTATGACAGAAATCCTGTCCCCAATTGCCGACCTGACGTTGTTCGCATCCAGGGCCAGCCTCGCCGAAACTCTTGAGCTCTCGTTCTCTTCCTGATCAAACCAGGCCATTTCATTTTTGAGCACGGCAGCCAACAGTTTCTCCCTGACACGTTTCGTCAAGTTCTCTCCCACCGTATCCCAGTAGAAATGCTGTAGCGTGTTGAAAATAAGGGCGGCTGATGACACGCCAATTAACAAGTAGCAGTACTTTGCTATTTCCCGGATCATAAAAGCGTGATCGGGATTGTAGTACACGCTTAGAACTGCACTCAACACGTACGCAAAGAACGCGCTCAGAGAACCACAAATAACAGAGCCTATCGACCCAACCAACGCATAAACCCATTCGGGGGAATTCATCTTTGCCAGGCGCAAGAATGAACTGGCTTGATCCTTAAATGCAAGCTTCTCATGTCTGTAATTAGGATATGCAGCATCCAAGGAGAGGCTGAAGTCAGAGGTCGAGAAATCAGACAATCTTCTTGAGTATGGCGAACGACCATACGATGAATTCCTAGTAATTATAGGTGAGCTCACAGAGTTCCTCGCACTAGAAGGCCTGTAGATAGGAACACACACAACATTAATACATTTTCAAGTGTTTCCAGTAATCAAACAAAACAATGGTTAATTTTAGAGTTACCTGGCACTACTCTTCCTGGCATTACTGAGAGCAGCTTCATGAGCAGCTTCTTGCATTCGGATGAGCTTAGCATATACACTATTTTCTCCTCTGCCTATGAGCTCATCGTGCGTCCCCATTTCAGACACACTACCTTGCTGCAACACAGCCACGAGGTCAGCCTTCCGAATTGTGGAGAGGCGATGGGCAATCACAAGAGTTGTCCTTCCAATCATGAATCGATCGAGTGCTTCTTGTACGAGCTTTTCAGATTCAGAATCCAAAGCACTTGTTGCCTCATCCAAAAGCAAGATCCCCGGGTTCTTGAGCATTGCCCTTGCTATGGCTATTCGCTGTTTCTGTCCTCCCGACAGCTGCAAACCCCTATCCCCAACCTGCCATTAATCGAATTATTAGTTTAGCCCACAACACAAATTAAATATCGTGAGTTAACCACAAAGCACAGCGCTACAGCCCGAGACTAATACATTGTTCGTGCTAACAAACTCGTCATAGAAAAGATAACGTAGACCCAAACCGTAGATTAGCCCACATTTTGCATCATTATTTTTCCATGCCCAAGTGTAAATATTCTAACCAACACAAGCACATGGATTGCTGACTGAAACCATGTTACCTTTACATTTAAAAGCATGACCAACACTCCCTACATTTCTGACTTCAATAAACAATGTTAGGTTGGTTTGTTGGCAAAATAGCCCCTTTCAATCTGCGGTGCAATAAAATATCAAGAGAAGACTGACTAAATTCTTCCCCCAAACCCAAGTGTGGGATCCATGGCCAGTTTCATATCCCAGGCAATGAATAATTATCTTGACCATATATATACACATAGAACAGACACCTAACGATTTAGGCCGACATGTCGACTACTTCAAAGTATCGTCCTACTGTATCACAATACATCTGTCATTAATGGCAACTGCCGTATTCAAATGCATATAGAATAAAGACTATCCAAGTGACCGAGTTCCTAATTATTGTGGAACAGAAACCTTTCACAGGCATTGTCGAGGAGGAGCTGTCAAGCAGTGTTAGGTACAGTAACGGGGGATACGTTGTTTACGTCTGAAAACTATGCGCACGATCACGCTCAAGAAAGGGTGGTCCCAAATAATCAAAGTTACCAAAAATTGTTAGGTCTTTATCCAATAAATCTACAAGGGAGTGGTGGACCTATCGTTCCCGACGAGTTAATGTACCAAGGAGATTCATAATGTATTATGGCAAGCGTTAATTCCTGCTGGAAAATTAATGCCATGCTAACTTGTGTTCCATTAATAAACTAATAACTAACCTGAGTGTCGTAGCCATCCGGAAGCTTGACAATGAACGAATGTGCATTTGCAACCCTGGCGGCCTCTTCGATTTCGACCAAACTCGCTTCAGGCCTGCCCAGTAGTATGTTCTCTTTGATGGTTGTGGCAAACAGCGCAGGTTCTTGGCTCACCAATCCCATTTGCTGCCTCAGCCATCTCAGCTTCAATGTTTTTATGTCATGCCCATCTAGCAGAACTTGTCCTGATCATCTCAAATTATTTAGTTGCAGTATCCACATAATAAGATTTTCAAATTTGACAATGCAAAATGCAATTCAAGTATGGTGCTTTACCATTTAAAATTACCTGAAGTAGGATCGTAGAATCTCTCAATGAGGGATACCACCGTGCTCTTTCCAGAGCCGCTGCTTCCAACCAAGGCGATTGTCTTCCCGGCAGGAACATTGAGAGAAAAATTGTTAAGTATTTGGGTTTCTGGCCTTGAAGGGTACGAGAAGTCCACATTTTTAAGCTCCAATTGCCCTGTTATTGCTTGTAATTCCAAGCCAGCATCGCTGTTTTTGTCGACACTTGGTTTGTGATCTATAATTCGGAAGATTTTTGCAGCAGCCACTCTTGCCTTTGCAAATGCGGCCATACTTGGTGCAGACTGCCCTAGGGCCCTATCATCAGTCACAAAAATGGATTCATTAGGCTGGAAGATCAAATAATGACAATTGAATGGGAACAATATAATGGATGAAAGACTTACAGCCCACCGATCATGACAGCGAACATTGTTGCTATTGCAAGACCTCCATTGGTGAAATGGTGCCTAACCAAATATCCGCCATACCAGAGCAGAAGTGCATAGCAACAGAAGACGGTGAAATAAGTTGCCCCAAGTCCCATTCCTTTTGCGAATCCAATTTTGTAACCAATCTTCTGGGCAACTCTCAGAGCTGCAGAATATGATTGCAACGCCCTTGATTCTCCCACATATGGGTACACTGTCCGAATTTGAGCTATTGTCTGCAATTTGATGAATATCAATTTGAAATTAAGATTTATATACAGCACAAGCAAGAAGATAAAAAATCATCTTGTTCACTTTTCTTTGTTCAAGAACACTAATAGTACTTCAGTTACTTAGTTCTTACCTGTTCTGCAATGTTTCCTGCTTCAGACAGAGCTTCTTGGCTCTTGCCGGAGAGCTTGGCCAATGTAGCGGTGTGGATGCCGCCGATCACCGCAATCAGAGGAACCACGGCGAGAGTGACCAGTGCTAGTTGCCACACGGCCGTAAAACCCACCACAAATCCAGACACAAATGTTGCCATATAGTGCAAGAAATTCCCCAACTGAAAAAGGAAACAAATTAGAACCCTAACTAGAATCCGGAATTCCTTAATTGGGAACGAAAACTCGAGGCAAATGCATTTATAGGGTCTTTCCCCTCTCCTACTTCACCTTCTCGCTAATGGCGTCCTGCACCATCACCGCATCCGTGTTGATGGCGAAAACCACGTCGGATGTCCGAACCTCCGTATCGAAGTACTGGACGTCCTGGTTCAAAGCCGCCTCCAGATACTTTATCCTCATTTTCGTCGATTGCCTCTCCCCGGTCCACATCCAGCACGAAATTTCTGCAACAATTCCCAAATCAATCCATTAATTTGAACAAAATCTCTACAACAAAAATGATCAAGATCGCAATACCGCGCCTTCGATTTCCAAATTTGTTGCTTACCCGCCCACGAAGACGCCCATATCGCAGCTCCCACTACAAGAAAGTAAAAAGCGTACTGCCAAAAAAAAAAAAAAATCACACACACACACACACAGAACTAGTCAGAATTTCAATCACACCCATTCATCCATTCATCCGTAACTGAAAATCAAGAACCCACCTTGACAACTTCCTGCGTCATTTTATCAACATTGTCGGCGTTAGCGCCGAAGGAATTAACAAGATCGGCGAAGAATCTAAGGAATAGAGGCAATGAGCTCCCATGGACAATTGCCCCAATTGTACCAATCGTCATCAGAACATAGTCCAGCCCATCCGCAAACCGGAACAGCTCCCCAAGTCCGACGGCTGGCGGGGATGCGGGCTTCTCCGGCTCACCACCACCCCCTTCTTTCTTGCTTTCGGAGGTGGAGACTTCCATTTCCCTTCCCAGGGAGACTTGCTGTTCCGGTGCAGTTGGGACAGTAGTTGATGGTGTGGAGTTGTTGTCAATGTGGGTTTGGGTGGGGGCTTTAATAGAGGAGGATGGAAGAGGAAGGCGAGTGTTGTCAGCAGAAGAAGCTGTTGAGGTCTCTGATGAGTGAGCAGCTGCTGACACACTGGGTTCAACTTGAAGGCCTTGCATTTGAGGCCATCTCCATCGCTCTATCCTCTTTATATCCTCACAATCTTCTTGTCTTATTGTCCTCCTAATCCTCTATTAAGTACTACTATAAGTATTCTTATCTTAGGCACAATTACAGCTAAAAAACAATCTGTAAAAACAACAACAAACGAAAGAAAGCAAAATTAACCCCCCTTTTTTTTCACATTTCTGTACAATCTTAAAGGATTTACTACTTTTTTTCACGTCTTGCAATCAAATTCCTTTCTTCCTTTTGTTTCATTACAGACAAGCTGCTTTGTGAATTCTTCTCTACTTTATTCTTCTGCACGGTAGTTTTCCTTTCTTTTTCTTTTTATTTTTTTCTTTCCTTTTTTAAAAATCTTTTTCTTCATTTTGGTTGCTTTGGGTGCACATGGTTTTAAGCAGCACACACACACACACACGCACAAGTGACAGATGACAGGCGAGGGAGGCAATGAGGATTGCGATGAGGCCCTCACCATGAGAGAGAAATGGAGTTACTTTGGCACCCGACAAAGTATACTACTACTACTACTACTTGTGTTCAAACTTCAAACTTCAGATTAGGTTTTTGACCACAGACCCTAGATTCCAATGCTGTATGTATGGAATAATAATGTAAAAAAAAAAAAAAATTAATTTCACACTTAAAAACATCAGTTGTTACTGTGCTGCCATTTCTTGACTTTAGGAAGATCGCATTTAAAAACTTTTGAAGGTGGGGTGTGCGGCGATCAGATTACTGATATACTATTAATTTTTACTCTCTTCGTCAAATTAAATTATTTCTTTTCTTGGCAACACAAATTGAAATATATTTTTTTAATAGTTAACATCTTACTCTATAAGTTCTTGTGGATCAATCTTTCATGCAGTTCAATGAACATTTTTATATCATTAATAATTCAAGTTTTGGTATAAGTAAAAATTCTAGAAATTTGATATTTAAAAACTACAAGATGAGGCAAATCTAATAAGATCCCACTTGACTATATTTTAACTTGTATAACTATAATAAAAATTTAAGTTAAAGTAATATTAAAAAAAGTAGTAAAAATCAATTTGTAAAAACTTATAGGTAGGATCGGAGAAAGTATGTAAATAATGATGTACTTCATCTGTTCCTTTTTAATTGTCACGGATCCACATTTCACACAATCCAATGCACATTTTCAATCTTCAATAACTCAAATTCCGTACAAGTAAAAATTATGAAACTTTTGATATTCTAAATCTATGCGATTAGACGAATCTAACAAGATCTCACTTGACTATTTTTTATCCTATATAATTGTATTAAAAAGTCGAATCAAAGTTAATCAATGAACAGTAACAAAACTCCTACAGTGTCAAATAAAAAGAAACGGAGGAAGTATTTTAAAATTATATTATTAAATGATTTTTGTAAAATTCCATTTAACTACTTCCTCCATTTTGTTACAAGTGTTACATTCCCCTTTGTTTGCTTCTTCAGCTCAACAAAAAAAAAGTGTTACATTCTCCTAAAACACACATGTTGATATATTATTTTTAATGGTTAATAACTTAAATTATTAACAAATAAAAATTATAAAAAGTGACATTCTAACATTATTACAAAATCTCATTTGATTATAATTTTTTTGCATAATAATGATAAAAATTTGAGTCAAAGTTAAACCACATAGTGAAGCCACGAGATGGAGCAAGTACTACTCCCTCCATCCCACTCCAAGTGTCTTGTTACTGTTGGGCACGGGAATTAAGGTAGAGTTGGTTTGTGAGTATATGGTGGGGTCCACATAGTTGTTGGAGGGGAAAATTATTTCTATTTATAGAAAGAAGACATTTGTAATGGGACATCCAAAAATAGTAAGTAAGACATTTGGAATGGGACGGAGGGAGTATTTCTTATTTTTCATACAATATATTGTATATATTGTAGTAGCTTATTGTCAAAGTTACATAGATGGGGAGTGGGTAAGAAAAAGTCTATGTTCAAACCTTTCTCCATTGTCTGTGTCTCCGAAAAATCCGGCGGTTTTCCTTGTTTCTTTCTTCTTAATTCCCTGTCTTTACCTCTCTATATGTGGCTTTATTTTTACAGTGTACTGAAGAATTTTCATTAATTTACACAAGTGTGTAAGATCAGACATGAAGTCTGGGGGGTTATTCCCCCTTTTCTGTAATTCAGTAAAGAAATCATTAATTATCGTTAAAGATGGAATCTACAGATTTTTATGATGATTTTTCTGACAGAATTATTGATTTATACACAGGCCAGGTGGTGTAGGATCCGATTATGATTCATGGGAGGTCCATGGAGCTGCACACCAGATGAAATCATAGCCGTTGGTTGGATGGATGAATGGCGTGCATTAATCTGGCGCTACAGTGCTCAGGGTCATACTGCTGTGCACCTGATTGCAAGTGTGGTCTTTATTTGTGTATTTTTAGTAAAAGAAACAGAAAATAATATTGTAAGAAAAGGAAAATATATAATGGGAAAATAAGGAAATGCATTATTGTAAGTTGTGATGATTTGGGGATTGGGTGGAAGTGTGTGTTGTGTAATCTGACAATTAAGAGCTTAAAGAAGAAGGCTTAGGACAAATTTTAGTGGGCACTTCATTGGATCCAACTGCTCTTTTTCACCTCCACAATTGTGAGTGGGATTATAGTTGGAGTATGTGTGTACTGTGTTTGTTCCATTTTTTTCTATTTTGCATTTTTTGTGATTAGAATGGATTTATATATATATATATATGATTTGATAAAATTAGATAAAATTTAAATTTCAGATCAGAATGAATAAATTCATGGAATTTGAGTTATTATATGTATGTAAAAAGAAATAAACTTGATGGTTGTGCATTTAATTTTTCTATTTTAGTTTTATTTTACTCATAACAGTCAAATGCATTTAACCTATTGAATCATTATTATATTCATAATTATAGTAAATACACCATAGCATGAGGAAGACTTGCATAGTCAGGAAATATTTATAGACAACATAGTCTCGGCAAAGGAGCGTGAGAGTATAAGCTATACAAATTATAAATAGATAAAGAGGAAGTACAAGGGGTGAGGATAAAAAAAGTTAGTGACTCGACCCATATATAGTTCAGTGGTTAGAAATTATAATCATACAATTCAATTCATGATATTCATACTCAATTCCATTTCAGATAACTGTTTAACTCTCAATAATTTTTTACTGCAATAAAATGAAACCTTATCAATTTTGATAAAATAAAAAAATACTATTAATCTTGAAACAACTTAATTGTCCTGCACCAATTTGACACATTCACAATCACATGTATCAATGCAATAATAACAAGAAGATTTTAACGATCACGAGCTTCCTGCAGTAGGCCGTAAAAATGCCCAAAGTTAAGGTACGTTTACATAAAATCCAAAAGATTTGGTGCGCTCTTGTCTACGAATTTGTTATAAATTACTACAAGGCTTTTTCGAGAAAATTTCTTGATGAAGTATTTGACACCTGTATATCAAAGATTTATTCTATGGTTCTAAGAAAACTGGGGACATGTTTAATAAAATCAAATTGAAGTTTGAATTTAGAGCTTAAAGTATGAATTATTAATTAAATTGCATCATAGAATAGTAGATTAATAAAATTAATAAATATATACCTATTACTCGAGGTGAGTGCTTTCGTTGTTCCCCTGAATGCCAATGTAGCCTTTATTAATTGTGTTATCTCTACACGAATTGCTAACCAAGTGTCTCATGATTTAAATATTGATCTCAAAATTGGACCATAACTTTTGTTTTTATAGTATTAAACTGTTGGGACCTATGGAAAGCTTCGATTGGCTTTTCTTTTATCTATACTGCGACTGGGCCTACAAGTATAATTTGTTACAACAATATGCTTATTGTGTTTATTACAAGGCTCAATTATCTCATTTTACCATACTCAATTTGGAGTTTGGACGAAGAATAACACTACCGCCCATTTATTTGGGGCAAAAAAAAGAAAAATAAAAAAAGAACGACGAGTAGTACTATAGTAGTATAATTTTTAGGTTAACCAACTTATTATAGAGTGATTCGGTGGAGTGCATAGGATGATGATATGATATGTAGTTTGAGACAATATGGCGTAATCATGTCTCAATATAATGAATGATCCATGGCTTTTGTCCCTCAATATTAATTATGTATAGTACATTAAAACTATAAATAAATACAGTATATATGAAGTTGAAGTCCGAGGAAAAAGAAGGAATTTCATTAGACTTATCAATCAAGATTATTTTGGCGTGCACGCCACTGGAATACAGACCACACATCACACATGAACATGTATTGAATCTCATGAATTATTGTCAATTTTTTTTTTTTTTTTTGATATTCGCTAATTGTAATAGTGTGCAACAAAGGGGCATATATGGCTTAGGTTTGAATCCAAATATCCTTATTTTTTGTATTGCTTATAATTAATCCACATTTTTTGTTTGGGTATTATGGTATTTGTGGATTTATTTATTATTATTTTTCTTAACATGCTTTCACCCGATTGTTGTTTTATTTTAGTAGTTTGGATCCGTTTTTTTGTCGCCTCGTTTATTTAATTCATGGTTGAATTTTATATATGCTTAATGAATTATTCTAATCTTTTTTTTTGTTAACTGTCATAATATAATACTTGTATAACATACACATGATGAGTGTGTCGATTTCCTAGAATGCTAGTTACGTTTGAATGCAGAAAACATGCATAATTGGACTTGAGAACATATTTTCCACATACTTATGAATATACATAAATTTTGAGGAGTGAACGGTGAAATTAAATACTACTTTCATTAGCTCATGATACTAATAATATACTCACTCCGTTCATTTTTAGTTGTCTTTTTTTAGAGTAAAAAGTGTTCCAAAATAAGTGTCATTTTTAGGTAATTATAGGTAGTTATGTTATGTTTTTCCTATATTGTCATTCACTTTACATAAATGCTATTTGTTGACATTTATTATATACAGTATTTAATTGAATTGACCAGCAACGGCCCTACAATTAATGAACTCGGATGAAGCATCAGACGCAAAAGTCAAGGGTTTGGACTGTGGGAAAAGGTGGAATTCAAGAAAATTTAATACAAATATGAAAACTATACAAACCCACTTCCAAAATATAAAAAAAATAAATGATACAAGCCCAATGCAATAAATTATTGCAAGGTAGGTTAGTTTAACCAAACAAATGGTGAAGATAATGCAGTATTAGTAATACTAATAGACTACATTCAGTAGATGGTCTTGTATGTTTGAGTCAAGATGCATAGAATTGATTATGATTAATTAATATGGAATTAAGTGCTAATTACCTTATTTTGGGGGGGGATAATGATGATGGTGATGGTGATGATGGTTAATATGTCCTTTGTGGCTTTGTACAAGTCAATAAAGGTGACTTCTCTCTCATAATTAGGGTTTGTTAAAAGGGATGCCCAAAGTGTTTTCTCACTCCCAATGTGGAGGGAAATTAGTTTTAAAAATTAACCACCCCTTTTTTTAAAAAAATGGATTAAGAAAAGGTCAAATTTATTTAACAAGAGAGGTGCATCAGTGCATGTGAAGGTGCATTATGGCATTCCATTGTCTTGCTTGTGGAGTGTGCCCTTTATTTATTTATTTATTTAAAATTTCAGTTTATTTAATTTACTAATAAGTAATCAGGTCATGCCATCTTTTTATTAACCAAATACTACTAGCTAGTATACTATGTTATTATATGGGATGAGCACAGTGCTGGTCCACAACATATGGTACGAGCAGTTGCCATCCAGCAATTATATTATATTATATATTAAGTAATAAGTATATATACTTCGGGTCTGTTCTGCACGCAGCTTTTGGGAGCTTTAGCTTTTATTTTAAAACAAAAGCTCCGTTCTGCACACTAGCTTTTAGGAGCTTATGGGAGCTTTTGGAAGCTTCTTTTTAGAAGCTACTTGTAGTAGCTTTAAAAAATAAGCTCCTAGCTTATTGTTGAGCAATTACAATTTTATCTCAATAACTAACTAACTACCCAATAGTCTACATTAATGTTTGTCCTTTTATGTCATTTCATACATTTTTTGACAGCTACAGCTAGTTGTACAGAACACTTAAATAAAACTGACAGCTACAGCTCCCACAGCTCCCTACAGCTTCAGCTCCCTACAGCTCCAGCTCGCAGCTACAGCTCTGCGTGCAGAACAGACCCTTCGTATATGTATGTTATACAGAGTAGTTATATGTTATAAATGACAAGTGAGTTTAAAGAATAAAAATGAAATAAGATTGAGACTGTAGCACAATAAATTCCACAAACAATCAAAGAGCAAATGATGTCACTTCTAACAGCTTCATTCACACACATACAATGTGATCATATATGATCTTCGTCGATATGCTCCATATATACGTGATTCTGATATATGTATTTCATTGAATTGTCTCTTAGATTCCATGTCATAAATCCGATCCTAAATTTCTGTCAAAAGGATTGTTCTACATATGCTTGGCCAGCATTCCAGCCCCCACTTAAAATTCAATTTTCCAATATCTTTCTTAATTAAGCAAAACTATACCACATATGCTTTCGAGAATATACTCGTTTACATGCTAACCCACCCGACCCTTTACTAAACTGCTAACCCACCCAACCCTTTACTCAAGCGACTAGATTCTCATAACTACTCAAACCAACCACAACCTCGGTTGGTATATCAACTTACTTATTGTTTCTACTAATCATATTAGAAGCCTATTCTTTTGGGAGTTTGGGAGTTTTAGCTTTAACTTCTTAAAGAAACTCTACCAAAATAAAAGTTTCGTTCTACACACAAGCTTCAAACTTAAACTCTGCAAATAGAAGATACTGTAATAGATTTTGGGACTTTATAAGCTCATTTCCAATTCAATTTTTTTTTAACTATTTTAAAAGTTATAGCTACTTCTAAAAACATTTTATATATATAATTAAAAGTTTTAGCCCCTACAAAATCTACACATCTCTAGATTTGCCAAAGACATTCTAAATTTGTCAACTAAGAATGGAAGTATGTAAATAATAATAATGTGTATAAGGAATATTGAATATGTGCTATAGAGATAATGAATATGATTTATGATTGATTACGAGTTAAATAAATAAATGGATGTTAATGATTGAAATGAAAATATAAGAATCACTTTACTCATAATAAATCGATGGATATAAGTATTTTTATAAAAAAATATTATATTTAAAATTATACTGTAACTATTTTTTTTCGTTGATATTGCAGCCTGCGGCCATAGTACAACCAATTTAAGCTTAACGCCACTTTTTCTTGTTAAGCCTAAAGCTATGATTATCCATCTATAAGTTTGCCCTCTTTTATAGGTGCAAAATTTTCCTAGTTAGTATGTTTTTCCAATCACTACTGAGTTCTTTAATTTTTACTATGCTGCTGTCTGCCAATATTGTTAGGTTTGTCCTCTCAAAATATAAGGGCCGGTCTGTTTTTGTTGAAATGTTTTGTAGAATTTTGAATCTGTAAATAGCTGATTTGACAGGATTCTGATTATTTACATAAATTTGGTTTGTAAAATTTCAAATTTAAGAAATTTGTAAAACCATAGTATTTTATATTTATAATTTTATATATTTTTGTTTTAATTTTATAATTTTTTATTCAATAAATTCTGAATTTTTGCATTTGAAAATTTTTAAAATATCAAGGGATGGGGTAGATTTTTAAAATCTTATATTTAAAGGATTTCAAAATACTACTACCTCCGTCTCAATTCAATTGTTACATTCCCATCCGACACGCTTGCCGATACACATTTTTAACGATTTATAACTTAAATTGTGTATTATAAAAACTTATAAAAAGTTTATTGTCTAAAACTACTAGATTGGACGAATCTAACAAGATCTCACATGACTATATTTTTCTTTACATAACTATGATAAAAATTTGAATCAAAGTTAAACAGTGAATAGTGTCAAAAATTCCAACGTAACATTTACATCGAGACGGAGGAAGTAAAATATTGTCAAATCCTTACTCTTTCTACCAATTACTCAATTAGAAAGGAATACGAATCCTCCAAAATTCTTTCAATCCCGACAAATAAATCAAACAGGATCCAAAATTACATGAAAGATGAAAAATTTAACCTAGTAGGCTTTATACACATATCTTATAGGATATCAAGGACTAGGTAAGCAAAATTTTGTGCCTATCAAGAAAATTGTCCCCCATTATGTTCACGTTTGTGGACTAGTGCTTAATAAAATGGATCAATTGAGGTCATCCACTGATCGATATTATTGGTGGTCAATTCTTGAGAAATATTAATGAATTAAATTTGAAATGCATAATTGGAAATCCAGTCTAAGGGTTTTACCTACATCTACGACTGAAGATAATTTATACATAGTACACGTATCTATTTTTGGAGTACATACTAAGAAAAAAGATAAAATCGTGATAATTAGTTTTTGTTGCATTTGCCAAGAAACATAATAATATTAACAAAAGGATTTAATTTATTGTTATACAACGGGACTAAAACCTCTATATATGTCCATTTACATTGAACAACCATGACTTAATCTATCATAAAATCCGTTTCAGATTTGTAGGTGGGTTTGGATAGGTGCTGAATGAGTGGCATTTAACCGGTGCTGGCGTGATGATCCGATTACGTGTGTGTTATGTGCATTGGCGTATCTATTAACAAACAAGGTGGGTCAATTGACCCACCAAAAAAAATAAAAAATAAAATATTAGTACTAATATTTTGATATAATTAGGAATTAGGTGGCAATTTTAGGATAAGTGTTGAGTAATTTGAGTAGGAATTTAATAGCATGTTGGTTGTTTTTATTATAAATGTATGTAAATTTTAAGGGTTTCATATTCCAATGGAGATCTATTCAATAACGAGCCAACTCTTTAAAAAAATTTGAGTTATTTAATACAAATTTTAAAAAGTCTTAAGAAAATTAGGTATTCAACACCCTAATGACTTAAACTCCATCAATTTTAATGGATTCTACGGATTCTGTATAACATACAAATTCAGCAAACTTTATGTGAAGTCTATGGATTTTCTAAATATACTGATTTTTATAAGTTTAAAAAATGTAACAAAATTTTAATTGAATATATCTTCTTCCTAATGTTAGCTGCTTACATAATATTTGACCTACCAAATAAAAGTTTCTGGATCCGCCACTGGTTATGTGATAATGAAGTGTGTTGAGTCTTTAATGGTGTGTGGATTGTATAAAAACATTTAGTACATATAAAGCACTTTAGCTCCCAAACCAATCCCTTGTAGGTATCGGAAAACCCAGAAATAATCCCGAAGTACTTGTAGATTTAAGAAAAGCTCTTTCAAAGTAGTTATTTGCATTTATAAGGGGTTTAGTCCAAAATTTTTACTGAACAACTAAAATCTCATAATCACTCAAATCAATTTTCATCATATTTTAATCATGTTAAGCAATCATATGCCAAAATTTAATACTATATTGTAGACACAAAGATAATCAATCGATTAGTATATATTTCTAAACGAATTTTTTTTTAAAAAAAAAGTCCATAATTTCACGATTGGTCGATTAATTCTATGTGGCAGTTAGCCACCTCCTTTAATTGGAAATTTTCACCTGCTCCTAGCTATTAAATACTATCATTATATTCATTTCTTCCTCCCAATTTCATGCTTAGTTTGTATGTGTTCTCAGTTGTTTCTTAGCTTATTATACTTTTCTACTTTTGTGTAATATCTATATGATCGATCAATAATACTGATATTTCTAAAGAATATATCCTTCCATCATATGCCCATTATTACCAACTCATTCGATCACACACCCATAATCCTAAAAGTATAGAAATTAATTAATTTGTTTAGGCATATTCTCCATCAAAAAAGGGAAAAAGGGAAAAAAGAGGGTTCCAGCTCAGTAGGGTTACATGCAACTGAATTTTCATTCATACAAATTAAAGGAGGAGTAATAAATAAGTTAGTTATAAAGTGGGGAATAATTGAGTTTAATAAATTCTGTACAGGTTGATGTCTTGATGATCCTTTATACGAATTCTTTTGTTGGGATTTCTCTGATGAGTGCTGCTGAGCACTCGAAAAATTTGAATATATAGGGTTTGGTTAAGTGAATTAATTATTAATTAATTAAACTTGATAAACAAAATTAAAGTAAATGAATGTGGATATAATTAATGTAGAAGTAGGAATCCTTAACGGGAGCAAACCTGCAATTAATCTTAAATAAATGGACTTTTGAAGTGTTATTTTGGTAGTTTCCACTTTCCACTGTGGGATATATGTATATGTGACTTCCGAATTGGATTTTTGAATATGTTAATGTGTCATTGCACATGCTTTAGGCATCTTCTTTGGACAACCCACATGGAATTATTTAAAATTAAGCATGTTTTCTATATTCTATACCCTGTACATTTTTGGTGAATAATTCAACAATTTTCAATGAAACCCCTCAATCGTCTCATTAAATTTGTGTGTGTTTATATTTATCAGTCTACGTTAATAGTGTTGATTAATAATTTGTGTACTCAATTCAAACCTTTTTAATGTTCAAAATTCAAATCATGTATAATGCATATCATATTTAACTCATATAGTTATCTTATTATTATTTTTTTTTAAAACATTGACACCTATGAACCGGCAAAGGTGTGTGGGAGATCAAGCCGCACAAATTACAAATGGGGTAAAGGGGAGAGATGGAGGGTCGGGTGAGACCCAAACCCCCAACCTATTGTTATAAGGCAGGGAATATGACCACTTGGATCAACTTCTTTAAGACCTTTCAGTAGTTGGATAAAGATAAACAACGTAATTGAAAATTTGCTTAATCCTTTTCAGTAGTTTTTTGGAACTCATCATCAACTTTGTCTAACCTTTTCTATAAGAAAACAAATTATGCTAACAAATAATCTCCTTCGATTAACGACATCAGTGACATGATTCAGCGGGTTAAAATGAAAGGCAAGCTCAGAATAATATCTTTTTTTTATAAAAAAAAAAGAAAATATTTATCTTTAACTTAAACCACTTTTATTAGTTAAATAGAAGCAACAAAAAAGGAAATAAAATTTGAAATGAAAGTGGGGCAAAGACAAAATAATAATCATTTAAACCAAAACCCAACCTAATCTTATCAAAGTGTGGGTTATTTGCATTGCATCATAATTATTATTTCACCTAATGTAGGGCAGTGATATGAATACATGCATCTCTAAATTATATAGTATATTCCTTAGCTTAACAAATTCATTCTATTTGAATTGCCCCCCCTACCAACAAGGCACTGAGGTATATTATAGTTTATACCCAATTTTCATTTTTGAATAATTAATAAATAGATTTAAGTAATTTAAATTAAATAGTACTACTACATTTTTTTATTTGTATTTTTTTCTAATTAGTGGAAGTTGGTATACATGTCCATGCGTGGGGATTGAAATGCATGTTCCATTGATTAGTTTTGTAATGCTTTTTCTCAAGTTCCATGATAGGGTTTGGCCTAGGGGTGATATCGAGTCGAGTATCGAGCTTGAACAGTGTAATTCGAGCTTGTACAGTTAAAAAATTTAAAGTTCTAGCTCGAATTTAACTAGGCTAGATACTACATAATTTGAATTTGAATTGGCAGTTTTACTTATTATGGTGGAAAATATAAGTTTGTTAGGTTTGATAAAGCTTAAATTGTGTCTAATAATTTTTTTATTTTTATATTTTTACAATTTAATAATTTAATCGAGTTTTGATCGAGTATCGAGTCGAGTTTTCCTCACCCCTAGTTTGGCCCATGCCCTTTTTGTCCTTTTTTCCCTCATTAATTGATTGTTCATATTAAAGTTCCATTGTTTTAAATTTTTCTTTCTTCTTTCTTTTTCTAAATAACTGTTGAAAATTATGTGTCACTTTTTCTTTATGTGAAAGCATGGTGCACAGTCCAACTTTGGTTCGTACGGACAAATGGTGGGCTGACACTTCATTGTCCAAACAGGTGTGATCCCTGTAGTAATAATCCATCCCTAAATGAACTTGATTAATTAAAGTATATATATTGTCTTTTCGTATAATTTTAATGTTAACAGTATAAAAATTGAGCTGCTTTATAACATAAATTCGCATAGCTAATATTCAAAGTATGCAATTATGAACAAATTTTTTTCTGATTTACTTGACTTTGGGGTGGATAGGTGGGTGATTTTGGCTTTTAGTTCTTCATAGTTTTACTTTTAATAATTTCTTTTTCTGTAATTCAATTGCATGCCCACGTTAAACAATTATTGCAGTCCCTACACAACACCAACACACCATTATTAATTGTGCAAAAGTCGTAGTGTCCTACTGCTCAGTTCTTACCAGTTGTAACACCATTTTTTTCAACCAAGTATTCAATTTCAATACAATGATCAGTGCCTATCTCAGTCCGTCTAATAATTTATTTAATTTTCTACAATTTTTTTGCCCCTGATAATAACAATATAATTAATCACTATAATAATTTCTTATTTTTGCTGTTGAATTCAATCGTTAAACCCTTTATAACCAGTTAATGAGTTTGCAATTAAATTTTGGAGATTTGTTAACTTTTCTAGTGAATAAATCAAACCTAAAGATTCTAGTAATGAATATAACATATTAATACATGATTATATATGTGAACATTATAATACATTATAAAAATGATGATATATGTATATATATATAAAATATATAATATGTAGTTAAAAAGTAGAGAAAAAAGGATTTAAAATTTTATCGAAGTAAAAGATTATTCTAATAATAAATTCAGTAAGAACTAAAGAAAAGTTATACTATTTTTGTTATGTGTATTTATTATATTTGTATGATTGTTATAGATAGAATTACTATATAAAGATATATGTGTAGTCGTGAGAATATCTAAAACTAAGACAAGTAAATAATGAAAAGTGTATGTGTATGTGTAATGAAAAGAAAACATAGAGTAGAGAACGTAGAGAGAGATTTGTTGATTGCTTATATTCACTCTATTACATTATGCAAGCCTATATTTATAGGCATAAATAAGCAACCCCTCATGGCTACCAAGTTAAGATTGATAACTATAATAATTACGTAGATATCCATATAGATATCAAGAGCCGCATTATATGACATACCACAGCCGCATTTCTTTCCTATCAGATCTTTACAAATCCATTGGCATGCACTTGTTATAATTGACATGTAACACTCCCCTTGCATGCCCATTTTACAAAGAATATGCCTCGTTAAAACCTTATTAGGAAAAAACCCAGTGGAAAAAAATCATAGTGAAGGAAAAAGAGTACAGTATTCTTGTGTTCATTGCTCTCCCTGATTTGGATATCATTTTAAATCTCGAAACCGCCGCATTCCAATTTTCTTCACGAGCTTCTCGTACGTTGCAGTCGGCAATGCCTTGCTAAATAGATCCGCTAAATTATTTTCTGATCGAATTTGTTGCACATCGATTTCACCACTCTTTTGAAGATCATGAGTGTAGAAGAATTTTAGTGAAATATGCTTCGTTCTATCTCCTTTGATATAACCTCCTTTCAATTGGGCTATACAAGCCGAATTATCTTCAAATAAAATTGTTGGGGATATATGTGGTTCAGTGATTAAACCACAACTCTTCAATATATGTTGAGTCATTGACCTCAACCAAACGCATTCTCGACTTGCCTCATGGATTGCTAATATTTCGGCATGATTAGAAGAAGTGGCAGTTAGAGTCTGCTTCATTGACCTCCAAGAGATAGCAGTTCCGCCACACGTGAAGACATAGCCTGTTTGAAATTTGGCTTTGTGTGGGTCTGACAGATAACCTGCATCGGCATAGCCGATTAACTCATATCGAGAGTCTTTTTGGTAAAATAACCCAAGATCAATTGTTCCTTGGAGATAGCGAAAGATGTGCTTTATGTCTTTCCAATGTCTTTGAGTAGGGCAAGAACTGAATCTTGCAAGTAAATTGACTGCAAACGCGATATCAGGCCGCGTACTGTTTGCGAGATACATTAAAGAGCCAATTGCGCTTAAATATGGCATTTATGGGCCAAGTTGCTCTTCACCATCTTCTTTTGGCCTAAATGGATCATTTGCAGGATCAAGTGCCCGAACGGATATGGATACATTAAAGAGCCAATTGCGCTTAAATATGGCATTTCTGGGCCAAGTTGCTCTTCACCATCTTCTTTTGGCCTAAATGGATCATTTGCAGGATCAAGTGCCCGAACGATCATTGGATTATTTAGCGGATGAGCATAATCCATTCGAAATTGCTTTAATACATTTTGGGTATAAGCTGATTGATGAACGAATATGCCTTTTTCCAAATGCTCAATTTGTAGGCCAAGGCAAAATTTCGTTTTCCCGAAATCCTTGATTTCAAACTCCTTTTTCAGATATTCAACTGTCTTTTTCAACTCTTCAGGAGTTCCAATTAGATTTAAATCGTCAACATAGACAGCGACGATTACAAATTCTGACCCATTTCTCTTTATAAAAACACAAGGACTGATGGAGTCATTTGTATAACCTTCATTTATCAAACTTTCACTGAGGCTGTTATACCACATTCGGTCAGATTGCTTGAGCCCATACAATGATTTTTGCAATTTGATGGAATAAGTTTCTCTGTGTTTTGAGTTGCAAGACTCTGGTAACTTAAACCCTTCAGGTATTTTCATATAAATATCATTTTCCAATGAGCCATATAAATATGCAGTAACAACATCCATCAGCCTCATTTCGAGATTTTCTCGTACTGCTAGGCTCATTAGATACCTGAATGTTATTCCATCCATAACTGGGGAATATGTTTCCTCAGATTCAATCCCCAGTCTTTGGGAAAAACCTTGGGCTACAACTTTGCCTTATTTTTTGCAATTTCATTGTTTTCATTTCTTTTTCTCACAAACACCCATCTGTAGCCAACAGGCTTCACATTTTTTGGTGTTTGGACAATAGGGCCGAATACTTTTCGTTTATTCAGTGAATCTAGTTCAGACTGAATCGCATCTTTCCATTTTGGCCAATTATTTCTTTTCCGACATTCATCAACTGATCTTGGTTCAGGATCCTCGTTATTTTCCATCACATCAAGTGCAACGTTGTATGCAAAAGCATTATCAACGTTTGTTTCTTTTCGGTTCCAATATTTTCCAGTATTGATATAATTGAAAGAAGTTTCAATAACTTCATTTTCATCTGGGTGAATATTTTCAGGTTCAACCTTTTTCGGGGGTTGAATCAATTTCTCCTTCGGGAATATCATCGGTGATTAATTTATCACCCATATAGATAATTTTCTTCTTTCGTGGATTTTTATCCTTGGAACCCAAAGGCCTGCCACGCTTTAGGCGTGCAGTATGTTCATTTGCACTCGGAATATGCCCTTCTGGGACATTTATATTAGCTGGTGCATTTGCTGCATCATTTATATATGATTTTGCGACTTTAGCAGCATCATTAAAAGCATCGGGTAATTGATTTGCAATTCCCTGCAAATGCACAATTCTTTGAACTTCAAGTTCGCATTGCCTTGTACGAGGATCAAGGAAATCAGATGGACTTTGCCAAGATATTTCTTTTTTCAGTTGATCAGTTCCTCCCCCTAATTCCGGGAATTGAGTTTCATCAAAATGACAGCCTGCAAATCTTGCAGTAAATAAATCACCCGTTTTTTGCTCAATATATTTGATAATTGAGGGTGATTCATACCCGACATATATGCCTAACCTTCATTGAGATCCCATTTTTGTGTGTTGTGGTGGCGCAATCGGTACATAAACCGCACACCCAAAAATTCGCAAGTGGGGTATATTGGGCTCCTTTCCAAACACAATTTGTGTAGGGGAGTAGCTATGATAGTTTGTCGGCCTTATTTTCACAAGTGCTGCTGCATGCAATATAGCATGTCCCCAAGCAGAAACAGAGAGTTTTGATTTCATTAACAAGGGCCTTGCAATTTATTGCAATCGTTTAATAAATGATTCTGCCAGACCATTTTGTGTGTGCACATGAGGCACGGGATGTTCAACAGTAATTCCAATCGACATGCAGAAATCATCAAATGCATGTGATGTATATTCTTCAGCATTATCAAGGCGTATTTTCTTTATCGGATGATCTGGAAACTGTGCTCGCAATATTATAATTTGTGCAAGTAATCTTGCTGATGCCAAATTGCGAGTTGATATTAAACAAACGTGTGACCAGCATGATGACGTATCAATTAGTACCATAAAGTACTTGAAAGGTCCACACAGTGGATCAATAGGTCCACATATATCGCCTTGAATTCTTTCTAGGAATGTAGGGGATTCAATTCCCACTTTTACTGGAAATGGTCTGGTTATCAATTTCCCTTGTGAACAGGCTGCACAATTGAACTCATTTGGGTTCAATATCATTTGCATTTTCAATGTATGACCATTTGAATTTTCAATAATTCGCCTCAGCATTACACTGCCAGGATGCCCAAGTCTATCGTGCGAGGTAATAAATTCACTAGTAGCTTTCAAGCCTACTAGGTTATGTATTTCTGCGGCACATATTTTTGTATAGTATAAGCCAGATGAGTAACATGGCAATTTTTCATTCACAAATATTTTGTCATTTTCAATTCGAGTTATCAAAAGATACTCGTGATCTGCCTCTTTTGAAGTTTCAATATGATATCCATTTTTTCAAATATCATTGAAGCTCAGTAAATTTCTTCGAGCTTGAGAACAAGGCGTTTTCAATCGCCATTTTTGTCCCTTTAGGGAGAAATATAACAGCTCTACCGGAGCCTTCAATGCATTTTGCATTACCGCTTATAGTTTTCACTGCGGTCTTTTCCAATTTTAAATTGGAGAAATAGCTTTGCTTTTCAAAATACTATGCGTTGTTGCACTGTCAATGAGGCAGATATCTTCTCCAACTTTTGAATTTCCAGCATCCATTTCTTTACAAGAATATAAGAAGGTTATTAAACATCAACAATATAAATATTATTAATGCAAAACATATTTGTATTATACATGGATAATAATAAAAAAAAGAAGTACAAGATATCATTTTTTATATTAAACAGGAATTATAAAAGATAAGTATAAAATATATATAGCTATATAATATATTATTTTGCAATAGTATCTGGCTCCACAAAATCATCAGCATGCAGATGTGTGATATTATCTTTAAATATATCATCATATGTATCATCGTGGGCATTATGGTGTGATTCAACACCTTGCCTTTCTTTTCGTTTCGAGGCCTGATACAGTTCAGCTAAGTGTTTAGCTGTGTGGCATGTTTGAGCCATATGGCCTTTAATTCCACAACGATCACAAATTTCATCATTTTGTTTATGCTTTCTTGCATAATTTCTTTGTTGTGGTTTGTAAGGCCTTCTGGTATCATATCTGTGATTTTGCTCAAATCGAGGCTTATTTCGATAATTATTTTGACGAGATGATTCACCTCTGCCTCGATTGTGATACCGATTTTGGCCACGATCATCATTTTGATTTT
The DNA here is from genome assembly GCA_030278955.1 of Hygrophila difformis. Classification (NCBI taxonomy): domain Eukaryota; kingdom Viridiplantae; phylum Streptophyta; class Magnoliopsida; order Lamiales; family Acanthaceae; genus Hygrophila; species Hygrophila difformis. The sequence goes on along the minus strand of JAOANR010000009.1, from coordinate 10,165,279 downwards.
TAATGTGCCCACGATCACGCACATATTTCGCTGATTGAGCTGCGTTCACCTCAGGGAATGGTTTTGCACCTGCGGGCCTAGATTCATGATTTCTCAACAGCAACAGGCTGTTTTGTTCAGCCAATAATAAGCAGGTGATAAGATCAGAATATCTCTGAAAATCTTTTTGACGGTATTGCTCACTCAATATTGAGTTTTTAGCATGAAACGTAGAATATGTTTTTTCAAGCATTTGTTCCTCAGAAATCTTTTGCCCACATAATTCCAATTGGGTCGTAATTTTGAACACAGCGGAATTATATTCCCGGACTATTTTGAAGTCCTGAAGTCTCAGGTTTGTCCAGTCATCAAGGGCTTTTGGAAGCATCGTCTTTTTAAGATTATCATATCTTTCTTTCAACTTTTCCCACAATGCCAGTGGGGATTCCACAGTCACGTACTCCATTTTAAGTGTCTCTTCGATATGATGGCACAAGAAAATCATGGCTTTTGCCTGATTCTGATGGCTGGGATTTTTGCCTTCAGCAATAGTATCTTCCAGACCCATTGAAGTAAGATGCATTTTCACATTTCGGGCCCAGGACATATAATTGCTTCCTTCAACGGTTAAAGGAACAAATTCCTGCTTTGTAAGGTTAGCCATAATCTTACTGAAAATTTTGAAATAAAAATTATACCTCAAATTCTAATAACTCGGGCAGAGTCTACTCGTGCTGATAACGTGTTATGTGTATTTATTACATTTGTATGATTGTTATAGATAGCATTACTATATAAAGGTATATGTGTGTAGTCGTGAGAATATCTAAAACTAAGACAAGTAAATAATGAAAAATGTATGTGTATGTGTAATGAAAAGGAAACAGAGAGTAGAGAACGTAGAGAGAGATTTGTTGATTGCTTATATTCACTCTATTACATTATGCAAGCCTATATTTATAGGCATAAATAAGCAGCCCCTCATGGCTACCAAGTCAAGATTGATGACTATAATAATTACGTAAATATCCATATAGATATCAAGAGCCGCATTATATGACATACCACGGCCGTCTTTCTTTCCTATTAGATCTTTACAAATCCATTGGCATGCACTTGTTAACATGTAACATATTTTACTTTTTTTTTGGAGGACTATTTTACTTATTTGGTATAGAAAAAAGTTATTATAAATAAACATAAATGTATATGTATGTATAAAGTTGAAATATTGGTTGGAATTTGAAGTAATATTAAATCGGTGTCAACATCATGTTTAATGGGTAGAATTTTGGGATACATTCCTATACACATCCAGAGTTGCTGCTTCTTCTTCTTCTTCCTTGTTTTTTTTTTAAAAAAAATCATTTTAAAAATTTTATGAAATGCAGTAGTTCTTAGTTTGTGTTGCATCGACGAACTTATATCAATATTATTATTATTATTATTATTATTATTATTATTATTATTATTATTATTATTACATCAGCACATGAGGAGTACGCTCTTAAACCCAGTGCGGATCTATTAACAATTTAGGGTGGCACGAGACACCACTTAAATTGATGAAATTGTTATTTTAGTGTAGAATTTTTTTACATTTAACTAAATTAGGCTGGGTGACACACACTTAATTTTTATGGTGACACCACAATTATTCATTTCAACTAAGTTTTCCTCTATATTTTTGTGTTATAACTGCTATCCCTGATTTAAATATAGCTTCCACTATTTTTTGGGACACCATTTAACAAAATTCCTGGATCCGCCACTGCTTAAACCAACTTAAAATTACATGCATTGTTAACAAACAATATGTAATAATACGTATTATTAAGGATTAAGGTTATTTGTATGAAGAGTAATTAAGGAGAGTGGAGAGAGTTCAAATAGGCCGCCTGTTATTAGTTGAAGATAAAAGGAGGCATGCGTTGTATATAAATTGTTCTTACTCAGCTGGTATAAAAGGGAATCTCATCAATAACAATACTGATGATATATACCTATTCAACATTTCACCCACAATAATAGTTTTGGACGTGCATGATTGAATTTATACATTGTTGAAACACTTATATTCAACAATAACCATATTGGTGAGACATGCCATGTACAACAAACAACTAATTAAGCATTATGTATTGCTCATTATTCTCAATCAATCAATTGTGATTTTGTCTGAAATTAACGAGATCAGGCACTTAGCCGCGCTCTTCTAATTAAAGTCAGTTTAGGAAAGCGACATTGAAATAAAAAGTGATGAGGTCCTCCACATCCACATGTGCTGAACTGCTTGCTGATTTATTGAACCTACTCACTCCACTTGACTTCATTTCCTACATTTTAATTATATACTAATTACACAAAATTATTATACATAAAGCTCATCAAGAAAGTGATGCCCTGATAGCAACCTAGCTACCTATCCACTATATACATATATATGCCTGTACACGCACACACCACATTTAATACTAGTATTACTAATAGTCTCTATATGTATATGTATTGCATGTTTAAAAAGTACAAATATGATGCTTTCAAATTGTACCCGATATGATTTCAGCCAGCCAGTACCTTAATTATCCGATCCATGTGGCTTATGCTTTCAAAGTGTAGTGTGTGTTCCTGCCACTAGAGTATAAGTAGTATTTTCTTGATTACTAAATGGTTTGGGCTGTGTGATAGTCTGGCCCAATCTGCTAATCTTCAGCCCATTCTGTGTTGTAGTTGTACATTTGTTGGGCCGCTTGTACTTGACCCTGCTCCTCCTTTGTGTTTCACATCCATATTCCTAATGGTCCACTCCAATGGATTGCTGATTCCCAATTTAATAATAATAATAATAATAATAATAATAATAATAATAATAATAATTATAATAATTTCATATGCGATCGCTAAGATTATATATGCCTCCCAGTCCCATTTATATGAAAGGTTGATACATTGAATTACTTTAATTACTCTCTAGAAAGTAGAAACCCAATGTATATAACAAAATCAAAAAAGCGCATTGTGTTGCTAAATGGGCAGTGCCCTTTACAAAAAGAAAAAAAAAATTGTGAGGGGTTTCAACCTCGCAACAAATGAAATCCCATGTATCCCTCCCAACAAAAGGACCGAGCGAGATTTACAACATATAGATTGTAACATACCAATAATCTATCAAATTTATCAAAACTTGGTGATTATATATATATAGCATTTTAAACAAAGCGGATTTACTTACACGCAGAGTTGTAGCTATGATTACTTACACTTGAACCAACGCGGATTCACTTTGTAGCAATTTTTACAGTAAATCGTTCTTAATTGCTTCCACCTGATGGATCGGTCTTTCATTTGTTGCTTCCCTATATGTATTTTAGTTTAACATTTAAACTTTTTGCCTTTTGTGTATGTGTTATTGGGTTCTCGTGTTTCATTTCTTGCATATTTTTGTCTCATTGAAACTTTTTTATTTAAAAATTAATGGATGAAAAGTCTTTCTATATTCAAAGTTCACACCTAACATTCAACCCATGTGGCAAGAATACACTCTGGACTCTGGGGTTCTGCATTGTTTTCCCCTTTAGGAGAGAGCACAATGAATGACTTTTCCAACCATGCATCCCAGTTGGTAAAAACTAAATTAACAAACAATATGTGGAAAATTATGTGTCATTTTCATGACTTTCTTAATTATTATTATCAAGATATAACTACTGTATCTGCAATGGACTTATGTGTTCTTAATTTCAAATTTTCAACCCACATAATAGCTGGCCTAGGCAATTATTTAGGACTTTTAGGGTTTTCAGAAGCAGACAAACTGGTCAAAGCATCAAATTTTGTTTAGTGACCAGTGGGGTACTTTTCCTAACAGTCTTTTTTGTCTTTGTGAATAACTTATGGAGGTTGTATTATTAAATGTCCAAACCTTGTTGCAGAAATTAAGGCAACCTAGGGAATGCTCAACTAAGGTAATTTATACCGAGGCACTTGAGAATCTATTCACTCACTTGTTTATATTTTACGAAAAATCAAAATGTCTCCGGGGGTTTCCACTTTCTTTAGTAATTCCCGTCTCTGTCCTCATATTTATTCGGATTTTATGCTGTTTTTTTTTTAATTGCCTTGATTGATTAGTTTCAGTGACAATTGGATGATTAATAATTAACTTTCAATTGTATCGTAGTTATGGGCACAAACCAATAATCAATAATTTCTTCCTCTTTCTTGTGTAACACGATTTTTAATTTACTTCAACTTGTCTCAACTTTGAACTCGTCATCAAACGTTCGAACAAATTGGATTGAAACTATATATGTAAATATGAGTTGGGAAAAGGTGGAAGAAATTAAGAAAATGGAAATTGTGCATGTTCAAGCAGGGTTGTCTTTATATTGAGATATATACCATGGAAGATGCATGTGCTTACAATGTTGATGTGTTCTTCAAAGACCACCTGCATCTTCAAATGGAATGGAGTAGTAGTTTAATTTATTATGTTCGGGTGAATGAGAGGGTGTTTGGATTGGCTTCTACACAGATGCTTTTGGCTTTTGCTTCTGCCAAAAGCACTTTTGGGGAAAAAGAAACGTTTGGTTTAGTTTTTTTAAAAAAAGCAGAAGCACCTCGAAAAGCTGCAAAAGTGCTTCTGGGAGAAGCAGCCCAGAGGGCTGCTCCAAAAAGCAGAAGCCAAAAGCACTTCGTAAATTGTGCAAAGACTTAAATACCATCATTACTTAATATAAATTACACTATAAATATATCTTATTATCATATTAAGTAGCATGTCCTTTTTGATAATTTATACATTTAAAAAGCGCTTTTCACTTTTACACATCCAAACACACTTTTGAAAAAAAGCTGTTTTTCAAACATTCCATCCAAATACAAAAGTTACATGCTTCTGCTTTTGGCTTTCACTTCTGCTTCTGCTTTTGGCTTCTGTTTTTTTCAAAAGCCAATCCAAACGGGCTCTGAATCCTTCAATCTCCACATTTTCTAATATGTAGTAGATATTTTCTTATCAAATTTTTCAATTGCCCAAACGAAACTTCTTGTAATGTACTATTATTATTGTTATTTTTATTATAATCATCATCATTATCCATTCTCCAACCAATTGAAAGAAAAATTAAATCAACACATGCAATCCAGGCATCGGATAAATCTCGAAAATTGCATTCATTGCACTATCACTCAAGAATACTTGAATTGAAATTTGACAGCAGAATGGCATGTTATTCTCAATTATATGGCTCTCTATTGTATATATTTTCTCCTAATACTATTAATAATAATTAAATTTCCAAGCGTATACTGGTACTCACATTTGAATAAAGATTATGCATGCTACTGAGGCGTTGAAACTTACAGCTGAGTAGTACATTTGAATATAAATAAAAATTCGATTTACTTTTCAATATATACTGGTACTATTGAAACAGACAAAAAGATCCGGTGCACATGCACATATGTATCCATCTGCAGTAAGAATAACGTGTTCCCACGCCACACAAATTTAAAACACATATTACTGTAATTATTAGTACTAATAATAATGGTGGAAATCACATTTAAAGATGAATACACCAATTTACAATTTTCATAATCACATCAGCTAATCTGCATATATTATAACATCGATATATATATATATATATATCGATATATATATATATATATATATATATATCAGTAGTACGGCGTTAAAGGATTTTCTTCAGTCTTGATCACCATATTCATCCCGTCCATCAAGAACGAAGAAGAACTCCCATTGTCGACACCAACTCCATTATTATTAGTACAGCAGCCAATGAGCTCCTTAATTTCCTCGACGCTATAATTCATTTCGTATCCATCACCGCTACCGATCAAGAGCTTGTGATCTTCACCACCACCACCATCGCCGCCGTTGAAATTACCTAAGTTAAAACCCTGGAAGCTCGAATTTTCCAATGAACTGCAACTGGGCTGATCCCCTCCATAGATCATAGAATTACCATTAAAATTCGACGAATTGGAAATTGAGCGGAAGCTGGGAGACATGGCCTCATGCTCAACCCCAGTGGAAAAACCCCTAATTTGGGAATATGGGTAAAAATTACCATAACCACATTCAAAGGATAAAGATGGCATTTGGGGATGATTGTTGTTATTACATGGCAATAATTGACAAGCAGCTGCAGCTGCAGCTTGGTGAGTATTCATCACCATTCCCATTAGTTTCTTCCTCAGCTTCGTGTTCCAGTAATTCTTGATATCGTTGTCGGTCCTGCCTGGTAGCTGTGCTGCTATTATTGACCACCTGCAGTTCAACGTTTTGGACATATAACAATAAAATGTCTGTACGGAGACTAATGAAGCTGTAGTAATTACTATTAGTGAATTAATGTTATTACCTGCTTCCGAGTATGGCAAATAATCGACAAATGATCTTGTCTTCATCATCAGAGAAATCTCCATGCTTAATGTCTGGTCTGAGGTAATTAAGCCATCTCAGCCTGCAGCTCTTCCCACATCTCTTCAAACCTAATTAGTTTAATTAATGACAGAAATCATCGGGCAATTAATTGAAGATCGAACACTAGTACCAGTGTAAAAGATTGAAATCTTGTGATGAAGGTTGGTTATTAGTAGTACGTACCAGCTTTTTGGGGGAAAGTGATCCAATTGCCACCAGTGCCATGTTTCTGAATGTAATCTTTCAATTTGGCGTCTTCTTCAGGGGACCAGGGGCCTTTTTTCACATTGGCCTTGTCACAGCATGGAGCTCTTCCCATTCGGTGGAGATTCTGCGGGGGGGACTTGCAGTAATTTTGTCTGATTATAGGATTAGGATAGCTTAGTTTGGCTTGGGCAGACACACGCACATATATATCGTGTAAATATATACTACTATATCGAAATGGTTCCTATACTGGAACCAAAATTTCCAGTATATGCTGCTCTAGATAATAGCCATTGGATCTACTTTTTATCAAATCAAGGGTGTAGATGTGGGAAGGATATTTATGTAATTTTACCTGCCTTATTAATTTATTTTAACTTTATATCTTTTGACAGCTTTTACAACTTTTTAGAATATACTTTCTCTATTTTTTATTATTTGCTACGGATCCACAGTGCACGCAGTCCAATGCACATTTTAAACTATTAATAACTCAAGTTCGGTAAAAGTAAAAATTCTAAAAGTTCAATCTTTAGAAACTATAAGACGATACAAATCCAACAAGATCCAACTTGGTTATATTTTAATTTGTATAACTATGATAAAAATGATATCAAAGCAATATAATTAATAGGTGCAAAAATTGGATCTAACCGTTATAACTAAACTCAGGAAGCATAATGGCTATAAACATTGTCTAACATTCTGTCTTGAAGGATCTAACATTCTGTTTTGTATGAAGTGACATTCTGTCTTAAATTATCTAATATTTTCTTATATTTTAGTCAATGTATTTCAGTCATAATAACATTATGTTATTAACATTATGCGTTGAAATATCTAATATTCTGCCTTAAATTTCTAACATGATTATAAAAGATGTCTTCTACAGATTTAAAATATTTACGAATAAAAAAATGAGTAAGATAGTGTTTACTATGCAAACACTAATATTATTTAAATACGGAGGAAGTATAACATAACATATGATAGTTTAACAAAGAATGTAATATTGAATGAAAACAATTGTTAGATTTATATGACGTTGGTACATAATATTACATAAATAATAAGGCATAATGCCATATTGCACAAAACAGAATGCTAGATGTATTAAGAAAGAATGCCAATTTAAGTTAAACATAATGCCTAGATTTTAACACAATAAATGATACCAATCTAACACATGTTAGGTTTCAGCATGTTTTTTTTAAAAAAAAAAATAGAATGACAATTTGAATGAAACATAATGTCAATTTAAATGAAACAGAATGTCATTTTGAATGAAGACATATTTCAAAACAGACTGTTAATATATTGAAAACAGAATGTTTATGTACTCCAAACAGAATGTATATTCCCAACATAATGTAAAAAACTCAGAACAGAATGGTAAAACATATCAAACAGAATGTTGACATATTCCGAAACAGAATGTCAAATAATATACTCTAATATTTTGTCTCGAAATATGTTACATTCTCTATTGTTCATTGGACAACTTTTATTCCAATTTTCATCATAGTTATACAAGTTAAAATATAGTCAAGTGAGATCTTATTATATTCGTTTCATCTTGTAGTTTTTAAATATCCAAGTTTTAGAATTTTTATTTGTACTAAAATTGAGTTATTATTGATTTAAAATGTGAATTGAACAACGTGCACTGTGGGTCCGTAGCAAAGATTTAAAAATGGAGGAAGCATGAGAAAAGAATTATTAAGTGAAGAAAGTAATCATTAGTATAATTTTATACTATTTAAATTTAAAAGGTGCAATGACAAATTTATCCCTGCAATCAATATTAACCATTGATTTAGTTTTGGATCCAATGGTTATAAACCACCCCAGTACATGCTGTGCCAGCATGGGAGCCCTTTCGACTACTATATACTCCTACTATTATAGTAGATGACTTGTTGGGGAGATAAACTAATACCGAGTCAGAATAGATGGACTCAATACTCAATTGTATAATAACTAGTTTTATTAGTATTTAATTATCTGATCAGGCTTCAGCTGAGGCAGCTTTGCTGACCTCACTATATTGTCTTACTTTGCGTATACCACCTCGGTAATTAAGACGGCAACACATACATAATTGATGGGAAAATAACTGAAGTTCATCACAAATCAAACAATGAATCTAAGAGACCATTTGTTTTCACTTATTTTTAATGCTTTTAACTTTAGCGACATCCAAAATTCCTTTTAAATTTTTTTTAGCGGTTTGTTTTGACGGAAAATAAATGGATGAATGCACGGGAAAAAAGTGCAATTTGTTAGTAGCCTGTACCCTGCACAATCTCAATCCATTAAGCATCATTAGTCATAAAATAGATACATCGTCATCCAAGTCTGCTTCATCTACCAGAAATCAATGATATAAGAATTTGAAATGCGCGCTGATAAAGAAAAATGAGTCACAATAGGAGAGAAATCATGAAAAAATGGTCTAAATAGTTCTTTTTCTTTCTCATTTGTTTACATGGGTCCTTTACTAATTTAAATATGGAAATTCCATATTTTAAAAGATATGGAAATTTCAATTTATATGAAACAAAAAATTAGTAAAGAATCGATTTGGATAAATACGAAAGAAAAAGGGTTATTTAGACCTTTTTTCCAAAGAAATCATATGGCATTTGGGACTTTACTTTGGGTGCATAGTGACATAATACTTTTGTTCTCAAGCAATGCTCCAGGGAATTGAAAGGCTGAAAATTCATACCTCCATTTAGAAAAGTACACAGAAAAAAAAATACAATATTAGTTGCCACACATTAGTCGTTACCAAATTCAAGTTATTCAAGTTAACAAGGGCTAAGCAAAATATTATTTATACCGAGGAATGAATCATATTGATAACAAAGGGCTAAGCTTGAATTTTTCTTCAACATCTCAGCAATATCTTTTGATCCCAACACATTGCAAAACAACAAGGCTTAAAAAGACAAATTACCATCAATCATTTTGAGTCTATGACAGAGTTTATCCACAAACAATAAACCATAAACAACAAATTAATTAGAAATTCACATGTTGCAATTGAGGGCAAGAACATTACCGTCTCATGCTCACTGCTTGTTCATTGCCGCTGCTGCTTGAGGTTGCTGACGCCGCTCTCCACCATCGGACGCCCTGCCACCGCTGCCAACTTCTGAGAGGTAGTGGTGGCGACTGGCGATGGTTTTGTGTTATTTGATAATGAATTATTTATGGATTGATTAATAAAATGGACAGATTATTAAAAAGGGCGACGCTATTTGGACTCTATAATTTGCTAAATCCACCTCAATTCTAAAATTACTCCATTACAAAAAAAAACTCAAAAAGTACTTAAAATCTAAGCTCGCCCCACCCCCAATTACCTATTTGCCCTTGCGTACAAAAAAATTTAATAATAATGGTCTACTTACTGAATTCACCCCACTATCACACACCAATCAACCTCACCCCACTTTCTTCCTTTCACTACTTTCTTCCTCCATTTATGTAAACACATGTACACAGTTGTTCTTCCTTCACTTGGTATTATTGTTCTTCATCATTTTTTTATCAAATTCAACAAGCAATAAGAAAAAAAGCCCCAAATTCATACATACCTTCTCACAGAAAAATTGATAGATTAAATTACAAAAATATTAAATTCACCCATTAAAAGTAGATATTGATTTTTTGGTAAACATTGACACTCATTTGTCGGCAAAGGTATGTGGGAGCTCAAGCCACACAAATTACAAAGGGAATAAAGGAGATCGAGAGATAGGGGTCGTTGGGGATCGCCCAACCATAAGGTTGGAAGTCAAGGGACATGACCACTAGGTCAAATCCTAATTCCCAGTAGAAGTCTTGATTTTAGATATTAGAAATGTTAAATTAGTACCACAATGTAATTAGGAAGAGTTTAAATAGTATTTTTTGGGATGAAAATTAGGTTTTGGGTTGAATTTAATGTTGAACATCATAAGTTGTTTTTGCTGCTGGTACCAGGGCGTTCGGACTTAGTATTTCCAGCACGTCGTGCACGGCACACGGCTGCACGGTGACTTGCAGTCTAAGATAGGGGTGTGCACGGCCGGGTTGGCCGTCGTCGTGTTTCGTGCACGACAGAGTTGGCTGTGGCCGAACAGATGTGCGAAAAATAAAAATTTTAAGTGTTTAAATTTTTTAACTTTACATTATAAAGTGTTTTTTCCTCATCCATTTGTTTGGTAATGAGCCCAAGACTAAGTTATCTTTAATTTTTGGTAATTATTTCATTTCTTTGTTGATTTTGTTGTAGAAAATATTAGGATTTGGATGAATTTTTGGTATTAGGGTTTAATGTTGAACTTATTTTAGGGGTAGGGTGAGTTTAGTAAGAAGTAGGTAGTGTGAATTTTTTATTTTTTTAAGTTAAGTTGTTTAAGGATATTTTGGGTATAGGAAATATAGGATAGGGGTGAACTTAGTAATTAGTAGAGTTCAAATATAGGTGCTTTAAAACTACAGTAAGTCTTGAAATTGATACTCCTATTTAGGATTATGGGTAGTTTGGGAGAGGGACCTCTTGTAACTTGATATTAGGGTCAAGGACCCCTTTTTCATAAGTTTAGAGATAGGACCTAAAACTTTGAAACTTAATTAACATTTAAATATTAGCCTGTTCTAAAATGATTGATGGAAAATATTAAAATATCCTTAATTTCGTATTTTATTTATTTTTATTTAATTAACTGATTATTATTAATTAATATTTATTATTATTTATTATTTAATTAATTATTTATTATTATTTTATGATATTTTTTATCCTTCTTATCTAGTGATTCTGTGTATTGTATATTTTTATCGAACAATATAGTATATGAAAAGTGACAGACTGGTATTGTAGTAAATATTCTGTTGTGTTTATGTTATGGATTTTATTTATGATCTTATGCAGAGAATGTAAATAATTAAAATATATGCCATGATCATTCACAGTATTTATCATTCAAAGTAAAATTTCAGGGTCTACCTCGCTTCCGTAGTATAAGCTTTGTGGTTGAAACTTCTGATCAAGTCCTTCAACGAGTAACCTTCTTTCCTCGTCTGCTATCCTTCTTTCAAGCCTCCTGCCTTACTCCGGTATGCATGACCTCTCGGAAATCACTGTATCGATGACCTGACTCTCAACATATGTTTCACTCACTCACATATATTCAGAATTTTGGTAGACTTTAGAAAAATATACTCGAAGATATTTACTGGAATAATCAGGCTATTGTACTTAGCCGATCATCTTTTATTGAAAGCTTTTAAAATCACTCATAGTTTTACATCAAAGAGAGAACTAAAGATTACACAGAAATGCAAAAGAAAGAGTATTCTGGTAGGTATCTTCACTTCTGACTTCTTCATAAGCCTTGCCTCCTTTTATAGATGGAGTTCTGAAGATCTAATGGTCCTGAATTTAGATACGTGGCATCATCTTCTCCATTATTTTCTTCTCCATTATTGATGTTCGGTGGCTGTCACTTTCTTCTTTAATTATGCACTTTGAGCTGTCTTCTTGTAATAATTCATCCGGTGGCTATGCATTATTGTCTTCAATAATTCACTTGTTTATTGATTTTCTTCTTTGTTTGCTTGTGTACTTTCGTCATGGCATACGTCTTGCTGCATTATTCTCTTCTTAGTGCTACATTGGTTCTCTTTGTCGTCACTGCTTACTTCACTTCGTTGTCTCTTTCCGAAGAAATGTTCTTGTCTTCAGACTTGTGGTGGATTTTTCTACAGCTTTCTTCCAGATACTCTTGACTTCTTATGAGCATTCAAAATTGTATGTGTCAAATTTCTGAATTAGTCCTACTAAGTTTCCTGATCTGAATCCTGGAGTGTTCAATTGTTCAATCATTACGATTTCTGCTCCTTGGTTGTATAGTCTTTTCATCTGTTCATGGACAGCACGTATTCCCATGGCTCTTTTGAAGTGGATGTATTTGTCATTGAAGATTTCTATTTTGGGGGTTCCATAATCTTGAGGATAACTTTCTGGTTTAGTGATTTCTTCTGCAATAGCAAGATGGTAGGAAGAGTGTTTGACTTCTGGACTGATAGAAAATATTTTCAGTTTCTGGGTTTTTGGTCTTATGTTTAGGGCTTCAATTAATACAGGTAATTTGGATATTTCGGTTCGTAAAGGGGACAGGAAAATAGTTCTGATAAAGCCGAATTTGAAACAGTTCGAAACAAAGTTTGGGTCGCAGCCTGGTAAAATAGTTACTTGTGGATGTAGGGATTTGGTGAATTCTGTGTAGAATGATGTTTCTTGTCTGGGTAAAGAGTATATGTAGCTGCTCAGGGTATGGTATTCTGCTAAAAAGTTTCTTGTTTCAGGGCTAATGGGTGTTGGTTGAGGAATATTGTCGCAAAAATACTTCTTAGTTTCTGCAATGTTTTTCGACGAGGTCGAAGGTCTTGCATCCCCAGATTGTTTTGCTTGTTTGTCCTCTTGTGGAACAGGATTAGCTTTCCCTTCCTGGTTTGAAACACCAGTATTTAGTTCTTCAGAGGTGTTAAAGTATTCTTCCATAGTAGTTAGTAATCCCTGCAAACATTTGTTACATTCATATATATCATTATTGATAGTCTTATGTTCGTCCATAAAACTCCCAACAATCAATTGTTGTAGTTTTAGTTGTCTGTCCATAGTCGACTGGAGTAGTTTTTGTAGTCGATCTATTTCATTGTAAATGTGGTCAGTCAGACCAGCATCATCCAATTGTTCATTGTTCTCCATATTCAGGGTTCCTGCTCAAAAAATCAGCTAGATAATTTTCAGTCCCTTTAATATATTCAACAGTAAATTTGTACATTGACAAAAAAGTCTGATATCTTATTATTCTTCTATATTGGGGTTTATTTGGAACTTTATTATAAATTAAAGGTTTTACTTGTGTATTGTCAGTTAATACTTTAAAATTTCTACTTAATAACCAAAATGAAAATTTATCTATTGATTTAATCACTGCAAGTAATTCTTTTTCATTTGTACTATAGTTTATGGCTGCTCCTTGTAATGTTCCTGATGCATATCTACAAATTTCACCAGTATCGGTTTTTAATAATCCTGCCCAATGGTAGTCTGAGCTATCGGTTTGTACTATTACATTATCTTTTTCGTCAGGTAATCTTAATGGTGGTAATTTGGAGCATTCTTCTTTTAATTGTTTGACAATTTCAGTATGTTGATCATTCCATCCTATTTTATTATTTTTTCTGATCAATTTTCTTAGATCATTTGTCTTTTTGCTAAATTTGATATAAATCCTTCTGCATAATTTAGAATTACTAGAAATCTTTGTATGTTTAATTTATTCCTAAGTTCATCAGGCATTTTAACAAGTTTTGTACTTATGTGTGGTTTCATTTTAATTCCAAGTTTGTTTAATATTAGACCGAAAAATTCTATTTCATCTTTGAATATTTATGCTTTCTTTTCTGATAAGATTAATCCATGATCTTTACAAAGTTTTGCAAATATATCTAAATGTTTTTTATCTTCTTCTATAGTGTTTGAGGCTATTAGTATATCATCTACATATACAAATATAAAGTTACTAAATTTTTTAAATGTTTTATCCATTTTTCTTTGAAATATTTGTGGTCCATTTTTTTTTTTCCAAACGGCATAACTTTCCATTCATAGTGTCCTTGTGGTGTACTAAAGGCTGTATATTTTATACTATCTGGATGCACTTTAATTTGCCAAAATCCATTTTTACAATCAAATTTTGAATAGATAGTTCTACCTCTAGCTAATCCTATTAGATTTTCTTTGTTAGGTAGAAAGTATCCATCAAATATCATGTTTTTGTTTAGTTCTTTGTAATTTATTACTAATCTTGGTTTCTTTCTTATTTGTTCACTACGATTTCTAACCAAGAAAGTCTGACTATTATGTTCTGCTATAGATTCTTGAATAAGATCTAATTCTAACAATTCATTTATTTGTTTTCGAAGTTCTTCAATATCTTCTTGATTATGCATCATAGGTTGAGTTCTTATTATTATATCGTCGTTTTTCATTTTTAATTCTGCATATATTTTATTAAGATTCCATTTTTCAATTGGATTTTCTCCGTAGTTCTCAGAGATGTATTTTATTGTCTCATGAAGTTCATATTTATCAAAATCTTCTGGTTTTTGAATTAGCACTTGTTTTTTAATTTTGTGAATTTTAAATTTTATGTAATAAGTAATTGGTTGTTTTATAATTTCTCCTTTTTCACCACGTTTCTGAAGCACTCTGTATGGTTTCCTTATTCTTGGAATAGTAATATAGTGGTTACATGCTGATCTAAGTTGAATATTATATCTATCTACTCTAAAGCTTTTAAATAAACTTGTAAAATCTGTCCCTAATAATACATCAATTGTTTTTACTGGGCTAACATATACTTCTTGTATTGTAAATATTTTATTACCTAAAATTATTTGAACATCTTTAGCTATTTTATTAATAATTAGAGTATGTCCAGTAGCTCCATGTACTTCTATTGGTCTTTTATTTACTTCCCATTCTTTTATTAAATGTTCTTGTATTAATGTGATTTCTGCTCCTGTATCTAGTATAGCACATGTTGTTATATTTGTTTGTAGTATAGTTAACTCTAGGTATACTGTTGTTGGAAATCTAATTTCTTTCATATATATGCTTTTCCTATTACGAAAGCTTTTCCATTTTTTGTTTTTCCACTAAAAATTTCTCCTGTTATCGTATATTTGTTTAATGAGTCTAAAAACTCATTGCCTAACAAGTCATGATAGGTGCTACTAGATGTTCCTTCTTCTTTTGCTACATAACATTTTACTTCTTCTATTAAGTCTGTACCTAGTTTTATTGGTACTATTACTATTTCATTTACTCTTTTTACTTTTCTTTCAAAAGTAGTATATCTATATTCTGTTCCTATATGCTTTGTTAATCCATTTATACAAGTTTTTCCTATATGATTCTTACCAGCTCCAGTGTCTACTAATATATTTGGTCCTTTTATCCAGTTTGTGCCATTATAATATTCTATATTAATTCTCCATGTTTGAGCTTTTTGTTTACTCTTTTCGTATGGGATATCAATACTATGTATTGGTTGATCAAGTATTAGATTTGTTCTTGGGCTATAATCTATACTTTTTCTGCTACTCATTGTTCTTCCTACATAGGATAATTGTGGTCTCCTATTTTCTAATGATTTTCCAATTTCTATTATATTTTTCTTGTCTGCAATATCAATTATCCAATCATCTTGTAACGCTGGATTATTCAATTCTGGTAATATTAGATCTGCTATTGTGTCTCTACATGCTTCGTGTATTTCTATTGTCTTTTTATCATCATAAGGTTTTAGTCTATTGCTATTTAGGTAGCTATAAAAAGCACTATAATGTACTGTAAATATTTTACTTTCATTTTTCATTACATCATTCCTATGTACTTTTATGTATAGGGTTAATGTTTCGTCTATATTTTGATCTTGTAAAGATACACAATAGTTTGGGTAACGTGTAAATAGTAGTTTTTGGTAAATTAGGTTTCCATTAATAGTTCCTAAGTGTGAGTCTTGTGGATTTAATAATCTTGAATCATGTAGGCTTATTGTTACTAGACCTGGCAATATGGGTAAACAGGTCGTGTATGTTATACGTGTCAAGTACCTGTTTACTTGTTTGATCTGTATCTGTACACGACATGTTTTTAGAATTTACCCGTATTTCAAAACCTGTACACGACCTGTTTCAAAAACGGATCACATGCGTGTCGACCTGTATACACGTGAATTTGAACATGTGGACACGCATGTCGAATTTACCTGTGACCTGTTTACCTGTATTTTACCTGTTTACTTCTATTCTACTAAATTATACTTCGTATCAAATTACTTTTTAAACTTTTAAAATAAAATATAAAATATTACATTCCCATAATTCAAATCTTAAAATTCCTAGTAGACTCAACAATTCATCTTCAAACATTCAAATACAAAAGTTCAAACTTAAAAAAAAAAAATCCAAAGTTCAAATCCAATATTAAACATAAAGTTTACCTTGTGCGTATTTTATTTAAATTTAATTCTATTGTACTTAAATATATACAGGTAAAATACAGGTAAAATACAGATATGTGTCTGATTCAGATAACAGGTGACCTGTATAAAAAAACAGGTCAATTCGGGTAAAAAACAGGTCAATTCGGGTAAAACAGATAAACCTGCATTTGACCCAAATTGTATTCGTGTACTAAACGGGTCGACCTGTTTTGACCCGTATCTGTTTTTTGAAGACCCGTACATGTAAAACACAGGTCGTGTACGTGTCGTGTCTACGTGTATTTACCCATATTGCCGGGTCTAATTGTTACTGGTGAGTCTATTCCACTTCTAAATAAAGATTTTATTAGAATCTTTACTCCTGCTAAATGTACGTATTGTATTTTCTCTGTTTTCTTTCTACTTAATTTTTCTAGCCCTTTATTTATTATATCTTTTGTTAAAAGGTGCAGTTTTAGAGTAGTATTAGTGTTACATACATCTACTGTTTTTTCTAGTTCATGATATTCATGAATTACTATATTATTTCTTGAGAATGTTCTTGATAGTATATTAAAATTTGTATGCTTGATCCATGTTTTAGATCTAATCCTTGTATTTTATTAATTTGTTCTGGACTTAAGATAGCTTTTATTGCATATCCTCTTTGTCCTTCATATTGTTCTACATATTCTATTTCTTTTGTTTCCTCATGTTCTTCTGTGATTATTTCTTTATCTTTATTCATTTTCTATTTCAGAGAATTTTACTTCATATATCTCATCTCCTGATTCTGGTTCACTTATACTTTCTAGATCTGATTCTATTTCTTTGAATATTTGTTCATCTATAATATCATATTCCATAAATCTTACTTGTTTTTTCTTTGGTTTTGTACAATCACTTGCAAAGTGTCCTATTTCTCCACAGTTATAACATTTACATGTGGTTGGATTCTTTTTATTTTGTCTTTTGTCATTTCTTCTTTTATAATATTTTCTTCCAAATTTTGGCTTAAAGAATTTTTTCTTATTAAAGATTTTAAATCTTTTTCCTTTCTTAAATTTTCTTTTTATTGGTTTAAATTTTTAAATCTCTTATTTTTTCTATATGGTTTATTTTTTCCCCATTCAAAATTTTCTGCATTTTCTTGACAACATAAA
The DNA here is from genome assembly GCA_030278955.1 of Hygrophila difformis. Classification (NCBI taxonomy): domain Eukaryota; kingdom Viridiplantae; phylum Streptophyta; class Magnoliopsida; order Lamiales; family Acanthaceae; genus Hygrophila; species Hygrophila difformis. The sequence continues at coordinate 10,147,421 of JAOANR010000009.1, read as the reverse complement.
TCAGCAGCTTTATTATATTTTTAGTGTGATCTAATATTTTTCTTTGGTAACATAACTCAGTTATTACATGTCTTATTAATCTTATTCGGCTTCCTAAATTATTCGGATAGTCATTTTTATTTTGAATCCATGTTTTCCACATATATTCATCCCATGGTGATGGTAGTTTTGAAAATATAGAGTTCATGGTGTGTTCATTATTTTGTGAGCTTGTATAAGCTGTATAATAGTAACTTTTAAATTGTTCAGAGAATTGATCAAAAAAGCATAAATCTCTTAGTCTTATTTTATTTAATCTTAGTAACGCTTGATCTCGTTCTTCTATTATAGCATTATTATCTAAGCTCTGTACTCATAGGAATTCTTCTTGTATGATATTGATAAATTCCTCTATTCATGTGTTTACATCTTGTCCAAATCCTTGAGTAATTGTATTCATATAAGTTTGTTTTGTATTTAAGGAAATTTCTGCAAGGAATTGTGCCACATTTCCTTCGATTAAATTCCATATTTTTAATGTTTTTGCTCTTGACGTACTTTCTTCTGACATTAAATGTATTCTTATTATATGTTTCCATTTTTCTAGTTCTAAACTTGGCTGTTTAAGACAATCCAGGTTTAAGAATATTGCATCTCCTGGTTTCACATTTCCTATTCTTGTTTCTTTTAACTCAAAATCTTCAATGTATTTCCAAATTTATTTTTTAAAGGTTGTTTTTCTTATTGGAAAATTTCTTGAAGGTAAATTTTGTAATCTACTTTGATAATTGTCTACATTTTGTCTATTTGTAGTTTGATCTACTTCCATTGGTATAGTTCCTGTTACACCTTCTCTTGGCAAGGTAGTGCTAGTTTCTCCAACTACTTCTGATGATGGTAAATATAATCTATGATTATTCATAAAGACTTTATGTTGTTCTTCCAAATCGCTTTCATTAGTTTCTAATTCTGTTCTGAAAATGTTCCTGTATATATTGGTTCTAAATTTAGTCGTTCTAAATCACTACTTAATTCATTTATTAAGTCTTCTATACTTGTATTCATTCTGTTTCTTCTTTATCTTCTCTACTTTCTAATTTATCTTCCTTTAGTTCTTCGTTTATCTTTTTTAATTTTTCTACTTTGTCTATAAGAATTCTAATTTTGTTTTGTTTGTTTAGTTTTTCTATTTCTTTCATCATTACTCTATGATCGAGACTTCCTGGTTCTGATGTCTTCTCCCATTTTGGTAGTGGGAGTGACTTTTCTAATTCTACTTGCTTTTGTGGAGTTTTAATTATTGTGCTGTCTATGTATCTTTCGATATTGTATAGTCTTGTATCTAGACTTATCATTAGTTCTTTTATTAGTTCAATTCCATCTTTTATTGTTTCTAAATCTTCTAGATAACTCATCTTCTAATATTTCTTATGTTTCTAATGAAGTCGTTTACTTCATCTATTTCAGTTTCCCTTTCTAATTCTTCTATTCTATTATTTCTAATTCATTTAAATACCATTCTTTTATTAACTCCGATTCTTCTTTTTCTGGATCTATGTGTTTTTGTATAATTACATATGCTTCTCTTTCATCTATCATTTTAGGAATCTTGAATTTTATTCTTAATAGTTTTTGTTTCATTATTATGGTACTTATATCTTGTGGTTGACTTTCTATTTCATGAATTTTATTAGTCAGTCTTTCTATTGTTTCATTTTCTAACTTTATTCCTGGCATCTTATTAGTCCTCACTATAATTTGATTCTTGATCCGAAAATTCGGGTGAAGGTGCTCTAGTAAACATGGTGTTGTGTATTATATATCCTGGAAACATTCTGTAAGTTATAATTTCATTGTTGATTATAGTTAATTTGACTTGTGATACTAACTCTTGTTCTTCATCTCTTTTTGATATAATTTGTATTAAATTACCATTATATTCTTCCGTTTCCATTATATAGTTTCCTATCCAAAGTAATCTTTTTCCTCTATTTCTTAGTCTTATTCCAAATTCTTCATCGTTTTGCAATCTATTTAATCTTCTTCTTCTTCTTCTGTCTATGTATGTTTTTCTTTCTTCTATTTGTTGATCCATATTTTCTATTTCTCTTTGACTTATTTCATGATCAGGATTAAATGTGGGTGTTAAAAATCTTCGATTATCGTTGGTTCTTATTTCTGTAAGTGGTCTTATTTGTGGTTCTAATCCTCTTATTCTATTTAGAAATGCTCTTTCAATTCTTGCTTGTATCATCAAGCTATCGGTGTTATTTTGTGCATATTCATCATTTCTATTTACTATATAGTTTTCAGTATCGAGTGGATTAATCGTAATTAGTGGATAATCTATTTCTTGATTTTCATCTAAAGGATATCTTGATGTTGGAATATATTCTGGGTATAGTTGTTCTGAAGTATCTAATCTTAATCTTGACATATGATAGTTTAATATATGATCATTATTATTATGGTTACTCATGTCCAAATTAATCGTTCTGGGCTCTGATACCAAATTGTAAAAAGGGGTGGAATATAAAAATATTTTAATTAGTTTTATTGTGTTACTTGTTGTATTTAATCAGAAAAATAATATTCACCATAATTACTTAAATTGTCTGGTATTTCTTCATCATAATTTTCACTATCTGATCCTATTCTTAGTAAAATTATTCTGTCCCAAAAACTTTTTTCTTCTGAGTAGGGATATACCTTTTGATTATATTCAGTTAAAAATATGAGTATAGTATAAACAATGTCATTCCAATTTTCAACTCTTTCTTCCATAGTTTGTAAATATATTCCATATTCGTATATTACTGAATTTATTTCTTCTTGATTCATTTTTTATAAGTTAATTATTGTAGTGGGTTTACGAAATAAAGGAAATTTTTGGTAATTAGAAAGTCAAGTTGTAGAGTGTATCTCATACTTAAAGATAAAATTATTGGGAAGTTGTGTGGGTGATGTTTAAAAGTCAAAACTTAAATGGGTCATTTTTTTGTAAGTTTTTTACAATGGGTCTTTTTAAATTACAAACTAATTGATATAGGTCATTTACTCTAATTTGCCCTTAGGATTAGAGCCGTCAAACGGTCCGGCCTGCAGTAAAAAATATGTGGCTGGGCCTTCAAAATGAAGGTCCGTTTAAAAATGGCCCAAACGAGTTTATTCAAACGGGCTAAGCTCGTTTGGGGTGGGCTTCATCAATTTTATTTTATTACATTATTTTATTTTTAATGTTTTTTGGCACATATGATGAAGTGAAGCCCTAAGTCTCTAATCGCCGCACAATTCAGTCTCTCTCGATCTCAATTGCCGCACTCACTCAGACTGTCACAGTGTCACGCCGCAGCCACGTTGTCGCCCGCCACCACCACCGCTGTCAAGCTGCCGCCGGCCCGCCATCCGCTCACCGCTGCTGAGGGCTATCACGGTGACATGTCTCTACTTTTATCTCCCCCAGGCGGCAGATTTCTTGTTTATTTGACCTAGGCCTTCTCCCTTCGTCGCCGACCATGTATCCTCTTCTCCCTCTGAAATTTCTTGAATTGATTGCTATGGGTTTAGTTGACTATTAGATGTTTGACATTTACGGGCAAGGATTTCGGCGTTTTGGTTTTGAATTTGGGTAACTTGTTCCCTTCCTATGTGCCGTTGGTTCTGAGTAATATATCGTATTGGCTTCGGTTTATGGTTTTGCTAATTGCTTCGGTTTCTTAGTTCTTTCGTTGCTGCATTTTAACATGGTTTAGGTTTTGAATATGCCAAACAGGTGTTTCTCCTCACCACCACCACTGCTGTGGCCCTCCTCATTGTAAGTTTTCATTAAAGTAGCAGTGGCTGTATTGATTTTTAGATTTTGGATTCTTAATTTAGTTTTTTTTTCTTGCCTCTGTTTATGCATTCCAGTGGTTTTGGTAGCTGAAAATTGGATTATTATTTGGTGATTGTTTTGCAAGTTCTTTTTGATGTTATCCAAGCTTTTAGTTATGACATAATACTCCATCCCATTCATAATACTTACATGTGTATCTTAGACATTATGACATTATTTAGTTTTTTGGTATTATTTGAGCATTCACTTTTTGTATACCTGGTGCTGAATTTTTGGGGACTTCTTGTTTGTATTATTATGGAATATGGTATTCTTAAGAGAAGATTTGTTGGTACATTACTCTGTTGGGCAAATATAATTGATATGTTTTAATACTACATGGCATCTGATTTTTGTTATTTGTGTGCATGAATCTTGCTTTGATTTGAAAGATTTGATATGATCTGAAGGATTGAAAGCTTTGATATGATTTTAATAAGAATAAGTAATAAGTTCAGGAAATAAGTCCTAAAGAACAGTGCCTTAATGGTTGAGTTGATGTTTTATTGTTGTATTTTGTGAAAAAAATTTGTTGAAAGGAATTGTTGAAAACCCTTAGATATTGTTGGATTTAAAAGATATGATGTTGGACTTGTTGAAATTCTTGGACATGGTACTTTTCGAATTCCATAGACCTTGAACTTGATTTTGGGACATAGGAATATGGATTTGACTATAGAATATTTTGACCTAGGTTCGGTTTATTGGAAGAAGTGTGAATTTAAAGATCTAACAATTGCTAAATTTTGATTTATTGTTAAATTTGTATAATTTCTTTATTAGTTTAATGGTTAGTAAGTTCCTAGTTATATTGTGAATATATTGAGTTATTGCTAAAAGTAGATATTGTTGGGACTAAAAGTTGGGTATTGATGTAATAAAAGAATTTAAGGATATATAGGAGATTGTGAGGTTTAATAAAATATTAATGGTGGTAACAACTTCATATCTTCTCGTGTTAGTATTTCATTGTTGTGTATTTTTCTTTGTGTTTGCAGATAGTGTCAATGATTTGTTGATAACTCGATTTTGATTGGTTTTGTTTTCAGAAGAGCTAATAAAGTATAAATAGATGGCGATTCCATACTGTAACTGCATCCAACTCCCCATAACTTCTTCGAATTGCCGTCTTATTATCTCATCCGCGAGAAAAGGCAACCGGGCTTATCCTTTACAAGCATGCGTGAAGAACTCAGACCAGAGTTTACATTTCAATACCAAGGTAGTTTAATTGTTCCCTTTTTTTTTATTGTTTTTTACTTTTTTAATAGAGTGTGACCTCCGCATGTTACCTTGTAAGTTGAATAATTCAAATGTAATTAAATTATTTAATCGGATTATGGAATTAAGAACATTTTTTTTGGCCGGGTGGGGGGGGGGGTGCTGGTCATCTTCATGTCCTTCGTTTTCTACAATCAACATTCTAATTATCCAAGCTCTTAATTTTTCCCATTTATGAGTGGGAACATCCAAACTTGGGTTTGGTTGATCAATTGAATGCGGCCTGTATCGTTTTAACAATATTGTGGTAATTTTTACCCATTTTACCCATATTAATTTATTATATTTTGCTGTCTTGTAATATCAATGTGATCATCATGAACTATGGTTTTTAGTATTTGAACAAAGTTCCTACTATATACTTCCTCCATCTCGTTCTAATTGTCACGTTTGACTTTTTGACACTATTCACTGTTTAACTTTAACTCAAATTTTTATTATAGTTATGCAAGAAAAAATATAGTCATGTGAGATCTTGTTAGATTCGTCTAATCTTATAGTTTTACAATATCAAATTTTTATAATTTTTTATCATACACAATTTAAGCTATTAACCGTTAAAAATGTGTATCGGCATGCGTGCCTGGTGGGTCCGTAGCAAAAACAGTGAAACGGAGGAAGTATTTAAAAAGTTAAAATGATAATTATTTGAGGATGCAGGGACAGGGAGAAGTAGTTGGTGAAAATCAAATAAGTTAATTTTGGGATCTATTGATACTTGTAATTTTGTATTTACAATTATAGAAAACCTTGATGAACATGTATGTTCTTTTAAGATTAATTGGTTAGTCATGTGTGCACCATTTTGTTGTGGTATCTGTCAGTTACTTGTCTGGATAAAGAAGATAGAGAAATTGATTGCTAGCTGGGTTTTTAATCTGTTAATTTGGTTTCATGAAGATATCCAATGTTGTTTCAAGATCCAACAGTTAACATCATAATTGACTGAGCTACATTTGGACTCTAATTTACATAGTAATGAACTAATGTTCGCTTAGTAAAGTCAGTATGGCTTTGTTTTTCTTTTCTTTTTTTTTTTCTTTTTTTTTCCGCAAGGGCATTTGATTATTTTCTTTTATTGTTTTGTGAAGCCAAAATGTACTGCATCATGTTGCATGTAATATAATTGATCTTAAGAATATTGTCAAATTTCACATACATTTTCTGTGTGCTATTTGTCCAGCATGATCTTGAGTAATGCACATAGTTATTTATACATATGTTGCAACTGGATAATTGCTAAAACACATTTTGCGTCAAAATAGTGATTCACGTCCTTGATGTTGCAATTATAGTATAAAATAATGATGGTATGTTGTAATTCAAAAGCTTGAGCTCAGATTGGAATATTTGCTCTTGGATTTGTTCAAGAATGTTGCTTTATCTTTTATAATACTTGTGACGTAATTGTACCACATCGCTTGCAATTTCATATTTTTGCCAGACATAGGCAGGTGTCTACCGTTGTTCTGGTTGCGGAGACCGTTGAATGTCTGGAATAGGAAATGAAGTGCTTTTAGTCCCTCAATAATCAATTTTGATGATTACTTGAGCTACATCTAAGCACAAATTTGAGACTTCCTTTCTCCTAGAACAAAATTGTGTTGTTATAATATTATGATTTAATAAACTATATGAAAAATGGTAGTGATTCATCTGGAAACGTGAAAATATCTGTTCTTTATAATTCTGTGTGCATATATATTTTGTATTATATACATGTGCATATATATATATGGTCCATATATATATATATATATACTAGAAAATATAACAATTGGAAATTGGAAAATTTGGAAATGGTCCATATTCTTATTATTTAATATTTCTCTTAGTGTGATGGAAGATGAAAAGTAATGAATTTATAATATCAGTTCGCTTCCACATTTTCACATGTTAAGCCATACATAGGCAGGTGTCTCCCGTTCTGGCTGCGGAGAGCGTTGAATGTCTGGAATAGGAAACGAAATGTTTTTATTCCCTCAATGAAACTTTGACGATTACTTGAGCTACATCTAACCACAAATTTGAGACTCCCTTCCTCCAGAACAAACTTGTGGTTATAATGTTGTGATTGAATAAACTCTCCGAAGAATGGGAAGTGATTCATCTTGAAATGCGTGAAATATCCATTGTTTTATAGTTCTATTTCTGAGGCTAGGGTTATGAACTTATAATCTGATGATCGAGTTGGGTTTCTAATGTATATTTTGTACTAGCAAATGTAATACAACTGGTGCAGTTTGTACTAAATTAAAGAAATAGTGGTTAGTTTCTCAATCCCATTTATTTGTAATCCTCTAGGGTTCTATAGTAAATGACTGGAAAATTTGAATGTGGTCCGTATATTTTTATTTGATATTTCTCTTAGTGTGATGGTAAATCTAATGAATTTATAATATGAATGTCAATTGTCTTGTTCATTTAAATCTCATGGCAATCATTGTTTCCTTTTGGAAAGGAATAAGGATTGTATTTATTTGAGAAAATTTTGGTGAATTAAATATTAAGAAATTGTAATAAAAAGTAATATGTATTTTGGTGATTTATGCTTAAGCTTACCTTTGAATATTTCACACTTTGGATCTGGCTTAAGATGTATTTATGAGTTATGTCTATCTTGTATGCATGACCTAACAGTATCAGTTAGCTTTCATTTTCACATGTAATGCCAGACATAACTACATAAGCAGATGTCTACCGTTGTTCTAGTAGCAGAAAATGTTGAATGCTTAGAATTGAAATGAAGTGATTTTAGTCCCTCAATAATGGAGTCTTGATTGTGGCTTATACCATTTGTAAGCACTATATTCTAAGAAGTTTTAGGCACCTCTTCTTCGAGGCAACAAACTTATGTTGTTTTGGCATTGATTGAATAAAATTTATCAAGAGAGGAAATTGATTTATCTTGAAAACTGTGAATGCATCCATTCTTTAAAACCCTTATATGTGGTTTCTGTTGAATAAATATTCATCTTTATATTTTGTGTTTCAAGAAAATTCACTATGGTGATAACCTTTCTATCATTCTCATTATTACATGGTACTGATATTTCTTGATTCATGTTTTCGCCATTTTGTGGTGCAACACTCTAGTTAGTATAGTTATGTTCATTTCAATTTTCAGGTTGATCACCTATTGGACAGTATTAAATGGGATGACAAAGGCTTAGCAGTGGCAATATGCCAAAATGTTGATACAGGCGCAGTGTTAATGCAAGGTTTCATCAACAGATCGGCGCTTTTGAAAACAATTTCCTCTAGGAAAGCAACATTCTACAGTAGGTCGCGGTCATCTTTGTGGACCAAGGGAGAAACATCGTCAAATTTCATCAATATTTGCGATATCTTTGTTGATTGTGATCGAGATTCTGTAAGTGTTGGAACATCTTTAATATAGGGAAAAAAAATGTTGATATACTAATTTCATACCTAAATTGAATAACACATGAGTGCTTGTGTCAGATAATTTATCTTGGAAAGCCAGAAGGCCCAACTTGTCACACTGGAGCCGAGACTTGTTATTACACCTCTTTGAACGATGTCCTAAGTAACCCAGAGGTACCACCATTGTCACTTAAATCTCCTATTAATCACAATGTGCATAATTGAAGTCACTCATCTTTGTTGAAACTGTGAGAATGTTAATCATTACATGCTTCGGCTTTATTTCTTTTGGCTAGGTTGATGAAACCAAACTCGCAATGACAACTCTATACTCCCTAGAATCCACGATATCCAAACGTAAAGAACAATTGACAGAAAATACCGATGCCAAGCCATCGTGGACGAAGCGCTTATTGCTTGATGACAAGTTATTGTGCTCAAAAATCAGGTTTAATTTTTTTTCCTTTGCTTCATAAATATGCACACATCCTCCTTTTTTTCAAACCAATCTTTCAGCATTGTCATGACAAAGTTTGTATAGATGTAAAATTTAGGGTAGGAAATTGTCCTCATATGTCTTCAAAATTCTTTGGATACTCAAAAGTAACTCTGGAACCTTCCCCTACAGGGAAGAGGCGGATGAGCTATGCCGGACACTAGAGGAGAAAGAGGACCCCACAAGGACCGCCTCAGAGATGGCAGATGTGCTCTACCATACCATGGTTTTACTGGCTCGGAAGGGGGTTAAAATTGAAGATTCTCTTGAAGTACTAAGACTGAGGTTTGCACTATCAGGTATTGAAGAAAAGAAGAGCCGTAAATCATAGTTATGGAAACATCAGTTGCATCGTGTTATATGCATTTCTCTCTCAATTCCTCAATAGCATGTAGTTGTCTGGGAGAACTATTTATGCTTCTCCAAATCCTCCGTAGATTGGGACTCTCTGTTGAGCATACCAGCTTTGTATTTCTGTTGATTCTCTACATTTTAAGCAGACCGTTGTATTGCTTTGGGACCATTCAGTTGGAAGTTTGGTGTAACCTTTTTGTTATTCGAATTCTTTTGTAAAATTCTTTATATTGTTCTTCAAGACAATACCTATCTTTGGTGGGGGGTTAAGGTCATGACAATAAGATAGTCTGACATCATTGATCGCTGAGAGATGTATTAATGAAATTTTGCTTTTATGAATTTTGTATTTAACAATGGAACGATTAGATATTCTTTCTGAAGGATTCTATACTCTGCAAGATAATGGTGGTTTTTAAAGTTTTACATATATACTTAAAAGATTAGCAAAGTCACGCTTAATTGTATTGGTTTTGGGCTTTTGGCTTCTAGTTAATTATTAACCCCAACAGGTGAATAGGTGAATAGGGACTAGCTACGTGAATAGGATATTGTATCCCATCTGTGCTGTGTTAGATATTGTATCCCATCTGTGCTGTGCTCTAACACGAAGATTTAACAATTTAGAGTGATATGGACTCCCACTATTCTTTCGTAGATTCTTGAGTAAAAAAATAAATCTAAAGGATGGTAACACATGTTGTGGTATCAGGTATGTGTATTGTATCTCTGCCATTTACTTGTCACTCATCTCCAGTCTTCAGTCTTCACTTCCTACATGTGTATATATACACACACACAAACATGGCAACAAGAAATTATTAAGAGATCAGAAAACAATAAGTGGTGTGTTCCTTACTCAATTCCATGGCTTTTCAATTCCTCGTCATCATTATTTTTCTCATCTCACAAAACACAATTCTTACATCACATTCATGATGTCTGTATGTGTAAGCATCTACACACAATCACCACCCTTTAATAATCTGCATTGCTTATATGTTCGGACTTCGGACATTCATTCATTTTACCCTTCTTGAAGAATAAAAATGTATTTGTACGGAGTCATTTAAAACCGGCAAGGGAGGAGTTTGAGCAAGACTAGGTGCAAACCAAAAAAAAAAAAAAAAAAAAAAAATCAATTCCATCTGTCCATAAGAAAATTAAATTTTTGTACCTAACAAAGATCCTGCATATGATCATCCACATTAAATTGTTGTCAGGAATTTACTGTATAAATATTTTTCTTTAATTGTCGGTAGACGTAGACTAGCATTGGTATTACTCCTTCATTTCTTTGAATCAACTCGTAAAAAAACCTATGATTGTTTAAACTTTTTAACAAGCCCCCATCAACATCCATAGTATTCAATCACTTTTTCTTTAATCACTTTTACTATTAAAGGCGAGGTAATTAAGGGAATTCATCCACATCTATTACTTCCTCCATCTCTTTGTTACGAATGCACCTAACACGAATGCCGATACATATTTATAATGGTTGATAACTTAAATTGTGTACAATAAAAAATCATAAAAAGTTTATATTATAAAACTACAAAATTAGACGAATCTAACAAGATCACACTTGACTATGTTATTTTGTATATAACTATAATAAAAATTTGAATCAAAGTTCAACAGTGAATACTGTCAAAAAAACCATCTGTAACAAATCGGAGGTAGTATTATTTATGAATAGGCTTTTTCTTTGCCATCGCTATATAAACATGACGCACTACACCCCATCGTCTAACAATTTATACTCGACAATCCGCGGTTCACAAACTAAAAGAATCAATATATTCTTTTTTCGGTAAACAATGACACTCATGTGTCGGCAAAAGTGTGTGGGAGCCCAAACCACACAAATTACAAAGGGGGGTAAAGGGGAGGGATAGGGGGCCAGGTGAAAATCGAATGGGACTTGACCGCTAGGGTAAGTCCCCAACCCAGAATCAATATATTCTTGAATGTAATATATTTGGGCCTTGTTCACTATGAATCATTAGTTTTTAATAAATTATTTTATGAAGATTAATCACACGAATAAATTAGGACCTTTCATTGGAGATGTTTGGGAGTCAGCAGATTCGCTAGCAGATAGCAGATTCGGAGAGAGAACTGTGAGGCAATATGCTCTTTCAATCCGCTATCCGCTCCTCAATCTACCAACATCCAAACATCCCCATTATATAATAGTCATTGATTAATAAATTAAATTAACATGAAATAATAATGTCATTAAACTGTATTGGATTAGATTCAAGAAATAATAATGTCATTAAACTATATCGGATTTTGTTAAATTAATCAATCACATCCCTCAAAGTAAACATGCGCTTAAAAGTTTATACCAACAATTAGTAGTATTATACTACCTCCGTTCTCGAATGTTTATGACGTTTGATAATGGGCTACTATTCACACACAGACTTTCATTTAAAGTTTTATCATAGTTATAGAAGTTAAAATATAATCAAGTGTGATCTTGTTAGATTTGTCTCGTCGTGTAGTTTTTAAATATCAAACTTTTAGAATTTTTACTTGTACCGAACTTGAATTATTAATGGTTGAAAATATGCATTGAACTACGTAAAAAGTAGGTCCGTCAAAAACATTTAAGAACGGAGGAAGTATATGCACAGACACACACTAAACAGCTAACGCAGTAGAAGGGTAGAACACACAACCGGCCTCACTTTAAAATTGTAATTTTATCTTAATACTTCCTCCGTATTGAAATGTTTATTACAGACTTACCATTCACGCAGTCCAATACACATTTTAAATCATTAATAATTCAAATTTGGTACAAGTAAAAATTTTAAAAGTTTTCTATTTAAAAATTTCATGACGAGACTATTCTAACAAGATCTTACTTGATTATATTTTAACTTGTATAACTATGATAAAACTTTAAGTGAAAGTCTATCTGTGAATAGTAGCATGTAACCAAATGTAAGAATGATATGAATACGTAGACCCGGCAATATGGGTAAATACACGTAGACACGACACGTACACGACATGTGTTTTACATGTACGGGTCTTCAAAAAACAGATACGGGTCAAAACAGGTCGACCCGTTTAGTACACGAATACAATTTGGGTCAAATGCAGGTTTATCTGTTTTACCCAAATTGACCTGTTTTTTACCCGAATTGACCTGTTTTTTTATACAGGTCACCTGTTATCTGAATCAGACACATATCTGTATTTTACCTGTATTTTACCTGTATATATTTAAGTACAATAGAATTAAATTTAAATAAAATACGCACAAGGTAAACTTTATGTTTAATATTGGATTTGAACTTTGGATTTTTTTTTTAAGTTTGAACTTTTGTATTTGAATGTTTGAAGATGAATTGCTGAGTCTATTAGGAATTTTAAGATTTGAATTATGGGAATGTAATATTTTATATTTTATTTTAAAAGTTTAAAAAGTAATGTGATATAATTTAGTAGAATAGAAGTAAACAGGTAAAATACAGGTAAACAGGTCACAGGTAAATTCGACACGCGTGTCCACATGTTCAAATTCACGTGTATACAGGTCGACACGCATGTGATCCGTTTTTGAAACAGGTCGTGTACAGGTTTTGAAATACGGGTAAATTCTAAAAACAGGTCGTGTACAGATACAGATCAAACAGGTAAACATGTACTTGACACGTATAACATACACGACCTGTTTACCCATATTGCCAGGTCTATGAATACGGAGGTAGTATAATTTGAAAGGTGAATAGTGGTGATTTAGAGTTACACTACTAAAAGAAAAAAATAGAAATAAAAAAAAGGAGAATTGAAAATAAAAAAATATCTGAAGCGGCTTCTTTTTTAATGTCGGCCCATATTTTTAGACTATTCCGGCTTCCGCCGACACACTAATAAAATTGTCTATTCACCGATTTTACGGCATTTCCAACTTTTTTTAAAATTATTATTATTATTTCCCTTTAAAAAAAATATTATTTATATACAAATATGGTTTGTTGAAAAATTAAAATTGAATGCACATACAAATGTCCCCTTGTATTTATTGCTCTGCATCATCCTGGATTTTGGCCTTTCAAATTCATGCAGCCTTACTGTTTCCTTAATTGTCTCAAACCCAATACCAACTTGTTTCCTAAATGCTGCAATAATTACACTCAGTCAATTAATGATGCTTCAGCTGAATCGGAATACTAACAGGGATTTTGATTGAATTTGATTTGGAGCTGAATCAATATGTGCTAAAGTAATGTTTTGTATATGCTGAATATGCTACCTGAATAAGTGTTTTGTATGTGCTGAGTGTGTCAGTACACACCCCATTAATTACACCCAACACACACTTAATTAGGTCAGCACACCACAACAAAATTAAGTCAGCACATCACAACACCTGCTGAATGTCACTCATTTCAGTATCATATCCAAACCCATCTGGATCAACCAACTCATATTGCAATTTGCAAATCCTCTAATCTTTGGAACAAAAGAAAAATTCTCCCTACTTCCTTTCCAGAATTTGATGAAATGAAATGGAAGTTTCACTTTAACATGCAAATAGTTAGGGGTGGGCAAAATATTCGAATCGATTCGTTGAACCGCTGAATCGAACCGAAATCGAACTGAATTTCCGGTTAACCGAGGACCCCGGAGCAAATACAAATATCATATTTCAGTATTCGTCCGGTTCAAATACAAATACAAATACTTTAATTTTTTTCCCCCGGTTAACCGAACCGAACCGAATATATTTATTTTATTTTAAAAGTTATATATATTGTAAATATTATAGACATTTGATGGTATAAAATTATACTCCCTCCGTCCCAGCTAACCAGTCTGGTTTGACTTTTTGGCACTGTTCATTGTTTAACTTTGACTCAATATTATTACAAGTATATATTTGAGGAAAAATAGCCGAGTTCGGTCTTGTTAGAATCGTATAATCATATAGTTTTATAATATATATTTTACATAATTTTTTATTGTATATATTTTGAGATATTAACAATTGAAATAGTGCATTGGATTGTGTGCAAAAATCAAACAAGACAGGTTAAATGGGACAGAGGGAGTATATAGATAATATATATCATTATTTATTAATTATTTAAGTATATAATAAAATAAATATAAAAAACTAAAGAGCTAATTATCAAAATATATCACCATAACTAATAAGCCAGGAGAGCTCGAACCCATAACCTCGCACCACCGAGCCACAACCCTAACCAGCTGGGCTAGCCCTTCGCACCACCAATAGAAACCCGCCACGTGTCATATATATTAATTCCCCCCCAAATGCTGTAGAGAGGATTCGAACCCAGGTGAGGTGCATTCCTCACCCACGCGCGTGCCATCCGGATACACAACTTTTCATGTTATCATATGTAATTTATTAAATATATATAATATTTTTATATATAAATATGTAATTAATAACTTATAAAAATAGTATAAAAATTGATATTAATTAAATAAGTTGTAGAATAATTCATTAACTAAATGGATAAAATTAATTAAATCACTAATTAAATTTTAGAAAACAGAAATCAATATGATTAAATATTAATTGAATTAAAAAATTTATAAAAATATTGAATTGCATAATTAAAAATTAAAAAATAACATATGGAATATAAAATTCAATAATCAATATGAATAATTCGGTCGCTAATTCGGTCGGTAATAGCCACCCAATATGTTCAATCGCAAATTTCGGTTGCTAACTTAATTTTTTTTTTTAGTTAATTGAATAGAAATATAAAATAAAATAAAATTAATTAAATAATAAATATTTTATTAATTAAATAAAATATAAAATAAAATTAATTAAATCAAAAAAATTAAAAACAATGAATTAAATAAAATAATAAAATTATTCAAAAATTAAGATAAATTTAAATAATAATATAAAATTATTTTTAATAAAAAAATTAATTAAATTAAAATATTAATTCAGTAATTAAATTAATAAATAATTAATTGGCCTAAATAAATAAATAATTAAATTATATAAATAATCAAATAAATATTTAATAAAAATATAAACTAAATAATAAAATAATGGAAAAAATTAAAAAAAAAAATTGAAAAAAACTACAGACCCCAATTGGGGTCGGTAATGGGGTCGGTAACAATTACCGACCCCAATTGGGGTCGGTAATGGGGTCGGTAATACCGACCACATTTATTATGGTCGGTGTTTTGGTTTTTAAATATCACTGGGCCCAATAATGGCTAAATTTTACCGACCCCACTTTGGGGTCGGTAATGGGGTCGGTAAATCCGACCCGTACTATGGTGGTCGGTAATTGGGGTCGGTAATTGGATTTTTTCTTGTAGTGAAATATTCGAACCGAATCGTTTAACTGCTAAATCTAATCGAAACCGAACCCCAGTTAACCGAGGACTCCGGTTACAAATACAAATACTGAAATGAAGTATTTGCCCGGTTCAAATACAAATACAAATACCTGAAAAATTCAGGTTAACCGAACCGTGCCCACCCCTACAAATAATGCAAGCATAGATGTGTACAATACATGAATAATAATAATATATACTTGTAATTGTGATGGTATAGCAGGTGGCGCCTAGGTTGCATGATTTTGAGAGGCCCACAGTCGCCTGCACGGTGGCTATAATGGAATTTGCAGAGGGAGGGAGATCAGATTCAGATAGAGGGTGTAAATTTTACAAACTCAGCAAATCTTGGCTTTAAAGGATATGAAGGATCGGACAGTGATATCTGATATGTAAGGGTTGCTTTCAGCAAGACAGCAACCATACCAATGGAACAAGTTCAAATCCTATCCTATCCTATCCTATCCTAGTATATATCAATTCTCCTTACATACATGGCTCATCATTATATTGCTCCATCAACAAACATCACCTCCCTTTTTCCATATCAGATCTCTCTCATGCATCCTTTACTCATTCAATTCTTTTCATTCCCAGCCCCAAACCTGTACTAATTAAAACCATCTCACTTAATAATAACAAGGAGGACTGGCTAATTATAAACCCCAACAGGTGAATAGGGACTAGCTAGGTGAATAGGGATTTTGTATCCCAATCTGTTTTTCTTGGTTCCAATGATTAACCATTTGCGCATGTAAGACAAAAGTATATTTAACAATCTAGAGGATGGTGGATGGTACTACATGTTTTGGTATGTATGTGCATTACCATAAGCAAATTAAACATTATACACACATAAATGAAAAGCCATTAAGTCCCTACCAGTCCAATTAACTAATAATATATATATATATATATATATATATATCTCTGCACATTTACTTTCCTACATTCACTTGTCACTCATCTCTCTTCTGTCTTCACTCTTCACTTCCTACATGTGTATATATACACACACACAATCATGGCAACAAGAAAATAGTATTAAGAGATAAAAAAAAAACAATAAGCTAAGTGGTGTGTGTTCCTTACTCAATTCCATGGCTTTTCAATTCCTCATCATCCTCATCACTGTAATTGCCTCCTCAGCAATTAATGGCGGTGCTGGTGCACAGCCACCCTCCCCTGGCTTCTACCCGAGCTCCCGGTTCCATGCTTTGCCTTTCTACAAGGGCTACAGAAACCTTTGGGGTCCTCGCCACCTCAGATTTGACAACAACAATGTCGTCTCCCTTTGGCTCGATAGAAACTCAGGTTTGCCATGTCTATCTTAATTTTATCTTGATTGTAAATACACCACATTGTAATTTGCATGCCATATATTTTTCTTATGATCAAGGGAAGCATATTGTTGGCTATTTTATTTTGCTTTGTTGTAGTATTGATTAAGTGATTGATTAGAGCTGGGCTGTGTGTGTTGGGCTTGGCAGGAAGCGGGTTCAAGTCATTCAAACCGTTCCGGTCCGGGTATTTCGGAGCTTCCATTAAGCTCCATCCGGGTTACACGGCCGGAGTCATTACAGCTTTCTATGTAAGAATGAAAGAATCATCTTTTCTGAACATGCATATATATATATATATATGCACCAAAACTGCAATGTGAATCAAATTAAGCCCTTCGGAACACCATCTATCTATTACTATATATATACTCCATATATTTTATTTGGGCTGATGAATTAATGACAATGTTGTATGTAAATACTAAATGGTTGTAGCTGTCAAACAATGAGGCACATCCAGGGCACCATGATGAGGTGGACATGGAGTTTCTTGGAACCACATTTGGGAAGCCTTACACACTTCAGACAAATGTGTATGTGAGAGGAAGTGGTGATGGCAGAATCATTGGCAGAGAGATGAAGTTTCATCTCTGGTTTGATCCCACCCAAA
Organism: Hygrophila difformis; assembly: GCA_030278955.1. Taxonomy (NCBI): domain Eukaryota; kingdom Viridiplantae; phylum Streptophyta; class Magnoliopsida; order Lamiales; family Acanthaceae; genus Hygrophila; species Hygrophila difformis. The sequence goes on along the minus strand of JAOANR010000009.1, from coordinate 10,129,728 downwards.
ACTTTCATCACTATGCTATTCTATGGACTCCCAAGGACATCATGTAAGAACTCATTCCACCTCTTATACCTTTAAAGAAATTCCTTAAGATTCACCTTCTTCCAATTTACATGAATGATGCACCACAATTAAAATCTTACCCTTATATGAGGTATAAATTTTTTTTTCAAAAAAAAGAAAAAAAGAAAAAACAAAAAAAAAAAAAAGGAATCTTACCTAGTTCTGTGAATTTTAGTCATCAACTGAAAATTGTACATATGAAATGGTCAGATGGATAAAAGAACATAGGAAACCCAAGTTAATGTAAAATTCTACTTATTTGGTTTTTAGGGCTTTAATGTCTGGCACTCTGATGGATCCTCAATCCATGCCCACCATACAATTTTGTCCCCTAAATCAATACTAACAAATAACAACAGTAGATCTCCAAAAAAAAAAAACAATCAACACTCTCGCAATGCATGTATGTACTTCATATAGATTCAAATCATAACAAAGTAGTACTAATACTAATTGAATGATAATACCCATGGATTTCATTTCTACAATCTTGCTAGATTCTTGGTGGACGATGTCCCGATAAGAAGGTATCCAAGAAAGAGTGCGGCAACATTCCCACTAAGACCAATGTGGATCTACGGATCCATATGGGATGCATCATCATGGGCCACCGAGGATGGCAAGTATAAGGCCGATTACCGCTACCAACCATTCACCGGGAAATTTACCGATTTCAAGGCCATGGGCTGCACCGCCTACTCGCCAGCTCGGTGCCGCCCCGTCACGGCATCGCCCTACCGCTCGGGCCGGCTGACGGGGCAGCAGTACAGGGCAATGCAGTGGGTGCAAAGCCACCATTTGGTGTATGATTATTGCAGGGATCATAAAAGGGACCACTCCCTAACACCAGAATGCTGGGGATAGTTAGTAGTAGTGGAAGACATTACTCGCTATTTCCCGCCCTGTTTGAATATTAATTGGATACTACCATATGTCGGGGGAAATATTATTATATGCTTGTGGAGATGGGAAGAAAGAGTCGGTAGTTAATGTGTGTGTATTTTTTGTTCAGTGGTCAATTATGAATAAAGGCAGAAGATTTTTTTGTTCAGCTAATGTTTGATGGTACAACTACAATATACTCTGTACTATATATGCCTTTAAAGGCTGTAATGTCAAATTTATCATCTTGCTTTGTGAAAGTCGGCACTACTTTTTGTTGAAAGTCTTCACTAGTTTCTAATGCTTGTTTATGTATGTGACTTTACCACTAATGGATGACAAAATTGATGTTATGTTTTCTTAAAATTATTATATAATTTAAATAGGAAAAAAAAAAGGAAACATTTTTCCATTCATGAATCATGATGGTAAATCCAGACATCCAGTGTTGAGAGCAATCAACTACAGCAATGCCGAAGGCATTTTATTTTATAAGTAACTATCTTGTGTGCTCAAATTTTACTATTGCCATCCAATTCTCAATAATGCAATATGGCTCCAAAAACCAGTGGCGAAATTGTAGGGCTCAATTCCACATAAAATCATATCAAAACACAACGGTGGACCATTTATCTCCACTTGTTCAAATCTCCTAATTTGTGTGGCTTTTTTACCGACACATGAGAGTGTCAATGTTTACCAAAAAAAGCCACTCCTAAACAAACCAAAATGAAAAATTTATCGTCAATGAAGGTAAATGAGAAGAATATGATCGTCTCCGGGTGTAAAAAGATGTGCTTTGCAATCTTCTAAAGGTATTTGTTATTGTCCTCCAATTCAGAGTTGCAATCTATAATTTTCTTGGAGCCATTTAATGTTATCTACCGATCATAACTAGTCTACAGTATTGGTATACACACACTAACTACAGTATTAGACTCTCTCCAGTAATTACTCCCTATGCCATAACATAACCAGTGAGAGCATATATATATAGGGAATTGCCACCGTTGTGGGTTTTATAGTAGAGTACACACACTTGATGTGGCATCTCAGGGGAACAATTCTATGCCACTTTCTTGCCAAAATAGAGCAACGTTGGTGGAACCTAGACTAGACCTAACACCTACTGATGATATATCTAAAAGAATTATATATACATGAATGATGAAAGGAAACAAATATTACATGCAGATGGTAACAACAGACATTGGAGAATATCTACAAAACATAATCTGATGCTTTACAGTACACTCCAAATTCCCCTAATATTCTTCTATGGCAGCATCCCTATGAGACTTGCAATGATTGTGATGATCACGACATATTTACAGACCACTCAATTTCATATGATTGATACTAATCAACTCCATGATTTTGTACCGTAGAAAGCAGTTACCAGTCCTCCAATGTCCTTTGTCGTCTTTGTTTATCTTCGTACTCTTTAATGGTTCTGTTGCTATACTACTACCACTGATGTCTCCTATCAATTATCACGGTCTGGGGTTTTTCCCAGAGATTATAATGTACACAGACAGTGTGTTGTATTTATAGTCATATGATCATATCAGATGAAAACAAAAATTACACATTTCGGGATGCTGCTTATGTATTTATTTCTTCAAATATGCTCATTACAGTATTCCCTCAGAAATTTTGTTGATGCAAGTGAAGACTATTTCAACCAAAATTTCTAAGCGCCTTCCAACAACTTACAAGGAAGATTATTTAGAAAACATGCAAGATTATTATTGTGACAATGAAATTCTTGAAAACAGTACAGAATTATTTAAATAAAAAGGTGTCACTAAATGGGATATACAGCTACATAAATTATGAGAGCAATAATAAGAAAAGAATATCAATACACGCATGATGAAGGCATACTTTTGAGTATAAAGAAAACAACTTCAGCGACAGGATTAGCTTCACGAGAGCTTGGTGGTGTATAAATGCAAGGAATCTTCACTCAAACAGCTCAGTAGTCCTGAATCCAATACGCGGGTATACTTGATATCACGAATGGGAGGCTTTTTAGGGTTAAGACGCTCAACAGCCATCAGGGATGGTAATTCTTGCAACACAAGTTCATTTGTGAATTCATCCCCCGAAGCAAAGACAGGGGTTTGATATACACCATCAACAATTGTGGATTTTGGCAGCCGGATATCGCTCACATTAGCACAAGTGGCCCCTAGTTTCTCGTATTTGCAATCTGTTTTCCTGTAAAGAACATGACTTCCCTGAGCAATTTGCCCAGATGTAGAAAGTGTTGTCGGAATTATTTCCAAATCAGCAGGCATCTCTATTTTAGGGCGATATGAAGCAACAATATCATCGCTAGTCCCAGAACAAGCGAGAGATATACAAACCCCTTGTTTGTCTGATTCAGGAATTAAGTATGGCCTACAAAACATAAAAATAAAAATAAAATACATGATATCACCTGCAGAACATAAAAATAAATATGTAAATAAAACTTCTCTCCTGTCCTATACGAGTCCATGTTCAGGCAACATAGAAAAGCATTGTCTAATTACTTATTAAGTGTTGATAATGTTGCTGATTGAGGTGGCACTGTAGGACTGCATATAATAAAACTGGTAATATCAACAAAAAAATAAATCAAAATACATTCAAATAGGAACACGTTGACTAACCAAACATATGCTATGAACTTAATGTTAAGCGGATAGCCAACAAATCAACATAATGCTTAATAATGACAAGCAATCATCAAATGGGCAAGAAATTATGCTAGACCCTCTGAAAGTTTTGTTGACTTGAGGCATGCATGTACACAAGTTGACATAGTTTGGTGCTGCATGGTATGGTGTGGGTGAAGATCCAAGCAAACAAGTATGAAATGCATAGTAAAACTTGGGGTCAGAAGTGTTGGCACAAGATTTTAACAACAATGGTGTTGATAGAGCTTTAAATATACAAGAAAAAGAAAAGGAATACAGCTTGAAAATGAGGACATTTAAAAAGTAATGTTACATACCTTTCCCCACTTCCGCCAAAGTTCCATAAGCATAGGCCAGGGGAAGAAGCAGAAAGAACGGTACTGATACCAGAACTTGGAGATGAATCAGATGAAACTGAATGTAATGTATGAACCGGGTTGCCTGTCAACCCAGTTAAGGATTGCACATGCGTCCTTGTGTGACGTGTGTCAAACTGCACCACAGTCCCATTCTGCACAACATAATAAGAGATCCAGTGAATAAAAAAAATATAGAAAATAAAAGATTAAGAGAAATGCCAAACATCAAACCTGCAAGCCTGCATATACATAATGTGGACTGCTAACATCCCAGGAACATGACCAGGCAGCAGCCTGAGGATTAAAAGACCTTCAGAGCTTCAAAATATGGAAATCATGAAAACTGAAATAAATAATGTTTTGCAATCCATAACACTTTCAAAAACTATAGAACACTAGCATTCATGACATAACTTCACTGCACAGTTCCACAAACAATGAAAATGACCAGCCTGGTATACTAAAAACAGATGGTCTTTAAGCAGACCATGTTCTATAGTGGATTTCTTCTATTTTGTTCAAATCTAATCACTTATTTAAGGCCAACGATAGCAAGCAAATGCTTCAACTTAGAGTGCGTATTTTATTGCTGGTATTCACGGAAAACTTAATCTATACACTAAATTATTCTCAGAAGATAGGGTGTCCATTTTACATATCACACAGGACAACCCAAAAATAATGCATATTACACAATTTTCCAAAGTCAATGAGTTTTATGCTATTAGTAGATCCTAAGACCCTTACTCCCTATTAACTTTGTAATGTGTTGGATTTGAAATCATTGTTTTGAGGGCAAGGGGGTGATGACATAGCCATGAATAGTAAGGAAACCAAGAAGCAGAAAACTATGAGTTTTAAACATAAGAGCAGTCAACTTAGCCAAGATTATTACCGGTAAATCATAAGTAAGAATGGTATTGTTGTTCTCCGTGCTGCAATGCAGTATAAGAAAATCACAAACTGAACATCAGCAATAAAATAAAATTACTTCAATGGCTTCATTCTGTAATAGAACCGGCAGAATACCTAAGAAGCGATAGTTTCTTTCCTAAGGAAGCCAACATCACAAGTCTAGAATGAGGAGAAACTCTTATATCCTTAACAGCTTTAAGGTTCCCAGGGAGTTGGATGTCTTGCTTTTCATTGCCAGAAAACAGGCTAACCTGAAATACTGTAGTAAGTTATGCATATATTCACTAGATCCAACGCAATAACTCAAAAGGACCAGGAAACTTACTTTGGTTAGCACATGCATTCCCCCCATCCCTGAGAGCCTTCGAGCAACTACAAATGTTTGGCTGGAGGGATCAATGTCAAAGAGTCGAGCCCCATCAACCTGAAATTCCTTCTATACAACTAATAACAAATTAGAGAGATTTTTTAGGAAAATTAAAATTTACCCCTCAACTGAAGGGAAGATTTGATGATTAGAAAAATAAGAGTGAAGACTCTGAACAAAGAGATGGTGCATACTTAACTTTTTCATTCAACTCATTTCAGACAATTTCAAAAGATAAACTGACACAGGGATAATGGCTTAGACGAGGAGGAGGATTCCAAACAAATCAACAAAATTAGACAAAATGAATTTTGAGCCAATTATCTTTTGTAGAATAAATAGACAGCACAGACACAGTATTATTCTGTTAGAATCAGAGAAATAATATGATAAGAAATCGATGTGAAAATAAGTGAAATGAATTACATCATTTCAGAATTAAGTTTTGCACGTCATCCTTCAATATTTATGGACTAAGATAGAGTTTTTTAAAAATCTTGAACTACTACAACCTGCATCAAAAACTTATTCAGACGTCCTTGCATGTAGCACTTCGGCTCTGCATAGAAAATCACAAATGGAACCTATAAGGCTATAAGAAAGAAATAAATAAATGTACTGCACTCATTGAACAGTAATTACCCGAACTTGACTGTCCTTGACAATTCAAAGAGGTGGTATGTTGTCCTGAGACCTGGTGTTGCATATCATCTAAAAGACCTTGCAGGTTACGTTGCTTCTACAAGACAACAATATTCTCAGTAGCAGCAAATTTTTGTTAAAATATTACAAGGAAAATTAGGGATGATTAATAAGAAGTATTACTCGAACTTGAGTTGGCCTTTAGCTCGGCAAACACTGGACTCGAACTCGATTTTTTCAAGTTCGAGTTGAGTATCAAGTAGCTTGATATGAGGTTCGAGTCAAGCTCTAGTACATATATAAAGTACTCATCGAGTATTTAAATATATAAAGTACGCTAAGAGCATTCAATGCACTAGTTCATTTGTAATTTGGTATAAAGTATGTAATCTCTTTTACTTTAAATTTTATCCAAAGAAATTACAGGAAGAATACTTGACAACTTTTTTCCAGTAAAACTTTCAAGCCATTAGCAAAACAATTATAATTCACAGAAAAACTATTGGCTGTTTGGTTGATAACCTTTGTGACATCAACAACTCATATTTGTAGTAACTAGTACTTGATATCATATAAGCTACAGCCAAACAACACAGTACCAGTAGTGTGTATGGATTAGAAACATCTTTCTTACTACCTTACTTAGCTTCTAACAAACCGAACCTACCACATACAGAGGAAGCATAAACAATAGGGCATAGAAATAAAGATATGCATCATGACAAAAAAGTACCTCCTCGAGACAACGAATTTGCTTGTTCATATCAGTTTGTCGCTTCTTCCACTCTTCTTCCTTTTTACGAAAGTCTGCATTCTGCAATATGTGGGATAAAACCAAGAACCAGGTCAAGGATGACGATAACAAAAATCTTTGAAGAAACAGGATTCCATCTTGTTAACTTTTGGTGAACATGATGTTAAAGATTATCCAGGCACTACCTCATCAGACTTATTATTATTTCATAACATCTAGGCCATGGCCATTTTTAAATGGTGAGTTAGTGTAAAATATTACAGCAAAAAGCTGTAAAAAAAGGTGCATCACTAGTAACTGTAAGAAACGAGTACAAGTATCTGACAAACATGATCAACCTCCATGAAATATACCAAAAAGATGCTAGCAAAAGCAGTCACCATAAATCAATATATACACTCATGAAAGGCAAAAACATACAACGCCAACCATTGAAATTCATTGGATCCAAATCTCAGTTTTCTAACAGAATAGCATGCAAAAGGGAGACCAAATCAATCTAATTAATATACACCATTAATTTGAAACTGGAAGTGAGTTTTACAACTAGCAAATCACATGACCACGAAAAAGTCAAGTAGTCAACACAAACAAGGAAATGCACATCAAACTGCAAAATCTGATGTGCTCAAAAAGAAATGTTAGATATACTGCATGTGAAATGAAGCTCAACACCTACACAAAATGAAGTAAACTTGAAGCAGCCATTTGAGCATGCTATCAAGTAAATAGTCCATTTAGTAAAATTTGACAAATAAAAATATAAGGTAAACATGGCTCAGAATTGACCAATAGCCAAGGAACAACATTCAATGCTAGTATTTCATATTTCAAACAATACTCTGATTGTACGCCTCCAATAAAGTGTAAATTCTCAGTACACAAAACAGCACTATTTAAAGAGAGAAACAAAAGAAAAGCATGTAAACACAGTATCCTGTCGAGAATCAGGATTTCTTGTGAACAAGATAATCGAAGAGCGCACACACCAGTATTAATAATTTAAATAAAAGGTATGGAGAGAACAACTTGGTCATCAACTACAAGAACAAATATGTTATCGGGGTGTGCCTTTACTGATTTCTCACCTTTTTCTCTAGCATTGCACATTTTTCTTCAAGTGACTGCACTGTCTAAAGATGAGGGGAAAGGGTCATAATCCAAATCAAATAATTCAATTAACTAAACAATTACGATCCTCCATGCTTCAGAGTAAAAAACACACCTTTTGAAGCTCCTTATCAACAGCAACAATTTGGGTCGCATAAAGTAGTCTGATATCCTTCATCCCACATTTCTTTTTACATTGAGGGCAGTACTAGAAAACGTATAGAGAGACCAGGAGGGGAATGTAATAATGGAATTTAAAATAAGCAGATATTACAAACAAACAAAATTTATTAACGACAAGTCGACAATACTCTGATCAAAATTTACCTTGCTTGAGTGTGACCGCTTCAACCATGTCTTGATACAAGATAAGCCATAAATGTGACCACAAGGCAAACAACTACGTTTTCCAAACAGAAATCAAGGAATGCAAACGGAAATAAACCATTAGAAATAACCAGAGCAAGTTGAATAGATATGCGGCCCTTCCAGACGGGTTAAGAATTTAAACAAAACAAAGCGAATACCAGACGTGGTGTTCACCACCAGCAGACCAAGCCTCCAAGCAGATGGGGCAGAACAATCCATCAATTTCACCCCTATTTAACTCCCCTTCGTATTTGCCATCATTGTCTCCCTGGTTGCTACTGCCGCTTTCACGCGCACCCACCAGGGTCACGTCATCGGCGTCCTGTGGAACCTCACTGTCGAGAATTACGACTTCTGGAGACGATCTGGCAGTCGTGACGGAATTCACATTGTTCCCGCGATTACCGTACAAAACCTCGCGCAATGTCGTCCCGGAACCCTGATCCATATCACTGCCGTCGGCATTGTCGACCTCTTCATCTTCTTCCGCTTCCTCCTCGTACTCCTCGTCCTCTTCCTCTTCTTCTTCTTCTTCTTCTTCCTCCTCGTACTCCTCGTCCCCTGCCCACTCTTCTTCTTCTTCACCGATGAAGAATGGTGGGGGTTCCATTCCCTGCTCTGCCATGGCCCAAATTAAGTAATTCATGTAGTCGGGATCCCACATGGCATTGGGCATGGATGAATACTCGCCACGCGGTTCGCCAGTCGCGGTGCCTGGAGGATATTTGGGGATTAGGGTTTCCGAATTAGAATTCAATTGAACAGTGGCTAGTGGAGAGGAATACAAATACTATGTTGGCGCCAAAGCAGGAAATCGCAGGTTGGTATTCAGCAAATTGTTTAAATTACAGATTTGACAAAGTATTTCTGTAATATGTCTCGAGTATCCCTAATATTTTGTGAATAGGTATTAGAGTGGGCTGAGCCCGTTGGGCCAGCCCACCTGTTCTTATTAAAATAGTGGGTCGGGTTGAGTTTTTCTTGGCAAAGTGAGCCCAATGAGTTGCCCAGTAAGAGAGTTTTTACAAGGTGAAATAAATAGACTCATCTATCTATATAATAAATAATAAATTCTTAATACTTTTTGATCTGTGCAGACTGTATTATCCTTATTAAATATCTATCTATCTATATAATAAATTCTGAATACTTTTTGGTCTGTGCAGACTGTATTTTCCTTATTAAATATAACTAATTCTTTTTAATCTTTAGGGCTTTATCTGTAATTATATTACCATTTTATAATCAATTGCTACAATTAATCCACATCATCGCTGATTAATCGCTGACTAATTCCAACTCACCTTCCACGTCATCAATATCAATATTTAGAAAATAAATCTAACTATTAATATAATAAAATCTTGAGAAAATCTCCATATATATTTTAAAAAGATATAAAAAATTTATTACACTTAAAATATATAAATTGATTAAAACTATATAATATAAATTATTTATTTCTATATATATTTTAATAAATATTATTATAATATTATTAAATAAATTTAATTTTGGTTAAATTTATGTCTACAAGTATAATCCTATATCAACATAAAGAATATAATAACCGTATTTTAAATAAAAAATACTTCATTAAAAATATATATTGAATAATCAAATTAAAAAAAAATAGTTCTCATGTCTGTACAAGGCTAAATTTTAAAAATTTAATCTCACAAATACAATTTTGATAAACTAAAAAATATAAAGGAAAATGTAAGTATGTGTTTTTTAATTATAGTAAATATACTTATCATTTAAAATATTAAAAAATATAAAACTATATAATATAAATGATTTTATTGTATATATAATATTATTTAATAAAGATTGACATATTATAATATTATTAAATAATTTTAAATGTGTAACTAATTAAAATATAATCTTATATAAATATAAGGAATTTAACAATTAACATCATAGATTTCAAACATTAAATTAATGATAATATATTTTTAATATAAATATTTCATTTAAATATATATGAAATAATTAAATTTATAAATTTTAATCAATTATAAAAAATTTAATCAAATTTTTGTCATGAGTTTTTTATATCAGATCTAATTTTGTAACTTAGTCTCATAAATATAAGTTTGATAAACAAAATAATATAAAGAAAAACTAAGTATTATAACAAACATATAATGTTATTAGTATTTTAATATATTTAATTATCTATAAATACCTAAATATATGAATTCTAAATATTTTTTAGTTTGTACGGACCATATTATTCTTTTATCGTCAATTCATTATTTCTAAAGAAATTTGAAAAACTTTATTTATAGTGTAATTAGTTCATTGATTCTAAAAAAATTGATTAATATAAATTGATTCATCACCTAAAAAAATTCATATCATTCTAACAAATTCTACATCATTTTTTTTACGAAAAAATAAAGAAAATGAAAAAAAAAAGTAACACATCATAGTTTAATTATTAAACATAATATCCTTCATTGTTAACTATTTCGATATAAAATAAAAATATATATGAAAGTCGGAGTAAATTGTTATACAAATTTTTATAAACAATTTGTACTCTAAAAGGATATAAGAAGTATTTTAGTGTAAATTATACGTAAAGATTTGTGGTAGGTAGTCATACATAGTTTTGAAGTAATTCGAATTTTGAATTGTTAAAAGTTATTTTTTTTTCAATTGTTATTAGTATTTTAAATATGAAAGTGAAACTATATATTTAGTTTTTCAGTGATGGAAAAAATATTTTATATTATATCCGTCTATTTGGGGTTTGAATTTCTTTCCATGTTCCTATTATCTCCTTTATTTCCCTCAATTTTTGTTCCATACATTTCCACCACTATTTAAGCAAAAGACTTTGAACATTATGTAATAACTCAAAAAAGTTATCTTTTAATTTTATAATCTTCATATAAGTTCAACATCCGTGCGCAGCGGAAGAAAAAACGTAATTTCAAGGGTTATACAGTAATTATGCCTTAGGTTTCCACGTAAGCGCTGATTAATTATACAAAAACGTACAGTCATCCAAAATAATTACACGTCTGCATGCCACGTGATTGATCTTTTAGATATTCTATATTTAGATAATAAATTTATTTGTTAGTACAAGAAAATCTTGAGAAAATCTTTCCATATATACTTTTTAATAAAAATATAAACTGAAAATAAATTATAATATACTCCCTCCGTTTTTTTTTGTTTGCTACGGACCCACGCAGCACACAGTCCAATGTACATTTTAAATCAGTAATAACTCAAGTTCGGTACAAGTAAAAATTCTAAAAGTTCGATATTTAAAAACTACAAGACGAGATGAATCTAACAAGATCTCAATTGACTATATTTTAACTTCAATAACTATGATCAAAATTCAAGTCCAAGTGATTGTGTGAATAGTGTCAAATTCTCCAACGTAGCTATCATTTAAAAACGGAGGGAGTATTTGATATTTATGACATATTTAGTTAAAGAAGTACATTATAAATTATTTAATTGAATAATTAATATTTTCAAATATATATTATATTATTTATAAGACTAAAATATTAACCTAAATCAATATAATAATATAGTTTAGGCTTACACACACATTTGACGACACATGGGTGTCAATATTTACCAAAAGAATATAATGAAATAAAAAATTAATAATAATCATCTTTTAGGTAATTTATCAAAATATATATAGTTAATAAGAAATTATAATTCGTTATAAAAATTTAATCCTTATTTTTTTATAAGGTTTAATTTTTAAATATATTTTTTATTGTAAAAATAATTTTAATAAAAGAAAATAATATAAAGAAAAAATAATTATTGAAAAAATATTTTTTTTTGTTCTTATGAACATAATCCAAAACTTTGCATTTTTTTAGTTTCTCAAAAAGGACAAAAAATTTATTAATCGATTTTACTATATGGTGCAAAAATTTATTAATAATTTATTTTAGTTTCTTATAATCCTATGGTGCAAAAGCTAAAAATGCTTATTCATGTCATAATAATCTTATGGTGTAAAAACTCTAAATCTATAAAAAAAAAAATACTAAATGTAGCAATAAAATCTAAAATAATAAATAAAATACAAGATACAAAAATAGAATCTAAAATAGATATAACGAAAAATACAAAATAATAAAATCCAAAATAGATAAAAATAAAATACAAAATTTTAAATTTTATCTTTCAAATCTTTTTAAAAGTGAATAAATCTCTAATGAATAAATGAATAAACACAAAAATCTAAAATTAGCGCATTTAAAAATGCAAAATAATATAGATAAAACAAAAATGCAAAATTTCAAATCTTTCAAATATATTTAAAAGTGAAGATCGTGGGAATTTCATATAAATTGAAAATTTAATATATTTCAAAAACTGAAAATCTAGAATGAATAAATAAATAAATACGAAAATCTAAAATTAATAAATTAAAAAATGCAAAAGTCTAGAAAAATTAGAAATTAGAAATGGAAACACCACATTAAATTTAGGATATATTGTTCACTAATGCTTTAATATATATATATATATATATATATATATATATATATATGACTAACTAGCACACCCGCCCGTGCAATGCGCGGGAAGTAAAATTTATATTTTTCGTTTTATAAATATAACATAATACTTTAAAAGTTCAAATATATTCTATAAACTTAATTGTGTCATGATGCCCATTTCCCGACCATATAGTATTGAGGAAAAATGTGACAAAAAATAATGATAAAATAAAGACCATCCGGTGAATGTGTAAAAGTAATCTCCCTACAAAAAAACGTCCATAGCACAAGGATTATTAATTTATGAATATGTTCAAGATTGATTTATGAGCTTTATATATTATTTTTGGATAAACTAATTTATTAAGTTCCCAACATTGATTCAAGAGCTTTCCATAATATTTTTCTCAATCAAGAATTAAAGGCAATTGATCCAAAGTTAGAATAGAAACATCAAAGATAATGGAGATTATTTTCCATGTTAAAAAAAAAATGAAAGAGAATAAAAATTATTTGAAGTGATTTTTTTCAATAATTCAAATTACTGAGTCCGTTTTGTTAATTGATTACTTTTTTATGCCTTTAATAAATACATTAATTCATTGCAACTATAAAAAATGTTGATATATATAGTGCACTGTTATAGTCATATCCATCTCTGATAAATAATATACAATTATATATGTAAATCAATGACACACAAATTAATTATATATTGAGTCTTTTAAATAATTTATATATGACAGAAAATTTGCAAAATTGATAATCGATGTAGGTGATGGTAAATCTGATATTGATTTTGGAGATGTACAATTAGATGTGAGATTTTCGGATGATATTTCAATAAACTCTACCAGTGATCCTATAGCGGTAATTTTTTTAAGTAAATATATAAATATAAACTGCACCACTTCAAATTCAGATATTTTTAAAGATAGTGTTATAATGCCCCTATCAATGAGATTTTCACCAATGGAATTTTCAGCAAATTGTGAGGAAAATTTTCATATTATGCTTAGTACTTATTTTTAAATTTTATTTTATCTTAATTTAAATTTTAAATTAAATAAAAAATTATTTTATAATTATTTTTATTGATTTGTTAGGTTTTTATCGGACAAGCACAGAAGCTAAAGAATACGGTATAATATGATTTCTTTATTAGTTTTAAAAATAATTAAATTATATATCATATACATCATCTTTTAAATATATAAAATTCATTACACATTTTCATTACTCAAAATATAATTTATTATTACTTTATATAATATAACTATATACTTCCTCTGTTTTCATGAATCTGCAACATTTACTCTATGCACGCAATTCAATGCAAATTTTCAACAATGAATAACTTACGTTATGTACAAGTAAAAATTATAAAAATTTGATACTCTAAAACTACAAGAGGAGACGATTCAAACAAGATCTCACTTGACTATATTTTTTATTCTGTAACTATTTTATAAACGTGAATCAAAGTCGAATAATGAATAGTGTTAAAAAACCAAACGTTTTACTTTTATGGAATTGGAGATAGTATATTATAAAATATATAGTTATGTCTGTCGAGTCTTGACGGGTTACTTACTAGTAATAATAATATAATAATAATAAATCCACTATTCATGATTGTTACAAACTCTAATAGCGTATCATTGTCGACTAATAAGAATCTAATTCTCAACTCCACAATTTGTCCTGATAACTAAAATTTTTTAGTTAGCATAAAATATTATATAGGGAAAAAGACAATAACAAAAACAAAGGGCCAGTCACCCACCATATTAGATCCAAGCTGAATATTCCAATATCTATCCAAATAATAATAATAGAGCAAAAAAATATTCTTATATTTCCAAAATTTTAAATTTTAATAATGGGCAGTGCACGATTGAAATGGACAAATACTAGTAGTGTTTTTATGACTAGCGACATTATCCAACGTGGCAGCCACCCTGGTGCCAGCTCATCCTTCCTTATCTGGCCTCACCCACTTTTTTCTTTTTTTTTTTTTAAAAAAAAAAAACCGTAATTAACTTATGTACCGGGTATACTCAAGCCACATTGAATCCAAAAGTAATTCTTTGAGGATCTGATGGGCATTGAAGAGGGTGCCTCTCCCAAAGCAGAATTCTACATATACAAATGCTCGAACCAAAGACTAATTGCATTTGGTAATTAACAATTGACTACATTAGTACATCAATTTATGAGTTTATTAGTAGAATATTGCATTAAAAGTAAACATATTTTACATTAATTAAAGCCACAAATATTGCATTAGACAAACATATTTCTCATCAATTGAATTATATTTAATTTTAAATTTAAATATTATTTTATTTCAATTTATTCTATGCTATTTTATTTAAATTTAATATTTCTTTTCATATTTCTTTTATATTTTATATTGCACCTAATAGAAGAATGGATAACATTCACTCCATTTCTTTTTAACCAAAAAAAAAAAAAAATCTCTCCATTTCTTCATATATAGAAGAAAATTCAAAATAGAGAAAAAGAAATAATTTATTCACACGTTTGACATCTTAGATCCAAACAAATAAAGGAATTGGAAATCATTTTCATTTATCTACTCCCGTCTCCCTACCAAGGACACCACAAAAACTAAAAATGTGTTAATTTTATTCTCTGTTAATATAATTTTTTTAAAAAAATATATCTTAATCATCAATGAAGTTGATTTTTATCAATTAACAATCAAGAGGCCATAATTAATTTGTTAGAAATGTTATTCATCTCATGCATTAACTTCTCTCATGTGCAAACTTAGTAGATTCAAATTAGATGGAACAAATCTCAATTTAGGTCATTTTTTCCATTAGTCTTTTTTTTTTAAAGGAGTCACTAAAGGCCTGTGAAAGGGTGGTGGGAGCTCATACCACACAAATTACAAAGAAAACAAATATGACGGATAGAGAGCCAGGTGGAGATTCGTGTCTATAGAGGCTTCCATTAGTCTTATTAATCATATATTAGCATCAAATTATCTTAATAAGACTCCAATGAAACATAACAAATGGGGCCTGATGGTTTTCTTGTACAGTATATTAGAAACATTCGGGTCTTCAATACTTACATATTTTAATAAGTTTAAATTCAACTGATATATTAATAGCTTTTAATAATTATGGTAGACATAAGTTTAACCTAATTAAGTTTTCTCGAAGTGATGAACATCCTTCAAAATAATTTTATGTATTTACAAGGTTGAATTTGATAATTTATTTAACCAACTAGAGTCTATTATCGTTCAAACTTCAAATTAACTGCTTCAGCATCCCTAGGAAGGAAATTTGGGTTTTCCTAGGGGCTATGGCTGGGCTGCATGGCCATATGTTTTTGGCTGCGCTAGAGTGTTTAGAGGGACATTTGCAACATGGCCTACGACCTTGCCAAGGCCGGTAGTCATCATGCAAATGTTACTACCACCAATCGTCGGGTGCAATGGAATGAGAAGAAGGCGGAGGGTATTATTCTGCATGTTGATGGGAGCGATATGGGAAATCCTAAAAGGGCGGGGTTCGGGTCTGTGGTCCGGGATAAGGAAGGGAGTTGGGTAGGGGGCGGTAGTGGTTACCTGGGATGCCAGTCCAGCACTTATGCCGAACTCACAGCTTTGGCCAAAGGGATCATGTTTGTGGCCAAGACGGGAGTCAACAACCTTCGCTGCTACACGGATTCTCAACAAGTCATTGAGCTAGTGAAATCCTCTACCCATTTTCACCCTCTGTCTGGGCTGCTTTGCTCCATCCAGGGGTTATATAAGTCCTTTGAAGTTTGCTCCATTCATCATGTCTATCGGGAAGGAAATAGTGTGGCAGATTGTTTGGCCAAGCCTGGCGCCTCTTCCGAGGATTTCTTTACCACATGGACCTTCCCCCAGATTTTGCTCTTGGGTACCTTTCGGCGGATGCTTTTGGCGAGAGTTTCCTTTGACTCTAATGTCTTAGTGGCTGCTCTCTGTGTTTTTATTTAGGCTTGTACGTCTCTTTATTTTTCCTTTTTCTTTTCCTTACTTGTTATCCGGCTTCGGCTTTTTTTTAAAAAAAAAAAACTTTAATCGGTTAATTCTAGTTATGTTGATGAAAAAATTAAATATTTAAATTATGAAAGTAAATCCTGATTTCTGTTTAGTTTATAGTCTTGGAGAAGTCCAGTATTTGAACAAAAAAATTACTATATGGGATTACATTGTTGTATGTGCGGGACCTAATTTAAATGATTGCAATTAATTTAGATATAATTAAATATAGATGCATATCATTGCAATTTTATTTGTCGTGGTACTTATTAACAATACCCCTCTCTGGTATTTAAATTTTATATAGTAATATTTATGTATTTTTTTAAAAATAACAAGTGACGCCCCAAGATCGGCAGAGAGTAGTGGGCGTTACGACTACACAAATTATAAAGAGACAACGGAGGTGAATAGAGAATTGGATGAAAAATCAAACATCCATCTATATAGTTGGAGATCACGGGACTTGACCAATCTGCCAAGTATTCACCCTCTATTAATTAATACCTAAATGGCTAAATATTACTCCCTCCGTCCTATTTGAGATGTCACATTTCTTTCGGGCACGGTATTTTACTAGAATGAGTTATTATGTTAAAGTGGAATAAATAGTTGATGTGATGTTTGTTTGAAGAAGTAAAAATTTTCTACATAAAGAAATATGACAATTGAAGTGGCACGGATCAAAATAAAAAATGAGACATTTGAAAAGGGACGGAGTGAGTACTTGTTTTACTCTTAAGGCTGCATTATATTCTGCTCACAACTTTTGGAAACTTTAAAATTTATATCAAAATAATAGCCATGTTATTTACATTAGCTTTTTAAAGTTATAGATGTGAACAATAGCTCCAAAAAACTCTGCAAACAAAAGCTTTTCTTAGTTGCTTTCGAGAACTTTCAAGAGCTTATTTCCTATTTTATTAATTTTTTCTTTGTTTTAAAAACTGTCTACTCCTAAAACATACTCCCTCCGTCCCATTCCAAATGTCCTACTTACTATTTTTGGATGTCCCATTACAAATGTCTTCTTTCTATAAATAGAAATAATTTTCCCCTCCAACAACTATGTGGATCCCACCATATACTCACAAACCAACTCTACCTTAATTCCCGTGCCCAACAGTAACAAGACACTTGGAGTGGGATGGAGGGAGTACTTTATATCAAATAAAAAACTTCTATCCTTATTAGAATCTACAGTTCCCTATAGTTTCAGGCTTCCAGCTTACAACTAGGGGTGAAAATAGGCTAGGCTGGGCTAGGCCTACGCTTGTACGGCCTGGGCCTACGTCGATTTTCATAAGCCTGAGCCTGACCTGTTACCTTTGATAGGCCTAGGTTCTAGGCCTAAGCCTGACCTCTTTATTTAAATAGGCTAGCTTCTAAGTCTTCTAAAAGCCTGATTAAGCCTATTTCAGAAATAAGTTTAAATTTTTTTTTATATATCCGGATGTAATCATAAGGTTGGAAGACATAATTGTTCACTTGGACAAGTTTTTATCCAAAACTATTTATATACGGGGTTGATTATATAAGAGAAAAACTTATAAATATTTTAAAAATCTATATATGATCAAATTAATAATAATTTTTACATAATATTATACTAATAATATGACATATTCCTATGTAATAAACAAAAATAGACTAATAAAATGATAAATAGGCCGGCCTGGTAGGCTTAAAAGGCTTTAAATTAAGTCTGGCTATGCCTATTTAGCTTAATAGGCTTTTAAATTAGCATAAGCCTAGCCTGTTTATAAAAAAAACCTGGTCTGGCCTGACCTTCGATAGGCTAGGCCATAGGCCCCTGTCGGGTAGCCTGGCCTATTCTCACCCCTACTTACAACTAAAACTAGTGATGCAGAATCACACCCTGAATCTTAATCAAAATCTTTAAAATAAAGTTGTTATAAAATTATAAAATAGAATTACACTGTAAAAAATATTTTTTACACTCTGAAAAAATACCAAAGTTTCTTTGTTTAAGGTTCGAAATTTAGAGTTTTTGATTTTGGATGTAGGGCTTCATTGGTAATTACCCAAATTTATGTCACGTGCTGTGAGGAAGCTGACATCGAGGTTGACACGTGATGGCGGCTGGCGGCCGTTCTCTCTCGCCCACGTGTTCTTACCAATATTTTTTACTTCTAGAATATACTACCTAAATTGGCTACTTTCTTTTGGGCACGGAAATTTAGGTTGTGGTGTTTAGTAATTAAAGTAGTGTGAGTAAATTTGACTAATCAATTCATCTAATTTATAATGGTTACATTTGACTTTTAAACATATTTATTAATTAACTTTGACTTAATGTTATCGTAATGATGTAGAAAGGAAAAAATAGTCAAGTGTTGTCTTGTTGGAATTGTCTAATCGTATAGGTTTAGAATATATATTTTATATAATTTTATTTATACCCATTTTGAGATATTAATGGTTAAACATATATAGGAAATTTGTGCAGAAAGTACAATTGTCATTATTGTGAGGTTTTTAATAATGCTTATGTTAATTTAATTTACTTAAAAGGGAAAGTTGTCACTTTTAATGGGACACCCCAAAAAGAAATAGTGACCACTTTTAATGGGACGGAGGGAGTAGTACTATAGATATACTCCGTATTATAGTACTATATTATACGAAAAAGTATATTATGCGGTAATGGACTTGCACTATCCTCTCTATAGGATGTTCATAAAAAATCTTCCTCCATCAAACTCAAAATGTCACATTTTGACTTTTGACACTATTGAATTATCAACTTTGACATAATATTATTGTAATTATATAAAAAAAAAAATATAGTCAATATCGGTCTTATTAGATTCTTCTAATCATATAGTTTTAGAATATATATTTTACATAATTTTGACACTATTGAATTATCAACTTTGATATAATATTATCGCAATTATATAAGAAAAAAATATAGTCAATATCGATCTTATTAGATTCTTCTAATCATATAGTTTTAGAATATATATTTTACATAATTTTTACTTATGCACATTTTAAGATATTAACTGTTAAACAAATGCATTGAACAACCTGTCCAAAAGTTTTGAGACAGAAACAGTGGCAGACGCAGGATCTTAGGGTTGGGGAGTGAACTTCTAATATAATTTGTTTTCTCACAACATATAAAATAACAAAAGATAATATTATATCAAAAATTAATTATAAATATTATATTTTTGCAATCCATATTTGAGCTCGGGGGCGAAATTATAGAAAATTACATTCTATTATAGCTAAAATTCATAAAGTTATATAAAAAATTTATAGCAATTTTTGAGCTCGGGCGGGCAAAATTATAAAAAATTATTTTCTACTATAGCTAAAATACATATACTATATAAATTTAAAGGCAAATTTTGAACTCATGGCGGGCGCCCCCACAAGCCATTACATATGTCCGGACATAAATAATGAAATAGAGGGATATACTTCTTAATAATTCTGGCCGAATAAACTATATAAATAAAGAACTACTTTATAATTTTGCTCATTTAATTCTTTTCCAGTAATTTTATTTTATTTTATAAAAATTGTTTCCTCACGTGAGCTTCTATCATTATTTTCTAGTCTGGTTCAGAAAAAAAAAAATTGTTTCCCTTGTTATTAGACTTATGTTTTTTAAACTACTTGCTTTGTCTTTATATTGACTATTTTTTTAAATACTGTAATTCTTTAACAATAAAAATTAAACAAATTTAATAATCTCAAATTACTATAAAATATATATAATTATAAAATTATTTTGAAACTCCAATAATATATAAATTAATATATAATCTAAATATTATTTATAAAACATATTCTTTGAATTTTTTTTAAAATAATATAACTTTTTTTAGTATAGAAAACATATAAAAATTTAATATTTATAAAAAGAAATATGTATATATAAATGAATATTTTTCTGAAAATGTATATATCATATGAAATTAATTTTTTTTAAAAAATTATGATAAAATAGTTTCAAAAATGAGGATTCATATTGGGATGAGGACTTAGCTCAAGTGGTTAAGTCCCTCGACTTCCAACAGAAGGTTGGAGGTTCGACTTCAATGTGGTCATATTCTCTGCCTTCCAATTATAGGTTGAAGTTCAATTTCCACCGGCCCTATATCACTCTATACTCAAGTGAAAATTATAACAATTTAATATTATAATACTAGAAGAATAAAAAAATATATTTATATCCCCGTGCCAGTTTTATTATTTTATTCTATATACTATTGTTTTTATTTTAAATATCACTTATAAAATTAAAAAAATAGATAAATTATAAAATTATAAATAGGAAAACTAACTATTTTATTTAAAATTTTATATTATGGATTAGGATCAGTACAAATTAAGTAACATATTCATATATTTATATATAGGGGATGTTTGGGAGTCAGCAGATCAACTAGCAAATAGCATATTCGGAGAGACAATTGTGAGAGAATATGCTGATTCAATCAGCTATATGCTCCTAAATATGCCGGCTTCCAAACATGCCCATAAACATATACAACAAATAATTATTTTAAAAATATACAAGAAATAATTATTTAAATAACTTCCCAATTTCTGTATCTCACGCAATTTAATAAATATTTTTAATAATTAATAACTCATAATATATAAATAAAAATTATAAAAATTTAATATTCTAAACTACCTGATTAGACGAATCTAACAAGATCTCACTTGACTATGTTTTTTTTTTATAACTATATTAAAAAAATCAATCAAAGTTACTTAATAAATACTGATTGTTATGCAAATAATTCAGTTATAAGGAGGAAGTATTATAAGTATTAATGTTTTTTATTTAAAATTTATTTAAATTATAGTATATTACCTCTGTTCCTTAATATTTGCTACGGACACATATTTCACGCAATCCAATACACGTTTTTAATCCGCAATAACTCAAATTGCATACATCTAAAAATTATGAAAATTCGATATTCTAAATCTATGCGATTAGACGAATCCAACAAGATATCATTTTACTATATTTTATCTTATATAAATGTATTAAAAAATCGAGTTAAAGTTAGTCAATAAACAGTAACCAAACACCCAATGTGTAATACCCGAGAAATTACCCGAATGAATTCCGTTCCGTTATTATTATTATTATTATAAATCCTTTTAATTTTAGAAATTTCAAGTTAATATATGTCAATAATGAGGATGACTCTCAATTGCCGTTTCTAATATTTGAATTATAGGATAAGTTTCAATTGGCATAGGATTGTATCTAGACTACCAAATTTGTCAAGGAATTATGGCATTTGAAGGAATTATGGCATTTGAAATGTCACATGCCTAGCAATCCTTCCCAACTTATTCCCAATCCAACTTATTTCCAATCCCATTACTTATTCCCAATCATGACATGCCTAGCAATTATTTCCAATCCCATTACTTATTCCCAATCCATGACATGCCTAGCAATTATTTCCAATCCCATTACTTATTCTCAATCCATGACATGTCTAGCAATTATTCCCAATCCAACCTATTCCCAATCCATGACATGTCTAGCAATTATTCCCAATCCAACCTATTCCCAATCCATGACATGCCTAAGCAATTATTCCCAATCCATGACATGCCTAGTAATTATTCCCAATCCCATTCATTATTTAATGATACACTAATCAGCCCCCAAAGCCACCCATTTGTACTCCATCCAAAAATAGGTTCATTGGAGAGTGTTGCAAGTGTTGGGGCAATCTTAAGGCTTTGATTTGAGGATTTATTGATTCCAATCAACTCTAATGTAAGTTAGTGTTGTGCCTTTCAAATTTTAGAGCTTTTGGTTGAGTATTCATGGAGATACAACTCGAAATCCATTCCTTGTCAAATCTGTGATTTAGGGTTTCTTCAGGATAGTTTCTTTTGTTCATCCTTGTTCGTCTAGATCCGTTCGTTTTTGGGAAAACTTTTCTAAATCAAAAATGTTCCTAACACCTTGAATATGATCTCTGTAAATTTTTATAATTTTTGGACATGTTTTGATCACCCAAATTCGATCTGGTATTTTCTGCATACAAGTTGACAGATTTGATGCATATATGTAGTCAGTTTTATTGTTCGGTTCACTCTCGCCTATGATTGTTTTTAGTGCTTGATGTCTTCATGAAACTTGTTCTAATATGTGTCTAGAACATTCCTGTAAAATTTCATGATTTTTGGAGCAGGTATGAATTTGTTATGAATTTTTGAACTCACTGTGGTCGAATTTACTAAAGCAAGAGAAAGTGTAATTCAATAGCTTTCTGAAATGGATTAAAATGACCAGTTTAGAGTCCGAATTTTGAGATGGCTATTTCTATGAAAAATGCTTATTTTGATGATTCCTAGCCACTGTAATTTTTCCAGAATTTTTAAAAATTGTTTACTGCATTTTTAAAGGCGATTTCAGAAACTGCTATAATGTCATTTTTGGTCGGTAAATGCTATTTTGAATATTCGATGAACTAAGAGTCGATTGTTACTCGTTTTTGGATACATATGAAATCTGGATATGTGGCGAATATATTGGAATGATAAAAATGTGAATTTTAAACTTTGTAAGCTTTGATCGAGTGGGATGCCCAATGTTTTAGAGGGTAAGTGCACTTGGCGTGAGCTCGTTGGGCCGCCCCCTCTTTTTATGTGGCCAAAACGGCGCATATGATATTGTGGTTTCGTGTTAGTAAGAGTCTATACTCCTAGATATATCCGTATGGGTTGTCTAGGGCTCCGGAGCGGTCTGTATAGGGTCACTGCTTTCACATCCCTCGTGGGTACGAGTCCCAGAGGTGGGTTGATCTGAAAAGGCTTCGGCCCAGGATCGTTGATACCGACGGCTTGTGGACATAAGCGCCCAAGCGGGTAATTTGGATGTCCTCGATCAAAACAAACAATGGTAAAATAATGTGTTTGGGCTCTTGCGGGTTTGATTCCCCAAGAATGGTTATTCTCGATGAAAATGAACATTGGTAATTAAGCGTGTGAGCATTGGTAATGATGTATGTGGTAAAGTATTAGAATTCCCGTATATTAATTCACTCGTCTATTTTAAAAATTAAATTCCTATCTTTTATTACTCTTCTAAAAACTTTAAATTTTGTTATGCTATGCATTAACTTACGCAGTACCGTTTGTACTGATAAATTCTTGTTTTCCATTTTTCGCAGAGTAAGTCATGGCACTACGGGATGGGAATTTCCGAAGACTTGTCGCACTTGTTTTTAAATCCTTTTACGAATCCCAAACTTATGTTTGGCCGTGTTTGGCCCTTACCTTCCGCACTGTTTAAAATTATGTATGTTAGACTTAACTCTGATTTAAACCTTCGGGCACTTATTGAATGGTTTTTAAATTATTTTTTTAAGTATTGGTACAACTTAGCCTTATCATCTTCTCAAGTGAGCTCGAAATGGTTCGCGTCTTGCTTGGGAAGGTGTGGCGGTAGCATCCCGGCCTGGGTGACCAAAACCGGGGTGTTACAAAGTGGTATCAGAGCCCGAATTTTTTTTTAAGCTATTATTTTCGGCCCACTATAGAGGCCCAAATTATTCAATATTATTTTTAAGCATTTTGAGTATTATTTCCATGGACAAGGAATTTTATTTTAAAACCCATGGAAAAAAAAATAAATCTCAAAAATTCGACAAGTCTCAAATGTTATTATTATTTTTGGGGAGTGCATATGCATTAATATATGTGCTTGAAATGTGCAAGATATTGATTTGTTAAAATTTATTTTTAGATGGCCGACCCAAAGCTTTTTGACATGATGACCGATATGCTATGTTCAATGACTAGTATCATGCATGAGTTAAGACATAGCCGTGATGAGGTTAGTGCATATAAGGACTATGTAAAAGGTATCGAGAAAGAGTTGGAGAATTTGAGGAATGCTCGACAGCAGGATTTGGGCCGTATCGCTACTCTTGAAACTCTGTTTCATAAGGAGCAACACAACAACCACATGCTTAGGGGACGTGTGTTCACCTTGGAGCATGAGATTGTTGACCTTCAAAACCGACTCAATGCACCGGAACCTGAAGAGGAAGAGGAGGAGGACCCGGATATGTATATTGATATTGAGGGCGTGGATGAGGAGAAACCAGAGGCAGAGGTAGTGGACCCACCGATACCTCTTGACTCCGATGGCGAGTATGAGCATGACAGGGCACTCCTCGGCTATTCTCCCGATTATCTACTAGATTGATCGCATCGTATCGTTGGATTATCTATTGCTTTTCGTATTTCATATTATCTTGATTTGCCTTCCTTTGTAGTTGCTTTATAATTTTTTTTCCTAAATGATCTAGTGAAGCATTTTCCCTTTCCTTTGTTGCGTCGTCTCTTTTGGAATTCTGCGTACTTGAGATGTTAGAACTTACTAACTTGACTACTAACTTACCGTAGAATTTGATTCTTACCCTTGCGTGCTTATCTAACAGAATGCCGCCAAGGGGAAGACCGCGAAGGGAAAACCCTGCCACTAACAATGCCAACCCTATTGTACCCGCCGAAGGTGGGGCACCACTGAACCCGAACGGAGCAAATGGGCCAGTGGGTGCAAACCCACCCAACGTTGGAGGTCAGGCGGGCGCCGTACCCAATGTTGTGGACGCACGGCTGAGGACAGTAGAGCAAGTCCTCATAGCATTGGGCAATGCCGAGGTTAATAGGGCCCAAGCGGCGGTACCTCCGCCGGCAGCCCGTATTAACTATCTGGCAATGGTAAACCCCTACCAACCGCCCCATTTCGAGGGACAGGAGGATCCCGCAAAGCTAGAAGACTGGATCAGGACATTTGACAAGCTTTTGAACGCCGTCAGATGTCCCGAGAATGAGAAAGTGAGAGTGGCGACGTACTACTTAAGTGGGGAGGCGGATGAGTGGTGGCAGAACCACCAAGGAGGGCTAGCTGATGGCGAGCAAGTTTATTTTTGGGAAGAATTCAAGGAGATGATGAGAGAGAGATTTTACCCCCTTAGCACGAAGACTGCTAAGTACGAAGAGTTTATCAACCTTCGTCAGGGTACTCAGACGGTACAGGAATACTATGCGAGGTTCAAGGAACTCGTCCGTTTCGCTCCAAGGCTGGTACCGACTGATGCTGACAAAGCCCAGAAATTTGAGATGGGGCTAAACCTCAGCATCAGAGAGATTTTAGTTGGCGGACAACACACAACTCTGCAGGCTGTTTATGATCGTGCAGTGGCAATCGCACGGGTACAACAGCTGAAGCGCAAGGACCATGGGGAGTCGAGCAAGGGCCTAAACAACTTTGATAAGAAGAACCGGAACAATAACACTGGAAATCACTTCAGGAGGGGAAATGACCAAGGGAGAAATGACGGTCAGAAGAGGCCAGATAACAGAGAATTCAATCGAGGAGGTCAAGGAAACCGGAGGCCGGATAACCAGGGCGCCTTCATACCCAGATGCCAGAAGTGCGACATTCCGCACTTGGTGCGTGAATGCCCAAGACCGGGGCATTGTTACCGGTGTGGCCAAGAAGGCCATATGAAAAAGGAGTGCTGGATGAGAGAGGATCGTATCGAGAAGAGGCCGGATCTGCTGAACCGTCCTCAAGGGAACAGGCCAGCTGGCGCGAACCAGCAAACCAATCAAGGTCAGAGGGTTCCACAGGCACAGAGGCCACCTCTAAATCACAACCAACAGGGAAATCAGGGGGGAGCAATGGGACGCTTGAACGTGATCAACCAAGCGGATTTGGCCACTCAGGGAGAAGTGATCACTGGTACGTTTACTGCTTTAAGCGTACCCGTTAAAGTTTTGTTCGATTCAGGCGCGAGCTGTTCTTTAATATCTAAAAGGATTATATCTGCCTTAGATCTTCCAGCGCCTAAGAACATTAACTTAGGAATTCAATTACCATCGGGCAAGGTGATATCGTGTTTGAAACGATACGATGGAACCCCGATAGTAATCAAGAACTTAGAATTCTTTGCGAATCTAGTTGAGTTTGATCTTGGGGATTTCGACGTCATCTTAGGCATGGATTTTCTGACTCAATACAAAGCTGTTATTGAGTGCCAGAAGCAGAAGATTTCCTTAGCCAAGAGTCGAGGGAGGAAGGTTGTGTATTACATGCAGCCTCGAAAGAAAAACGCTAAGGTAGTGAATGCCTTGAGGTTCTACAATCTCATACGGAAAGGCTATCACTTATATGCATGCTATGTGCATAACCTCAACGATGAGGGAAACAAGATCAACGAGATCCCAGTCATAAATGAATATCCTGACGTTTTCCCAAAAGATATTCCAGGGATGCCACCTGAGCGAGAGGTTGAGTTCACGATTGATCTGGTACCTGGAACCGAACCAGTATCCAAGGCACCTTATCGCATGGCACCAGCGGAAATGAAAGAGCTAAAGGAACAACTAGAAGAGTTGTTATCAAAGGGTTACATTCGACCGAGTACGTCACCTTGGGGAGCGCCAGTCCTATTCGTTAAGAAGAAGGACGGTGGACTTCGGCTATGCATAGACTACAGAGGTCTTAATCAAGTAACGATTAAGAATAAATACCCGCTACCCAGGATCGAAGACCTTTTCGACCAACTAAGAGGAGCTTCGGTATTTTCCAAGATTGACCTGAGATCGGGATACCACCAACTGCGTATAGCCGAGAAAGACATATCGAAGACAGCGTTTCGTACGAGATATGGACACTACGAGTTCACTGTAATGTCCTTGGTCTCACAAACGCTCCCGCAGTATTCATGAATCTCATGAATAGTGTTTTCCGAGAGTTGCTGGATTCTTGTGTCGTCGTATTCATCGATGACATTCTAGTTTACTCAAGGGACGATGAGGAGCATACGAAACATTTGCATCAAGTACTCGGAACTCTGAGGAGAAATCAGTTATACGCAAAACTGTCGAAATGCGAATTTTGGATGAAGGAAGTCGCATTTTTGGGGCACATAGTATCGGCTAAGGGAGTGTCGGTTGACCCGGCAAAAATATCGGCAGTGATTGATTGGCCGGCACCGACAAGTCAGACAGAAGTAAGAAGCTTTCTTGGACTAGCCGGATACTACAGAAGATTCGTGAAAGATTTCTCCAAGATTGCAAGGCCAATGACCCAACTGCTGAAGAAGGGGTTAAAGTTCGAATGGACTACAGAGTGCGAAAAGTCTTTCCAAGAACTCAAGAAAAGACTTACGACAGCGCCAGTCCTGACACTTCCATCAGAAACGGAAGATTTTGAAGTGTACAGTGACGCTTCAAAAGAAGGACTCGGGTGTGTACTTATGCAAAACCAGAAGGTTATTTCCTACGCATCGCGACAACTCAAGCCGCATGAGGAGAATTATCCGACGCACGATCTAGAATTAGCCGCGGTGGTGTTCGCTCTCAAGATTTGGCGACACTACTTATACGGACGAACGTGTCGGATGTTCACGGACCACAAGAGCCTCAAGTACATATTTACTCAAAGGAGTTAAATATGAGGCAACGGAGATGGCTTGAGTTAATCAAGGACTACGACCTGGATATAGCCTATCACGAAGGAAAAGCAAACGTCGTGGCAGACGCATTGAGCCGAAAGGCGAAGCACACGACAAACACTCTTATTTTACCGTCAGGAATATATATGGACTTAGCAAGGTTGGAAACTGAACTAGTCCATTATGGGACTGTGGTAGAAAGGGTAAATGCCGTGACGATTGAATCTACCGTATTTGACGAGATTCTGGCAGCTCAGCCGGATGATGAGAATCTCAAGAGGATCAAGGAGAAGATGGACGAGGGAAAAGCGGTAGGATTCACAATCCACGATGACGGGAGTATTCGCTTTAAAGGAAGGTGGTGCGTTCCTCACAAGTGTGAGGAATTGAAGCAAAAATTGATGGAAGAAGGCCACAGTACGCCTTATTCAGTACACCCTGGTGGTGATAAGCTGTACAAAGATTTGAAGAAAATCTATTGGTGGCCGAGAATGAAGAGAGATGTTGCGGATTTTGTGGCTAAATGTATAACTTGCCAAAAGGTAAAGGCAGTACGGCAAAAGCCATTGGGATTGGTGAAACCGTTGGAGATCCCAAGTTGGAAATGGGATAGCATCTCCATGGACTTTGTCTCGGCTTACCAAGATCTCTCGAGGGATGAACAAAATTTGGGTAATAGTTGATCGGTTAACAAAGACTGCCATCTTTATACCAATGAAAGACAATTGGTCGATGGATCAAACTAGCCAAGGCGTATATTGATAATGTGGTTCGAAGACACGGAGTGCCACATGATATTATTTCTGACCGAGACAGTAGATTTGTCTCAAATTTTTGGACAAAATTACAAGAAGCCTTGGGAACCCAAATCAAGATGAGCACAGCCTTTCATCCGATGACCGACGGGTCAGACTGAGCGGACAATTCAAACGCTTGAGGATATGCTTAGAGCGTGTGTACTTGAATTCAAGGGAAGTTGGGGAGAACCACTTACCGCTAATTGAATTCTCGTATAACAACAGTTACCATGCTAGCATTGGCACGGCACCGTTCGAAGCTCTCTATGGACGCAAGTGTCGCAGTCGCTATGCTGGACAAAGGATGAAAATTCTGTAGTTGTTGGACCTCAGCTCATTGAAGATATGAGTAAACAGATCCAGATTGTCCAACAAAGATGAAGGCCGCACAAGATCGCCAAAAGAACTATGCCGACACGAGGCGACAAGAGTTGGAATTCCAAGTGGGAGACAAGGTCATGCTAAAGGTGTCACCCATGAAGGGGGTGATGCGATTTGGCAAACGAGGGAAGCTGAGTCCTCGTTACATTGGTCCATACGAGATTTTAGACCGTGTAGGTACCTTGGCCTACCGATTGGCTCTTCCACCGGAATTATCACGGGTGCACAACGTGTTTCATATTTCTCAGCTGAAGAAATATGTGCACGATCCAACTCACGTCTTACAAACTGATGTGATT
>JAOANR010000009.1:9784523-10099558 GCA_030278955.1 Hygrophila difformis | reverse complement strand
ATTCTGTTTCTTCTTTATCTTCTCTACTTTCTAATTTATCTTCCTTTAGTTCTTCGTTTATCTTTTTAATTTTTCTACTTTGTCTATAAGAATTCTAATTTTGTTTTGTTTGTTTAGTTTTTCTATTTCTTTCATCATTACTCTATGATCGAGACTTCCTGGTTCTGATGTCTTCTCCCATTTTGGTAGTGGGAGTGACTTTTCTAATTCTACTTGCTTTTGTGGAGTTTTAATTATTGTGCTGTCTATGTATCTTTCGATATTGTATAGTCTTGTATCTAGACTTATCATTAGTTCTTTTATTAGTTCAATTCCATCTTTTATTGTTTCTAAATCTTCTAGATAACTCATCTTCTAATATTTCTTATGTTTCTAATGAAGTCGTTTACTTCATCTATTTCAGTTTCCCTTTCTAATTCTTCTATTCTATTATTTCTAATTCATTTAAATACCATATCTTTTATTAACTCCGATTCTTCTTTTTCTGGATCTATGTGTTTTTTGTATAATTACATATGCTTCTCTTTCATCTATCATTTTAGGAATCTTGAATTTTATTCTTAATAGTTTTTGTTTCATTATTATGGTACTTATATCTTGTGGTTGACTTTCTATTTCATGAATTTTATTAGTCAGTCTTTCTATTGTTTCATTTTCTAACTTTATTCCTGGCATCTTATTAGTCCTCACTATAATTTGATTCTTGATCCGAAAATTCGGTTGAAGGTGCTCTAGTAAACATGGTGTTGTGTATTATATATCCTGGAAACATTCTGTAAGTTATAATTTCATTGTTGATTATAGTTAATTTGACTTGTGATACTAACTCTTGTTCTTCATCTCTTTTTGATATAATTTGTATTAAATTACCATTATATTCTTCCGTTTCCATTATATAGTTCCTATCCAAAGTAATCTTTTTCCTCTATTTCTTAGTCTTATTCCAAATTCTTCATCGTTTTGCAATCTATTTAATCTTCTTCTTCTTCTTCTGTCTATGTATGTTTTTCTTTCTTCTATTTGTTGATCCATATTTTCTATTTCTCTTTGACTTATTTCATGATCAGGATTAAATGTGGGTGTTAAAAATCTTCGATTATCGTTGGTTCTTATTTCTGTAAGTGGTCTTATTTGTGGTTCTAATCCTCTTATTCTATTTAGAAATGCTCTTTCAATTCTTGCTTGTATCATCAAGCTATCGGTGTTATTTTGTGCATATTCATCATTTCTATTTACTATATAGTTTTCAGTATCGAGTGGATTAATCGTAATTAGTGGATAATCTATTTCTTGATTTTCATCTAAAGGATATCTTGATGTTGGAATATATTCTGGGTATAGTTGTTCTGAAGTATCTAATCTTAATCTTGACATATGATAGTTTAATATATGATCATTATTATTATGGTTACTCATGTCCAAATTAATCGTTCTGGGCTCTGATACCAAATTGTAAAAAGGGGTGGAATATAAAAATATTTTAAATTAGTTTTATTGTGTTACTTGTTGTATTTAATCAGAAAAATAATATTCACCATAATTACTTAAATTGTCTGGTATTTCTTCATCATAATTTTCACTATCTGATCCTATTCTTAGTAAAATTATTCTGTCCCAAAAACTTTTTTTCTTCTGAGTAGGGATATACCTTTTGATTATATTCAGTTAAAAATATGAGTATAGTATAAACAATGTCATTCCAATTTTCAACTCTTTCTTCCATAGTTTGTAAATATATTCCATATTCGTATATTACTGAATTTATTTCTTCTTGATTCATTTTTTATAAGTTAATTATTGTAGTGGGTTTACGAAATAAAGGAAATTTTTGGTAATTAGAAAGTCAAGTTGTAGAGTGTATCTCATACTTAAAGATAAAATTATTGGGAAGTTGTGTGGGTGATGTTTAAAAGTCAAAACTTAAATGGGTCATTTTTTTGTAAGTTTTTTACAATGGGTCTTTTTAAATTACAAACTAATTGATATAGGTCATTTACTCTAATTTGCCCTTAGGATTAGAGCCGTCAAACGGTCCGGCCTGCAGTAAAAAATATGTGGCTGGGCCTTCAAAATGAAGGTCCGTTTAAAAATGGCCCCAAACGAGTTTATTCAAACGGGCTAAGCTCGTTTGGGGTGGGCTTCATCAATTTTATTTTATTACATTATTTTATTTTTAATGTTTTTTGGCACATATGATGAAGTGAAGCCCTAAGTCTCTAATCGCCGCACAATTCAGTCTCTCTCGATCTCAATTGCCGCACTCACTCAGACTGTCACAGTGTCACGCCGCAGCCACGTTGTCGCCCGCCACCACCACCGCTGTCAAGCTGCCGCCGGCCCGCCATCCGCTCACCGCTGCTGAGGGCTATCACGGTGACATGTCTCTACTTTTATCTCCCCCAGGCGGCAGATTTCTTGTTTATTTGACCTAGGCCTTCTCCCTTCGTCGCCGACCATGTATCCTCTTCTCCCTCTGAAATTTCTTGAATTGATTGCTATGGGTTTAGTTGACTATTAGATGTTTGACATTTACGGGCAAGGATTTCGGCGTTTTTGGTTTTGAATTTGGGTAACTTGTTCCCTTCCTATGTGCCGTTGGTTCTGAGTAATATATCGTATTGCTTCGGTTTTATGGTTTTGCTAATTGCTTCGGTTTCTTAGTTCTTTCGTTGCTGCATTTTAACATGGTTTAGGTTTTGAATATGCCAAACAGGTGTTTCTCCTCACCACCACCACTGCTGTGGCCCTCCTCATTGTAAGTTTTCATTAAAGTAGCAGTGGCTGTATTGATTTTTAGATTTTGGATTCTTAATTTAGTTTTTTTTTCTTGCCTCTGTTTATGCATTCCAGTGGTTTTGGTAGCTGAAAATTGGATTATTATTTGGTGATTGTTTTGCAAGTTCTTTTTGATGTTATCCAAGCTTTTAGTTATGACATAATACTCCATCCCATTCATAATACTTACATGTGTATCTTAGACATTATGACATTATTTAGTTTTTTGGTATTATTTGAGCATTCACTTTTTTGTATACCTGGTGCTGAATTTTTGGGGACTTCTTGTTTGTATTATTATGGAATATGGTATTCTTAAGAGAAGATTTGTTGGTACATTACTCTGTTGGGCAAATATAATTGATATGTTTTAATACTACATGGCATCTGATTTTTGTTATTTGTGTGCATGAATCTTGCTTTGATTTGAAAGATTTGATATGATCTGAAGGATTGAAAGCTTTGATATGATTTTAATAAGAATAAGTAATAAGTTCAGGAAATAAGTCCTAAAGAACAGTGCCTTAATGGTTGAGTTGATGTTTTATTGTTGTATTTTGTGAAAAAAATTTGTTGAAAGGAATTGTTGAAAACCCTTAGATATTGTTGGATTTAAAAGATATGATGTTGGACTTGTTGAAATTCTTGGACATGGTACTTTTTCGAATTCCATAGACCTTGAACTTGATTTTGGGACATAGGAATATGGATTTGACTATAGAATATTTTGACCTAGGTTCGGTTTATTGGAAGAAGTGTGAATTTAAAGATCTAACAATTGCTAAATTTTGATTTATTGTTAAATTTGTATAATTTCTTTATTAGTTTAATGGTTAGTAAGTTCCTAGTTATATTGTGAATATATTGAGTTATTGCTAAAAGTAGATATTGTTGGGACTAAAAGTTGGGGTATTGATGTAATAAAAGATATTTAAGGATATATAGGAGATTGTGAGGTTTAATAAAATATTAATGGTGGTAACAACTTCATATCTTCTCGTGTTAGTATTTCATTGTTGTGTATTTTTCTTTGTGTTTGCAGATAGTGTCAATGATTTGTTGATAACTCGATTTTGATTGGTTTTGTTTTCAGAAGAGCTAATAAAGTATAAATAGATGGCGATTCCATACTGTAACTGCATCCAAACTCCCCATAACTTCTTCGAATTGCCGTCTTATTATCTCATCCGCGAGAAAAGGCAACCGGGCTTATCCTTTACAAGCATGCGTGAAGAACTCAGACCAGAGTTTACATTTCAATACCAAGGTAGTTTAATTGTTCCCTTTTTTTTTATTGTTTTTTACTTTTTTAATAGAGTGTGACCTCCGCATGTTACCTTGTAAGTTGAATAATTCAAATGTAATTAAATTATTTAATCGGATTATGGAATTAAGAACATTTTTTTTGGCCGGGTGGGGGGGGGGGGTGCTGGTCATCTTCATGTCCTTCGTTTTCTACAATCAACATTCTAATTATCCAAGCTCTTAATTTTTCCCATTTATGAGTGGGAACATCCAAACTTGGGTTTGGTTGATCAATTGAATGCGGCCTGTATCGTTTTAACAATATTGTGGTAATTTTTACCCATTTTACCCATATTAATTTATTATATTTTGCTGTCTTGTAATATCAATGTGATCATCATGAACTATGGTTTTTAGTATTTGAACAAAGTTCCTACTATATACTTCCTCCATCTCGTTCTAATTGTCACGTTTGACTTTTTGACACTATTCACTGTTTAACTTTAACTCAAATTTTTATTATAGTTATGCAAGAAAAAATATAGTCATGTGAGATCTTGTTAGATTCGTCTAATCTTATAGTTTTACAATATCAAATTTTTATAATTTTTTATCATACACAATTTAAGCTATTAACCGTTAAAAATGTGTATCGGCATGCGTGCCCTGGTGGGTCCGTAGCAAAAACAGTGAAACGGAGGAAGTATTTAAAAAGTTAAAATGATAATTATTTGAGGATGCAGGGACAGGGAGAAGTAGTTGGTGAAAATCAAATAAGTTAATTTTGGGATCTATTGATACTTGTAATTTTGTATTTACAATTATAGAAAACCTTGATGAACATGTATGTTCTTTTAAGATTAATTGGTTAGTCATGTGTGCACCATTTTGTTGTGGTATCTGTCAGTTACTTGTCTGGATAAAGAAGATAGAGAAATTGATTGCTAGCTGGGTTTTTAATCTGTTAATTTGGTTTCATGAAGATATCCAATGTTGTTTCAAGATCCAACAGTTAACATCATAATTGACTGAGCTACATTTGGACTCTAATTTACATAGTAATGAACTAATGTTCGCTTAGTAAAGTCAGTATGGCTTTGTTTTTCTTTTCTTTTTTTTTTTTTCTTTTTTTTTTCCGCAAGGGCATTTGATTATTTTCTTTTATTGTTTTGTGAAGCCAAAATGTACTGCATCATGTTGCATGTAATATAATTGATCTTAAGAATATTGTCAAATTTCACATACATTTTCTGTGTGCTATTTGTCCAGCATGATCTTGAGTAATGCACATAGTTATTTATACATATGTTGCAACTGGATAATTGCTAAAACACATTTTGCGTCAAAATAGTGATTCACGTCCTTGATGTTGCAATTATAGTATAAAATAATGATGGTATGTTGTAATTCAAAAGCTTGAGCTCAGATTGGAATATTTGCTCTTGGATTTGTTCAAGAATGTTGCTTTATCTTTTATAATACTTGTGACGTAATTGTACCACATCGCTTGCAATTTCATATTTTTGCCAGACATAGGCAGGTGTCTACCGTTGTTCTGGTTGCGGAGACCGTTGAATGTCTGGAATAGGAAATGAAGTGCTTTTAGTCCCTCAATAATCAATTTTGATGATTACTTGAGCTACATCTAAGCACAAATTTGAGACTTCCTTTCTCCTAGAACAAAATTGTGTTGTTATAATATTATGATTTAATAAACTATATGAAAAATGGTAGTGATTCATCTGGAAACGTGAAAATATCTGTTCTTTATAATTCTGTGTGCATATATATTTTGTATTATATACATGTGCATATATATATATGGTCCATATATATATATATATACTAGAAAATATAACAATTGGAAATTGGAAAATTTGGAAATGGTCCATATTCTTATTATTTAATATTTCTCTTAGTGTGATGGAAGATGAAAAGTAATGAATTTATAATATCAGTTCGCTTCCACATTTTCACATGTTAAGCCATACATAGGCAGGTGTCTCCCGTTCTGGCTGCGGAGAGCGTTGAATGTCTGGAATAGGAAACGAAATGTTTTTATTCCCTCAATGAAACTTTGACGATTACTTGAGCTACATCTAACCACAAATTGAGACTCCCTTCCTCCAGAACAAACTTGTGGTTATAATGTTGTGATTGAATAAACTCTCCGAAGAATGGGAAGTGATTCATCTTGAAATGCGTGAAATATCCATTGTTTTATAGTTCTATTTCTGAGGCTAGGGTTATGAACTTATAATCTGATGATCGAGTTGGGTTTCTAATGTATATTTTGTACTAGCAAATGTAATACAACTGGTGCAGTTTGTACTAAATTAAAGAAATAGTGGTTAGTTTCTCAATCCCATTTATTTGTAATCCTCTAGGGTTTCTATAGTAAATGACTGGAAAATTTGAATGTGGTCCGTATATTTTTATTTGATATTTCTCTTAGTGTGATGGTAAATCTAATGAATTTATAATATGAATGTCAATTGTCTTGTTCATTTAAATCTCATGGCAATCATTGTTTCCTTTTGGAAAGGAATAAGGATTGTATTTATTTGAGAAAATTTTGGTGAATTAAATATTAAGAAATTGTAATAAAAAGTAATATGTATTTTGGTGATTTATGCTTAAGCTTACCTTTGAATATTTCACACTTTGGATCTGGCTTAAGATGTATTTATGAGTTATGTCTATCTTGTATGCATGACCTAACAGTATCAGTTAGCTTTCATTTTCACATGTAATGCCAGACATAACTACATAAGCAGATGTCTACCGTTGTTCTAGTAGCAGAAAATGTTGAATGCTTAGAATTGAAATGAAGTGATTTTAGTCCCTCAATAATGGAGTCTTGATTGTGGCTTATACCATTTGTAAGCACTATATTCTAAGAAGTTTTAGGCACCTCTTCTTCGAGGCAACAAACTTATGTTGTTTTGGCATTGATTGAATAAAATTTATCAAGAGAGGAAATTGATTTATCTTGAAAACTGTGAATGCATCCATTCTTTAAAACCCTTATATGTGGTTTCTGTTGAATAAATATTCATCTTTATATTTTGTGTTTCAAGAAAATTCACTATGGTGATAACCTTTCTATCATTCTCATTATTACATGGTACTGATATTTCTTGATTCATGTTTTCGCCATTTTGTGGTGCAACACTCTAGTTAGTATAGTTATGTTCATTTCAATTTTCAGGTTGATCACCTATTGGACAGTATTAAATGGGATGACAAAGGCTTAGCAGTGGCAATATGCCAAAATGTTGATACAGGCGCAGTGTTAATGCAAGGTTTCATCAACAGATCGGCGCTTTTGAAAACAATTTCCTCTAGGAAAGCAACATTCTACAGTAGGTCGCGGTCATCTTTGTGGACCAAGGGAGAAACATCGTCAAATTTCATCAATATTTGCGATATCTTTGTTGATTGTGATCGAGATTCTGTAAGTGTTGGAACATCTTTAATATAGGGAAAAAAAATGTTGATATACTAATTTCATACCTAAATTGAATAACACATGAGTGCTTGTGTCAGATAATTTATCTTGGAAAGCCAGAAGGCCCAACTTGTCACACTGGAGCCGAGACTTGTTATTACACCTCTTTGAACGATGTCCTAAGTAACCCAGAGGTACCACCATTGTCACTTAAATCTCCTATTAATCACAATGTGCATAATTGAAGTCACTCATCTTTGTTGAAACTGTGAGAATGTTAATCATTACATGCTTCGGCTTTATTTCTTTTGGCTAGGTTGATGAAACCAAACTCGCAATGACAACTCTATACTCCCTAGAATCCACGATATCCAAACGTAAAGAACAATTGACAGAAAATACCGATGCCAAGCCATCGTGGACGAAGCGCTTATTGCTTGATGACAAGTTATTGTGCTCAAAAATCAGGTTTAATTTTTTTTCCTTTGCTTCATAAATATGCACACATCCTCCTTTTTTTCAAACCAATCTTTCAGCATTGTCATGACAAAGTTTGTATAGATGTAAAATTTAGGGTAGGAAATTGTCCTCATATGTCTTCAAAATTCTTTGGATACTCAAAAGTAACTCTGGAACCTTCCCCTACAGGGAAGAGGCGGATGAGCTATGCCGGACACTAGAGGAGAAAGAGGACCCCACAAGGACCGCCTCAGAGATGGCAGATGTGCTCTACCATACCATGGTTTTACTGGCTCGGAAGGGGGTTAAAATTGAAGATTCTCTTGAAGTACTAAGACTGAGGTTTGCACTATCAGGTATTGAAGAAAAGAAGAGCCGTAAATCATAGTTATGGAAACATCAGTTGCATCGTGTTATATGCATTTCTCTCTCAATTCCTCAATAGCATGTAGTTGTCTGGGAGAACTATTTATGCTTCTCCAAATCCTCCGTAGATTGGGACTCTCTGTTGAGCATACCAGCTTTGTATTTCTGTTGATTCTCTACATTTTAAGCAGACCGTTGTATTGCTTTGGGACCATTCAGTTGGAAGTTTGGTGTAACCTTTTTGTTATTCGAATTCTTTTGTAAAATTCTTTATATTGTTCTTCAAGACAATACCTATCTTTGGTGGGGGGTTAAGGTCATGACAATAAGATAGTCTGACATCATTGATCGCTGAGAGATGTATTAATGAAATTTTGCTTTTATGAATTTTGTATTTAACAATGGAACGATTAGATATTCTTTCTGAAGGATTCTATACTCTGCAAGATAATGGTGGTTTTTAAAGTTTTACATATATACTTAAAAGATTAGCAAAGTCACGCTTAATTGTATTGGTTTTGGGCTTTTGGCTTCTAGTTAATTATTAACCCCAACAGGTGAATAGGTGAATAGGGACTAGCTACGTGAATAGGATATTGTATCCCATCTGTGCTGTGTTAGATATTGTATCCCATCTGTGCTGTGCTCTAACACGAAGATTTAACAATTTAGAGTGATATGGACTCCCACTATTCTTTCGTAGATTCTTGAGTAAAAAAATAAATCTAAAGGATGGTAACACATGTTGTGGTATCAGGTATGTGTATTGTATCTCTGCCATTTACTTGTCACTCATCTCCAGTCTTCAGTCTTCACTTCCTACATGTGTATATATACACACACACAAACATGGCAACAAGAAATTATTAAGAGATCAGAAAACAATAAGTGGTGTGTTCCTTACTCAATTCCATGGCTTTTCAATTCCTCGTCATCATTATTTTTCTCATCTCACAAAACACAATTCTTACATCACATTCATGATGTCTGTATGTGTAAGCATCTACACACAATCACCACCCTTTAATAATCTGCATTGCTTATATGTTCGGACTTCGGACATTCATTCATTTTACCCTTCTTGAAGAATAAAAATGTATTTGTACGGAGTCATTTAAAACCGGCAAGGGAGGAGTTTGAGCAAGACTAGGTGCAAACCAAAAAAAAAAAAAAAAAAAAAAAAATCAATTCCATCTGTCCATAAGAAAATTAAATTTTTGTACCTAACAAAGATCCTGCATATGATCATCCACATTAAATTGTTGTCAGGAATTTACTGTATAAATATTTTTCTTTAATTGTCGGTAGACGTAGACTAGCATTGGTATTACTCCTTCATTTCTTTGAATCAACTCGTAAAAAAACCTATGATTGTTTAAACTTTTTAACAAGCCCCCATCAACATCCATAGTATTCAATCACTTTTTCTTTAATCACTTTTACTATTAAAGGCGAGGTAATTAAGGGAATTCATCCACATCTATTACTTCCTCCATCTCTTTGTTACGAATGCACCTAACACGAATGCCGATACATATTTATAATGGTTGATAACTTAAATTGTGTACAATAAAAAATCATAAAAAGTTTATATTATAAAACTACAAAATTAGACGAATCTAACAAGATCACACTTGACTATGTTATTTTGTATATAACTATAATAAAAATTTGAATCAAAGTTCAACAGTGAATACTGTCAAAAAAACCATCTGTAACAAATCGGAGGTAGTATTATTTATGAATAGGCTTTTTCTTTGCCATCGCTATATAAACATGACGCACTACACCCCATCGTCTAACAATTTATACTCGACAATCCGCGGTTCACAAACTAA
This sequence comes from Hygrophila difformis, assembly GCA_030278955.1. Taxonomy (NCBI): domain Eukaryota; kingdom Viridiplantae; phylum Streptophyta; class Magnoliopsida; order Lamiales; family Acanthaceae; genus Hygrophila; species Hygrophila difformis. Next base: position 10,089,424 of record JAOANR010000009.1, on the reverse strand, counting down.
AAGAATCAATATATTCTTTTTTCGGTAAACAATGACACTCATGTGTCGGCAAAAGTGTGTGGGAGCCCAAACCACACAAATTACAAAGGGGGGTAAAGGGGAGGGATAGGGGGCCAGGTGAAAATCGAATGGGACTTGACCGCTAGGGTAAGTCCCCAACCCAGAATCAATATATTCTTGAATGTAATATATTTGGGCCTTGTTCACTATGAATCATTAGTTTTTAATAAATTATTTTATGAAGATTAATCACACGAATAAATTAGGACCTTTCATTGGAGATGTTTGGGAGTCAGCAGATTCGCTAGCAGATAGCAGATTCGGAGAGAGAACTGTGAGGCAATATGCTCTTTCAATCCGCTATCCGCTCCTCAATCTACCAACATCCAAACATCCCCATTATATAATAGTCATTGATTAATAAATTAAATTAACATGAAATAATAATGTCATTAAACTGTATTGGATTAGATTCAAGAAATAATAATGTCATTAAACTATATCGGATTTTGTTAAATTAATCAATCACATCCCTCAAAGTAAACATGCGCTTAAAAGTTTATACCAACAATTAGTAGTATTATACTACCTCCGTTCTCGAATGTTTATGACGTTTGATAATGGGCTACTATTCACACACAGACTTTCATTTAAAGTTTTATCATAGTTATAGAAGTTAAAATATAATCAAGTGTGATCTTGTTAGAATTGTCTCGTCGTGTAGTTTTTAAATATCAAACTTTTAGAATTTTTACTTGTACCGAACTTGAATTATTAATGGTTGAAAATATGCATTGAACTACGTAAAAAGTAGGTCCGTCAAAAACATTTAAGAACGGAGGAAGTATATGCACAGACACACACTAAACAGCTAACGCAGTAGAAGGGTAGAACACACAACCGGCCTCACTTTAAAATTGTAATTTTATCTTAATACTTCCTCCGTATTGAAATGTTTATTACAGACTTACCATTCACGCAGTCCAATACACATTTTAAATCATTAATAATTCAAATTTGGTACAAGTAAAAATTTTAAAAGTTTTCTATTTAAAAATTTCATGACGAGACTATTCTAACAAGATCTTACTTGATTATATTTTAACTTGTATAACTATGATAAAACTTTAAGTGAAAGTCTATCTGTGAATAGTAGCATGTAACCAAATGTAAGAATGATATGAATACGTAGACCCGGCAATATGGGTAAATACACGTAGACACGACACGTACACGACATGTGTTTTACATGTACGGGTCTTCAAAAAACAGATACGGGTCAAAACAGGTCGACCCGTTTAGTACACGAATACAATTTGGGTCAAATGCAGGTTTATCTGTTTTACCCAAATTGACCTGTTTTTTACCCGAATTGACCTGTTTTTTTATACAGGTCACCTGTTATCTGAATCAGACACATATCTGTATTTTACCTGTATTTTACCTGTATATATTTAAGTACAATAGAATTAAATTTAAATAAAATACGCACAAGGTAAACTTTATGTTTAATATTGGATTTGAACTTTGGATTTTTTTTTTAAGTTTGAACTTTTGTATTTGAATGTTTGAAGATGAATTGCTGAGTCTATTAGGAATTTTAAGATTTGAATTATGGGAATGTAATATTTTATATTTTATTTTAAAAGTTTAAAAAGTAATGTGATATAATTTAGTAGAATAGAAGTAAACAGGTAAAATACAGGTAAACAGGTCACAGGTAAATTCGACACGCGTGTCCACATGTTCAAATTCACGTGTATACAGGTCGACACGCATGTGATCCGTTTTTGAAACAGGTCGTGTACAGGTTTTGAAATACGGGTAAATTCTAAAAACAGGTCGTGTACAGATACAGATCAAACAGGTAAACATGTACTTGACACGTATAACATACACGACCTGTTTACCCATATTGCCAGGTCTATGAATACGGAGGTAGTATAATTTGAAAGGTGAATAGTGGTGATTTAGAGTTACACTACTAAAAGAAAAAAATAGAAATAAAAAAAAGGAGAATTGAAAATAAAAAAATATCTGAAGCGGCTTCTTTTTTAATGTCGGCCCATATTTTTAGACTATTCCGGCTTCCGCCGACACACTAATAAAATTGTCTATTCACCGATTTTACGGCATTTCCAACTTTTTTTAAAATTATTATTATTATTTCCCTTTAAAAAAAATATTATTTATATACAAATATGGTTTGTTGAAAAATTAAAATTGAATGCACATACAAATGTCCCCTTGTATTTATTGCTCTGCATCATCCTGGATTTTGGCCTTTCAAATTCATGCAGCCTTACTGTTTCCTTAATTGTCTCAAACCCAATACCAACTTGTTTCCTAAATGCTGCAATAATTACACTCAGTCAATTAATGATGCTTCAGCTGAATCGGAATACTAACAGGGATTTTGATTGAATTTGATTTGGAGCTGAATCAATATGTGCTAAAGTAATGTTTTGTATATGCTGAATATGCTACCTGAATAAGTGTTTTGTATGTGCTGAGTGTGTCAGTACACACCCCATTAATTACACCCAACACACACTTAATTAGGTCAGCACACCACAACAAAATTAAGTCAGCACATCACAACACCTGCTGAATGTCACTCATTTCAGTATCATATCCAAACCCATCTGGATCAACCAACTCATATTGCAATTTGCAAATCCTCTAATCTTTGGAACAAAAGAAAAATTCTCCCTACTTCCTTTCCAGAATTTGATGAAATGAAATGGAAGTTTCACTTTAACATGCAAATAGTTAGGGGTGGGCAAAATATTCGAATCGATTCGTTGAACCGCTGAATCGAACCGAAATCGAACTGAATTTCCGGTTAACCGAGGACCCCGGAGCAAATACAAATATCATATTTCAGTATTCGTCCGGTTCAAATACAAATACAAATACTTTAATTTTTTTCCCCCGGTTAACCGAACCGAACCGAATATATTTATTTTATTTTAAAAGTTATATATATTGTAAATATTATAGACATTTGATGGTATAAAATTATACTCCCTCCGTCCCAGCTAACCAGTCTGGTTTGACTTTTTGGCACTGTTCATTGTTTAACTTTGACTCAATATTATTACAAGTATATATTTGAGGAAAAATAGCCGAGTTCGGTCTTGTTAGAATCGTATAATCATATAGTTTTATAATATATATTTTACATAATTTTTTATTGTATATATTTTGAGATATTAACAATTGAAATAGTGCATTGGATTGTGTGCAAAAATCAAACAAGACAGGTTAAATGGGACAGAGGGAGTATATAGATAATATATATCATTATTTATTAATTATTTAAGTATATAATAAAATAAATATAAAAAACTAAAGAGCTAATTATCAAAATATATCACCATAACTAATAAGCCAGGAGAGCTCGAACCCATAACCTCGCACCACCGAGCCACAACCCTAACCAGCTGGGCTAGCCCTTCGCACCACCAATAGAAACCCGCCACGTGTCATATATATTAATTCCCCCCCAAATGCTGTAGAGAGGATTCGAACCCAGGTGAGGTGCATTCCTCACCCACGCGCGTGCCATCCGGATACACAACTTTTCATGTTATCATATGTAATTTATTAAATATATATAATATTTTTATATATAAATATGTAATTAATAACTTATAAAAATAGTATAAAAATTGATATTAATTAAATAAGTTGTAGAATAATTCATTAACTAAATGGATAAAATTAATTAAATCACTAATTAAATTTTAGAAAACAGAAATCAATATGATTAAATATTAATTGAATTAAAAAATTTATAAAAATATTGAATTGCATAATTAAAAATTAAAAAATAACATATGGAATATAAAATTCAATAATCAATATGAATAATTCGGTCGCTAATTCGGTCGGTAATAGCCACCCAATATGTTCAATCGCAAATTTCGGTTGCTAACTTAATTTTTTTTTTTAGTTAATTGAATAGAAATATAAAATAAAATAAAATTAATTAAATAATAAATATTTTATTAATTAAATAAAATATAAAATAAAATTAATTAAATCAAAAAAATTAAAAACAATGAATTAAATAAAATAATAAAATTATTCAAAAATTAAGATAAATTTAAATAATAATATAAAATTATTTTTAATAAAAAAATTAATTAAATTAAAATATTAATTCAGTAATTAAATTAATAAATAATTAATTGGCCTAAATAAATAAATAATTAAATTATATAAATAATCAAATAAATATTTAATAAAAATATAAACTAAATAATAAAATAATGGAAAAAATTAAAAAAAAAAATTGAAAAAAACTACAGACCCCAATTGGGGTCGGTAATGGGGTCGGTAACAATTACCGACCCCAATTGGGGTCGGTAATGGGGTCGGTAATACCGACCACATTTATTATGGTCGGTGTTTTGGTTTTTAAATATCACTGGGCCCAATAATGGCTAAATTTTACCGACCCCACTTTGGGGTCGGTAATGGGGTCGGTAAATCCGACCCGTACTATGGTGGTCGGTAATTGGGGTCGGTAATTGGATTTTTTCTTGTAGTGAAATATTCGAACCGAATCGTTTAACTGCTAAATCTAATCGAAACCGAACCCCAGTTAACCGAGGACTCCGGTTACAAATACAAATACTGAAATGAAGTATTTGCCCGGTTCAAATACAAATACAAATACCTGAAAAATTCAGGTTAACCGAACCGTGCCCACCCCTACAAATAATGCAAGCATAGATGTGTACAATACATGAATAATAATAATATATACTTGTAATTGTGATGGTATAGCAGGTGGCGCCTAGGTTGCATGATTTTGAGAGGCCCACAGTCGCCTGCACGGTGGCTATAATGGAATTTGCAGAGGGAGGGAGATCAGATTCAGATAGAGGGTGTAAATTTTACAAACTCAGCAAATCTTGGCTTTAAAGGATATGAAGGATCGGACAGTGATATCTGATATGTAAGGGTTGCTTTCAGCAAGACAGCAACCATACCAATGGAACAAGTTCAAATCCTATCCTATCCTATCCTATCCTAGTATATATCAATTCTCCTTACATACATGGCTCATCATTATATTGCTCCATCAACAAACATCACCTCCCTTTTTCCATATCAGATCTCTCTCATGCATCCTTTACTCATTCAATTCTTTTCATTCCCAGCCCCAAACCTGTACTAATTAAAACCATCTCACTTAATAATAACAAGGAGGACTGGCTAATTATAAACCCCAACAGGTGAATAGGGACTAGCTAGGTGAATAGGGATTTTGTATCCCAATCTGTTTTTCTTGGTTCCAATGATTAACCATTTGCGCATGTAAGACAAAAGTATATTTAACAATCTAGAGGATGGTGGATGGTACTACATGTTTTGGTATGTATGTGCATTACCATAAGCAAATTAAACATTATACACACATAAATGAAAAGCCATTAAGTCCCTACCAGTCCAATTAACTAATAATAATATTATATATCTCTGCACATTTACTTTCCTACATTCACTTGTCACTCATCTCTCTTCTGTCTTCACTCTTCACTTCCTACATGTGTATATATACACACACACAATCATGGCAACAAGAAAATAGTATTAAGAGATAAAAAAAAAACAATAAGCTAAGTGGTGTGTGTTCCTTACTCAATTCCATGGCTTTTCAATTCCTCATCATCCTCATCACTGTAATTGCCTCCTCAGCAATTAATGGCGGTGCTGGTGCACAGCCACCCTCCCCTGGCTTCTACCCGAGCTCCCGGTTCCATGCTTTGCCTTTCTACAAGGGCTACAGAAACCTTTGGGGTCCTCGCCACCTCAGATTTGACAACAACAATGTCGTCTCCCTTTGGCTCGATAGAAACTCAGGTTTGCCATGTCTATCTTAATTTTATCTTGATTGTAAATACACCACATTGTAATTTGCATGCCATATATTTTTCTTATGATCAAGGGAAGCATATTGTTGGCTATTTTATTTTGCTTTGTTGTAGTATTGATTAAGTGATTGATTAGAGCTGGGCTGTGTGTGTTGGGCTTGGCAGGAAGCGGGTTCAAGTCATTCAAACCGTTCCGGTCCGGGTATTTCGGAGCTTCCATTAAGCTCCATCCGGGTTACACGGCCGGAGTCATTACAGCTTTCTATGTAAGAATGAAAGAATCATCTTTTCTGAACATGCATATATATATATATATATGCACCAAAACTGCAATGTGAATCAAATTAAGCCCTTCGGAACACCATCTATCTATTACTATATATATACTCCATATATTTTATTTGGGCTGATGAATTAATGACAATGTTGTATGTAAATACTAAATGGTTGTAGCTGTCAAACAATGAGGCACATCCAGGGCACCATGATGAGGTGGACATGGAGTTTCTTGGAACCACATTTGGGAAGCCTTACACACTTCAGACAAATGTGTATGTGAGAGGAAGTGGTGATGGCAGAATCATTGGCAGAGAGATGAAGTTTCATCTCTGGTTTGATCCCACCCAAAACTTTCATCACTATGCTATTCTATGGACTCCCAAGGACATCATGTAAGAACTCATTCCACCTCTTATACCTTTAAAGAAATTCCTTAAGATTCACCTTCTTCCAATTTACATGAATGATGCACCACAATTAAAATCTTACCCTTATATGAGGTATAAATTTTTTTTTCAAAAAAAAGAAAAAAAGAAAAAACAAAAAAAAAAAAAAGGAATCTTACCTAGTTCTGTGAATTTTAGTCATCAACTGAAAATTGTACATATGAAATGGTCAGATGGATAAAAGAACATAGGAAACCCAAGTTAATGTAAAATTCTACTTATTTGGTTTTTAGGGCTTTAATGTCTGGCACTCTGATGGATCCTCAATCCATGCCCACCATACAATTTTGTCCCCTAAATCAATACTAACAAATAACAACAGTAGATCTCCAAAAAAAAAAAACAATCAACACTCTCGCAATGCATGTATGTACTTCATATAGATTCAAATCATAACAAAGTAGTACTAATACTAATTGAATGATAATACCCATGGATTTCATTTCTACAATCTTGCTAGATTCTTGGTGGACGATGTCCCGATAAGAAGGTATCCAAGAAAGAGTGCGGCAACATTCCCACTAAGACCAATGTGGATCTACGGATCCATATGGGATGCATCATCATGGGCCACCGAGGATGGCAAGTATAAGGCCGATTACCGCTACCAACCATTCACCGGGAAATTTACCGATTTCAAGGCCATGGGCTGCACCGCCTACTCGCCAGCTCGGTGCCGCCCCGTCACGGCATCGCCCTACCGCTCGGGCCGGCTGACGGGGCAGCAGTACAGGGCAATGCAGTGGGTGCAAAGCCACCATTTGGTGTATGATTATTGCAGGGATCATAAAAGGGACCACTCCCTAACACCAGAATGCTGGGGATAGTTAGTAGTAGTGGAAGACATTACTCGCTATTTCCCGCCCTGTTTGAATATTAATTGGATACTACCATATGTCGGGGGAAATATTATTATATGCTTGTGAAGATGGGAAGAAAGAGTCGGTAATGAATGTGTGTGCATTTTTTGTTCAGTGGTCAATTATGAATAAAGGCAGAAGATTTTTTTGTTCAGCTAATGTTTGATGGTACAACTACAATATACTGTACTATATATGCCTTTAAAGGCTGTAATGTCAAATTTATGATCTTGCTTTGTGAAAGTCGGCACTACTTTTTGTTGAAAGTCTTCACTAGTTTCTAATGCTTGTTTATATATGTGACTCTACCACTTATGGGTGACAAAATTAATGTAATGTTATGTTAAAATTTCTTCTATTATTATTTAATTTAAAGAGGAAAAGAAAGGAAAAAATTTTCCATTCATGAATCATGATGGTAAATCCAGACATCCAGTGTTGAGAGCAATCAACTACAGCAATGCCAAAGGCATTTTATTTTATAAGTAACTATCTTGTGTGCTCAAATTTTACTATTGCCATCCCAATTCTCAATAATGCAATATGGCTCCAAAAACCAGTGGCGAAATTGTAGGGCTCAATTCCACATAAAATCATCAACACACAACGGTGGACCATTTATCTCCACTTGTTCAACAATTCCTGTGGCTTTTTACCGACACATGAATGTCAATGTTTACTAAAAAAAAAACTCACTCCTAAACAAACCAAAATGAAAAATTTTATCATCAATGAAGGTAAATGAGAAGAATATGATCGTCTCCGGGCGTAAAAAGATGTGCTTTGCAATCTAAAGGTACTTGTTATTGTCCTCCAATTCAGAGTTGCAATCTATATAATTTTCTTGGAGCCATTTAATGTTATCTACCGATCATAACTATTGGGAAAAAAAAACCATGTTCATCCCATAACTTTGAATGTTTTCCCATTCGATCCCAAAATAATTGTATTAACCAAATCCATCCAATAAGTTTATTAATTTTCACCCAATCCGTCCAAACTTTCTTAATGACGATTTTGTGCTGATGTGGCAAATAATTAAGGGATTTTAACCAATTTGACCAATTCTTGACCGATGGGCTGGCAATTGGAGATGCCACATGAGCGGGCAATTGGAGATTCCAACCAAAACAATTGCAAACTCCGGGCAAATTTCCGATTAAAGAACAAAATTACAGCAAATCTCTAAATTTCACAATCAACAATTACAATTCCAAATTTAACAATAATTACACTACAATCATCCTTGCGATCGGGAGAACTGCAACCAATATGTAAAAATCCCAAAAACACCCAAATATGTAAACCCACAAAATTGTCATTCACCGTACTTGTTACCGTTTTCAATGTGGCCAAATTGGATTCTTCTACCATTACAAACAAAATACAATGAAGAATTAGAAAGAAAAGACGTTTGCCGTTTGATTTCACGAGCTCATAATAGGTCTACGCTGCAGTGGGTTCGGGCTCCCGCCGGGGACCTAATCCCTAATTTCAGAGCGCACCCAAAAGTGGACGGATAGGGGAGGTGGCTGTGAAGCTGTGCTGCGGCAGGGATGCTCGCGACGATGGGAGGTGGGCGGCGCGGCGGAGGGCGTAATCCAAGGCTTTGGTGGGGCCTTCGCCCGAGGCAATGGTGTCTCGAGCCAATTTGAGAAGGAAGGGGCCGAGATTCGGGTTGTCTATGGAGGATCCGGAGGGGATTTCTTCTTGGTGGAGGCGGACTGATCCGGAGAGGGTTTGGAACGCGAGGTGGAGGGCGGCACGAGACAGGGAAGGTAGATTTGGGGTCGGATCTGGCGGGTCCGGACAAATCGGAGTTTGAGGCGTCTTGACGTCTTGACGGAGAGTCAGAGACCAACCCGGCCAGGCTTCTATCCTCAACCAAAACGACAGCGTTTCGAATTGCGGTGAACCTCCAAGAGAACGTGGCGGCGCACGGTGATGATGACGATGGGGAGTTCGACGGTGAAGGACTGGGAGAGCAATCCGAGGTTATTTCCGTTGGGGAACTTTGACGGTGCGATGATGACGATGGGGAGTTCCATGAGGTTTACAATTGAAAATGGGGGTCGGTGAAAATGGAATGGGGCGACGGAGGTGAGGTTCGAATTGGGTATTCCCCAAAATAGGAAAGAAAAGTCTCCACCAACAATGTCACGTAAGCCTAAGACTAGTCAAATTTAGATTACCCACATAATCCTCATGCCACGTCAGCACAGAACCATCATTAAGGGAAGTTTGGATGGATTAGGTAAAAATTAGTAAACTTATTGGATGAATTTGGCTAACACAATTTTTTTGGTATGAAATGAGAAAATGGGCCATATTATGGGATAAATAGGGTTTTTTTTCCATAACTATTGGTATACACGAGGGTTTAGTTAGTATGCAGAATACTCAAAATTATGTAGGTCCAGAAATTGCTATAAGACAGTTCATTATGTGTTAATCGGATTATTCTTGAAGTCATTTCCAATTAAGAGACACTATTAATTTGGTTAATGTGATATTTTGTTTCCATAACATTATAATTTGTTTCCATGATGGTTAACTGATGGTTTTGGTAATATTTATTCCTCCTAATTTGATAAATTAATATTAGTGAATTCATAAATGTTTTTAGCATTCACTTAGAACTAATTACACTTTAAATCAGCACATATCACTAATTATACAATATACTAGCACATAGCACTATAGGTGTGATTCATTAGCACATGCATTCATATTTATTCCCATAATACATATTATTAATGAGTTTTTCATCATTGATTTCACAATCTAAAAGTACATAGCACTAATTACATACTAAATTAGCATACATCATTATTTACATACCGGAACATTCCATCGGCGAATGATTTCCTTCCTTATCAATTGTACCCAAAGAAACAACTTTTTTAAATAACATATATATAAGGATTGGTTACGGTGCAATCACCAAATCTCGCAGCACATCAAGGCACCAATCCCAACCGTTCGTTTAAGATCCAACGGTCCAAAATGTAAAAGGGTAAAATTGTCCAAAATATTTTTAAATGTCGTCGCTGAAAAATACGCATAAGGTCATCGCTGAAAAACACTATGTATGTCGCTGAAATGAACGCAGTCTGTCGCTGAAATATACTACAGTTCATCGCTGAAATATACTATAGTGTGTCGCTGAAATATATTAAACCAAAGAATTAGGGTTTCAACTTTTACGTACGAAGTCGCTGAAATGCACCATATATCGTTGAAAAATACTATAGCTTGTCGCTGAAATATACTACGGAGCGTCGCTGAAATATACTATACTCCATCGCTGAAAATACATGGAAGGCGCGCTGAAAACAATTATGTCGTTGAAAACAATATATTAATCAACACAATCGCTGAAAAGTACATATCTTATCGCTGAAATGTATTAAAATATATTTTGGAGTAATATGACATAATTACCTTTTTACCCTTCCAGTTCATCTCAACCATTGATTTAAAAAGTTAATCAACGGTTGGAAAACGCCTAAGTACATCATGTCAAATCCCTTAGTTGCACCATAACTTCTCCCTATAGATAATGCACAAATTAGTGAGAATAATAAAATAGAAAGAATATCCACCTAATAAATGTACTCCACTTACCAAAAAGAAAAATTAATGTATTGCACTAACTTTAGCACAAATCAAGTTTTTGCTTAGCATTTCTGCACAAACTGAATCAGCAACATAACCAATTCCTATATATATATATATAGGGAGTGTTGGAGAATATCTACAAAACATCATCTGATGCTTTACAGTACAATCCAAATCAGTGGCGGACACAGAAATTTTCGCCTGGTAGGGCCGGGATCTCTTTTTTTCTTAAACCTTAAGTATACAAAGTTATACTTATATACTTTTGTTCATAAAGAGTACAAAATATGAAAAGGTTTAACCACAAGAATCTGTGCATCTTTTGATATTCTTGCAATATGGATTCATTATTTATAATTTATAGAGGTGAAAACAATTTTTTCACATATGTCACTATAGTATCTTTCATCAGCTTATCTCTTAATTTATTCCTCAAATTTGTTTTCATATTCATTGTGGAGAATATATTTTCAACTGCAGTTGTAACAACATATAAGATTAATGCTAGTTCAATCCATTTATAAATAATTGGTAAAATCACACCATACAACTGCTCATCACTTTTCCTATCTTCATGAAAAATAAGTTAGATAGAGTTCATAGTAATTCAAAGTTGTTTAAGTGAATTGGTTATTCATCTCTTACTTCAATAAGTCGAAAGTCTGGAAAAAAAATACTTCCTCCGTTTTTAAATGATAGCTACGTTGGAGAATTTGGCACTATTCACACAATCATTTTGACTTGAAGTTTTATCATAGTTATTCAAGTTAAAATATAGTCAATTGAGATCTTGTTAGATTCGTCCCGTCTTGTAGTTTTTAAATATCGAACTTTTAGAATTTTTACTTGTACCAAACTTGAGTTATAACTAATTTAAAATGTACATTGGACTGCGTGCTGCGTGGATCCGTAGCAAACAAAAAAAAACGGAGGGAGTATATTCAAGTTAATTCAAAAGTACCTTAATTAAAACTCAATTTATATGTCAAATTAAAATAATAAAAATATTAATTTTGGACTGAAGCAATGAATTTGATTTCAATCAATTAAAATTAAAATTAATGATATAATATATACTCCCTCCATTTTTCAAAAAATTTAACATTCCTGCATTTCACGTTATCCAATGCACATTTTTAACGCTTAATATCTCAAATGTGTAAAAGTAAAAAATATAAAATTTTAATATTCTAAAACTACGCGATTAGACGAATTTAACAAGATCTCAATTGACTATGTTTTATCTTGTATAATTGTATTAAAAATATGAATCAAAGTTACTCGGTGAATAGTAACAACTATGCAATTGTTAGAATTATTTTCAAACGGAAGGAGTATATTATTTTTTTATTTGAGGTGGGCCCTGGCCCCACCTGGGGCTGTGTCCGCCCCTGAATTCCAAATTCCCCTGATATTCTTCTACAGCATCATCCCTATGAGACACATATTTACAGACCACTCAATTTCATATCATTTTTTTTTTTTTTTTGAAAGAAAGGAGGACCGGAGCCATTTTATTCAAGAGATTGTAACTCAATTTCATATCATTGATACTAATCAACTCATGATTTTGTACCGTAGAAAGCAGTTACCAGTCCTCCAATGTCCTTTGTCGTCTTTGTTTATTTTCGTACTCTTTAATGGTTCTGTTGCTATACCACTGATGTCTCCTATCAATTATCACGGTCTGGGGTTTTTCCCAGAGATTATAATGTACACAGACAGTGTGTTGTATTTATAGTCATATGATCATATCAGATGGAAACAAAAATTACACATTTCGGGATGCTGCTTATGTATTTATTTCTTCAAATATGCTCATTACAGTATTCCCTCAGAAATTTTGTTGATGCAAGTGAAGACTATTTCAACCAAAATTTCTAAGCGCCTTCAACAACTTACAAGGAAAATTATTTAGAAAACATGCAAGATTATTATTGTGACAATGAAATTCTTGAAAACAGTACAGAATTATTTAAATAAAAAGGTGTCACTAAATGGGATATACAGCTACATAAATTATGAGAGCAATAATAAGAAAAGAATATCAATACACGCATGATGAAGGCATACTTTTGAGTATAAAGGAAACAGCTTCAGCGACAGGTTTAGCTTCACGAGAGCTTGGTGGTGTATAAATGCAAGGAATCTTCACTCAAACAGCTCAGTAGTCCTGAACCCAATACGCGGGTATACTTGATATCACGAATGGGAGGCTTTTTAGGGTTAAGACGCTCAACAGCCATCAGGGATGGTAATTCTTGCAACACAAGTTCATTTGTGAATTCATCCCCCGAAGCAAAGACAGGGGTTTGATATACACCATCAACAATTGTGGATTTTGGCAGCCGGATATCGCTCACATTAGCACAAGTGGCCCCTAGTTTCTCGTATTTGCAATCTGTTTTCCTGTAAAGGACATGACTTCCCTGAGCAATTTGCCCAGATGTAGAAAGTGTTGTCGGAATTATTTCCAAATCAGCAGGCATCTCTATTTTAGGGCGATATGAAGCAACAATATCATCGCTAGTCCCAGAACAAGCGAGAGATATACAAACCCCTTGTCTGTCTGATTCAGGAATTAAGTATGGCCTACAAAACATAAAAATAAAAATAAAATACATAATATCACCTGCAGAACATAAAAATAAATATGTAAATAAAACTTCTCTCCTGTCCTATACGAGTCCATGTTCAGGCAACATAGAAAAGCATTGTCTAATTACTTATTAAGTGTTGATAATGTTGCTGATTGAGGTGGCACTGTAGGACTGCATATAATAAAACTGGTAATATCAACAAAAAAAAAAAAAAATCAAAATACATTCAAATAGGAACACGTTGACTAACCAAACATATGCTATGAACTTAATGTTAAGCGGATAGCTAACAAATCAACATAATGCTTAATAATGACAAGCAATCATCAAATGGGCAAGAAATTATGCTAGACCCTCTGAAAGTTTTATTGACTTGAGGCATGCATGTACACAAGTTGACATAGTTTGGTGCTGCATAGTATGGTGTGGGTGAAGATCCAAGCAAACAAGTATGAAATGCATAGTAAAACTTGGGGTCAGAAGTGTTGGCACAAGATTTTAACAACAATGGTGTTGATAGAGCTTTAAATATACAAGAAAAAGAAAAGGAATATAGCTTGAAAATGAGGACATTTAAAAAGTAATGTTACATACCTTTCCCCACTTCCGCCAAAGTTCCATAAGCATAGGCCAGGGGAAGAAGCAGAAAGAACGGTACTGATACCAGAACTTGGAGATGAATCAGATGAAACTGAATGTAATGTATGAACCGGGTTGCCTGTCAACCCAGTTAAGGATTGCACATGCGTCCTTGTGTGACGTGTGTCAAACTGCACCACAGTCCCATTCTGCACAACATAATAAGAGATCCAGTGAATAAAAAAAATATAGAAAATAAAAGAATAAGAGAAATGCCAAACATCAAACCTGCAAGCCTGCATATACATAATGTGGACTGCTAACATCCCAGGAACATGACCAGGCAGCAGCCTGAGGATTAAAAGACCTTCAGAGCTTCACAATATGGAAATCATGAAAACTGAAATAAATAATGTTTTGCAATCCATAACACTTTCAAAAACTATAGAACACTAGCATTCATGACATAACTTCACTGCACAGTTCCACAAACAATGAAAATGACCAGCCTGGTATACTAAAAACAGATGGTCTTTAAGCAGACCATGTTCTATAGTGGATTTCTTCTATTTTGTTCAAATCTAATCACTTATTTAAGGCCAACGATAGCAAGCAAATGCTTCAACTTAGAGTGCGTATTTTATTGCTGGTATTCACGGAAAACTTAATCTATACACTAAATTATTCTCAGAAGATAGGGTGTCCATTTTACATATCACACAGGACAACCCAAAAATAATGCATATTACACAATTTTCCAAAGTCAATGAGTTTTATGCTATTAGTAGATCCTAAGACCCTTACTCCCTATTAACTTTGTAATGTGTTGGATTTGAAATCATTGTTTTGAGGGCAAGGGGGTGATGACATAGCCATGAATAGTAAGGAAACCAAGAAGCAGAAAACTATGAGTTTTAAACATAAGAGCAGTCAACTTAGCCAAGATTATTACCGGTAAATCATAAGTAAGAATGGTATTGTTGTTCTCCGTGCTGCAATGCAGTATAAGAAAATCACAAACTGAACATCAGCAATAAAATAAAATTACTTCAATGGCTTCATTCTGTAATAGAACCGGCAGAATACCTAAGAAGCGATAGTTTCTTTCCTAAGGAAGCCAACATCACAAGTCTAGAATGAGGAGAAACTCTTATATCCTTAACAGCTTTAAGGTTCCCAGGGAGTTGGATGTCTTGCTTTTCATTGCCAGAAAACAGGCTAACCTGAAATACTGTAGTAAGTTATGCATATATTCACTAGATTCAACGCAATAACTCAAAAGGACCAGGAAACTTACTTTGGTTAGCACATGCATTCCCCCCATCCCTGAGAGCCTTCGAGCAACTACAAATGT
Source organism: Hygrophila difformis (assembly GCA_030278955.1). Classification (NCBI taxonomy): domain Eukaryota; kingdom Viridiplantae; phylum Streptophyta; class Magnoliopsida; order Lamiales; family Acanthaceae; genus Hygrophila; species Hygrophila difformis. The sequence goes on along the minus strand of JAOANR010000009.1, from coordinate 10,073,797 downwards.
TTGGCTGGAGGGATCAATGTCAAAGAGTCGAGCCCCATCAACCTGAAATTCCTTCTATACAACTAATAACAAATTAGAGAGATTTTTTAGGAAAATTAAAATTTACCCCTCAACTGAAGGGAAGATTTGATGATTAGAAAAATAAGAGTGAAGACTCTGAACAAAGAGATGGTGCATACTTAACTTTTTCATTCAACTCATTTCAGACAATTTCAAAAGATAAACTGACACAGGGATAATGGCTTAGACGAGGAGGAGGATTCCAAACAAATCAACAAAATTAGACAAAATGAATTTTCAGCCAATTATCTTTTGTAGAATAAATAGACAGCACAGAGCACAGTATTATTCTGTTAGAATCAGAGAAATAATATGATAAGAAATCTATGTGAAAATAAGTGAAATGAATTACATCATTTCAGAATTAAGTTTTGCACGTCATCCTTCAATATTTATGGACTAAGATAGAGTTTTTTAAAAATCTTGAACTACTACAACCTGCATCAAAAACTTATTCAGACGTCCTTGCATGTAGCACTTCGACTCTGCATAGAAAATCACAAATGGAACCTATAAGGCTATAAGAAAGAAATAAATAAATGTACTGCACTCATTGAACAGTAATTACCCGAACTTGACTGTCCTTGACAATTCAAAGAGGTGGTATGTTGTCCTGAGACCTGGTGTTGCATATCATCTAAAAGACCTTGCAGGTTACGTTGCTTCTACAAGACAACAATATTCTCAGTAGCAGCAAATTTTTGTTAAAATATTACAAGGAAAATTAGGGATGATTAATAAGAAGTATTACTCGAACTTGAGTTGGCCTTTAGCTCGGCAAACACTGGACTCGAACTCGATTTTTTCAAGTTCGAGTTGAGTATCAAGTAGCTTGATATGAGGTTCGAGTCAAGCTCTAGTACATATATAAAGTACTCATCGAGTATTTAAATATATAAAGTACGCTAAGAGCATTCAATGCACTAGTTCATTGGTAATTTGGTATAAAGTATGTAATCTCTTTTACTTTAAATTTTATCCAAAGAAATTACAGGAAGAATACTTAACTTTTTTCCAGTAAAACTTTCAAGCCATTAGCAAAACAATTATAATTCACAGAAAAACTATTGGCTGTTTGGTTGATAACCTTTGTGACATCAACAACTCATATTTGTAGTAACTAGTACTTGATATCATATAAGCTACAGCCAAACAACACAGTACCAGTAGTGTGTATGGATTAGAAACATCTTTCTTACTACCTTACTTAGCTTCTAACAAACCGAACCTACCACATACAGAGGAAACATAAACAATAGGGCATAGAAATAAAGATATGCATCATGACAAAAAAGTACCTCCTTGAGACAACGAATTTGCTTGTTCATATCAGTTTGTCGCTTCTTCCACTCTTCTTCCTTTTTACGAAAGTCTGCATTCTGCAATATGTGGGATAAAACCAAGAACCAGGTCAAGGATGACGATAACAAAAATCTTTGAAGAAACAGGATTCCATCTTGTTAACTTTTGGTGAACATGATGTTAAAGATTATCCAGGCACTACCTCATCAGACTTATTATTATTTCATAACATCTAGGCCATGGCCATTTTTAAATGGTGAGTTAGTGTAAAATATTACAGCAAAAAGCTGTAAAAAAAGGTGCATCACTAGTAACTGTAAGAAACGAGTACAAGTATCTGACAAACATGATCAACCTCCATGAAATATACCAAAAAGATGCTAGCAAAAGCAGTCACCATAAATCAATATATACACTAGGCAAAAACATACAACGCCAACCATTGAAATTCATTGGATCCAAATCTCAGTTTTCTAACAGAATAGCATGCAAAAGGGAGACCAAATCAATCTAATTAATATACACCATTAATTTGAAACTGGAAGTGAGTTTTACAACTAGCAAATCACATGACCACGAAAAAGTCAAGTAGTCAACACAAACAAGGAAATGCACATCAAACTGCAAAATCTGATGTACTCAAAAAGAAATGTTAGATATACTGCATGTGAAATGAAGCTCAACACCTACACAAAATGAAGTAAACTTGAAGCAGCCATTTGAGCATGCTATCAAGTAAATAGTCCATTTAGTAAAATTTGACAAATAAAAATATAAGGTAAACATGGCTCAGAATTGACCAATAGCCAAGGAACAACATTCAATGCTAGTATTTCATATTTCAAACAATACTCTGATTGTACGCCTCCAATAAAGTGTAAATTCTCAGTACACAAAACAGCACTATTTAAAGAGAGAAACAAAAGAAAAGCATGTAAACACAGTATCCTGTCGAGAATCAGGATTTCTTGTGAACAAGATAATCGAAGAGCGCACACACCAGTATTAATAATTTAAATAAAAGGTATGGAGAGAACAACTTGGTCATCAACTACAAGAACAAATATGTTATTGGGGTGTGCCTTTACTGATTTCTCACCTTTTTCTCTAGCATTGCACATTTTTCTTCAAGTGACTGCACTGTCTAAAGATGAGGGGAAAGGGTCATAATCCAAATCAAATAATTCAATTAACTAAACAATTACGATCCTCCATGCTTCAGAGTAAAAAACACACCTTTTGAAGCTCCTTATCAACAGCAACAATTTGGGTCGCATAAAGTAGTCTGATATCCTTCATCCCACATTTCTTTTTACATTGAGGGCAGTACTAGAAAACGTATAGAGAGACCAGGAGGGGAATGTAATAATGGAATTTAAAATAAGCAGATATTACAAACAAACAAAATTTATTAACGACAAGTCGACAATACTCTGATCAAAATTTACCTTGCTTGAGTGTGACCGCTTCAACCATGTCTTGATACAAGATAAGCCATAAATGTGACCACAAGGCAAACAACTACGTTTTCCAAACAGAAATCAAGGAATGCAAACGGAAATAAACCATTAGAAATAACCAGAGCAAGTTGAATAGATATGCGGCCCTTCCAGACGGGTTAAGAATTTAAACAAAACAAAGCGAATACCAGACGTGGTGTTCACCACCAGCAGACCAAGCCTCCAAGCAGATGGGGCAGAACAATCCATCAATTTCACCCCTATTTAACTCCCCTTCGTATTTGCCATCATTGTCTCCCTGGTTGCTACTGCCGCTTTCACGCGCACCCACCAGGGTCACGTCATCGGCGTCCTGTGGAACCTCACTGTCGAGAATTACGACTTCTGGAGACGATCTGGCAGTCGTGACGGAATTCACATTGTTCCCGCGATTACCGTACAAAACCTCGCGCAATGTCGTCCCGGAACCCTGATCCATATCACTGCCGTCGGCATTGTCGACCTCTTCATCTTCTTCAGCTTCCTCCTCGTACTCCTCGTCCTCTTCCTCTTCTTCTTCTTCTTCTTCTTCCTCCTCGTACTCCTCGTCCCCTGCCCACTCTTCTTCTTCTTCACCGATGAAGAATGGTGGGGGTTCCATTCCCTGCTCTGCCATGGCCCAAATTAAGTAATTCATGTAGTCGGGATCCCACATGGCATTGGGCATGGATGAATACTCGCCACGCGGTTCGCCAGTCGCGGTGCCTGGAGGATATTTGGGGATTAGGGTTTCCGAATTAGAATTCAATTGAACAGTGGCTAGTGGAGAGGAATACAAATACTATGTTGGCGCCAAAGCAGGAAATCGCAGGTTGGTATTCAGCAAATTGTTTAAATTACAGATTTGACAAAGTATTTCTGTAATATGTCTCGAATATCCCTAATATTTTGTGAATAGGTATTAGAGTGGGCTGAGCCCGTTGGGCCAGCCCACCTGTTCTTATTAAAATAGTGGGTCGGGTTGAGTTTTTCCGGTAATTTAGGGCCTAGTTCCCTTTTAAAAAAGTTTCAATTTTTTTACGCCCCATCACTCATTTCCTTAGAGTTTACACCCTATCCCACATTTGACTTACGGAAAACTACCCACCCAATTTCAGTAATCCCATTAACTCTTTAATCCTCTTAATTTAAACCAAGAACGACAGAGAGAAAGAGCGGGAGAGAACCGAACGACGCAAAGACTCCAAGTAGACCGAAACTGAAACTGGGATGAAGAGAAAAAGCACGATCGCGCGACACCGAGAGGACTAGAAGAAGCACGACGCGAGACTCTCCATGGAAGGGCTAGGTTTTTAATCCATTGGGTTTAGAAAGGAAAATAAGCCCTAACCTATAGAGTAGTCGGGGATTTGGAAGCTGTTGAAGGCAAGTGTGGACCGAACCCTAGTGGAGGAAGTGGAAGAAGAGGCAATGAGAACTAATGTCACCGAAAAAGAAGCCCAAGCATTTGGAAGGGGTGAGCAGAGCAATCCGGGTAAGGGAAATTTCATTCATTTTTGTGCTATTGTTGGTTAAAGATGAAATTAGGTTAGGGCATAAATTAAGTTAGGTTTATGCGTAATGTGTGATGTGAGATGTAAATAATCTTTGGAATTGAATATTGTGTTGTTTTTGTGGCAATGTACTGCTATTTGTAGAAGTTGTGTTGTGTGGGTAATGCTTTTGATGAAAGTTGTGAAATTGATCATAATGTGTTCGATGAAATGTTTGAATGGATATTATGGTGGAAAATGTTAAAGTTTAAGTTATTAGTGTTATGTATGTTGTAGAATGCAGTGTAATTCACTGTTATGAGGATGTTTACGTGAATGAGAAATGATTGTTTCAACCATTTTTATTTATAGGTGTCACGAAGGAGAGTAAAATGCAAGCACCCCGATGCTCTGCAAAATATCTACCGGAGCTTGTGAACGATGTGGAGGTCCCATAGTCTCAAAGACAAAGAGAAGCCATAGAGGTCGCGGGATTTGGGCATTTGACAAAGGTGAGCAAGAAAAATGCATATCAAGCTCGGTTGCAAGCGGTGCTAGAAACATTTGAACCGGCGGCAAGGAGATTCTTAGTGAGGCAAAGGCATTAATTTGGAGTTCAAGGCCAAGGAGTTGTCATGTGTGCTTGTGTTGAGTCACGTAGGACATTATATCGAGAAGAGGTTGGAGGACAATCCTATGATATCCAAGAAGTTCTTCGAAGGAAGGTGTAGGGACGTGAAGATGAATGAAATGGCAAAGGCTATACGTGACTGGGCAAGAGTAGTGAAGGGGATAGAGCGATGTAGTCCTAGGGAGGTTACGTAGTTTTAATATTTTGTATATGAATGTTAAATTACATAGGTGGATGTTTGTTTGTGAACCTTTGAATATTTTGTATATGGATATGCAATTTGCGTGGGTGGATGTTGGTTTGTGAACCAATGATTTTGGTTTGTGTATGTGGCGATTAGTCAATGTAATTGGAACTTGTATGGGTATTTGGATGTGCATGTTGGTTTTGTTAGGTGTAATTTCATATGTTATATAATGGTAAGAATTGTTTAAGAAAGTAGGTAAAGTGTTATTGTCAATCGTGGTAATTGGTATTAGTATAAGTTGGTAAAAACTATATGTAAAATGTGGTAAATCATCCTAAACGGTGATGTGCACGGTTGGCTTTGATGTGCTTTGAAACTTTAACAAGAGGACGGTGAAGGGACGGTCATTCCGAACCGTCCCATACGTTCTGAAATGGACAGAATGTTAGGACGGTCACTGGGACGGTCCTGAGGACCGTCTCGTGCACACCAGGACCGTCCCATACATTCTGAAGTGGACAGAATGTTTGGACGGTCATGGGACGATCCTGAGGACCGTCCTGTTTACCATCCCAATATATTTGTTTGTCCCCAACTTCTTTTACCACAAAATGAACAAGTGGTTACCAAGTCTTCACATTATTGATTACCACACTTCTAGTGATTTAGTTACCACATATTTTTTTTACTCAATTCAGATAAATTCTTAATATATTTCAACACCGTATGCTATTTGTTATTTGTGGTATATAATATTATATTATATACTGTGCCAAACTACATTCTTGAAACTTGGTAAAACACACGCCTAAAGCTTCATAAAACACAAAATGGTAAACCACGAATTTAAATTTGGTAACCACAAACTTATAACTTGGTAAAACACAAACTATAAACTTGGTAAATCACAAACTACAAACTTGGTAAAACACAATCGCAAAAATTGGTAAATCACAAATAAAAAACTTGGTAAACGTATTTGGTGCACAGGACGGTGAAAACCAACCGTCCACTTGACCGTCCATGAGTACAAGAAAAATCCTCCCTGAAAGTAGGGATTAAATTACCACCTATGAGTATAATGTTTTACCAAGCAGTAATATGATTTGTACCATGTATATCTTGAACATTTACCACATTGATTTATAAATCTTTACCATTTATATGGCTACAGAATTACCACCTAGGAGTATAATGCTTTACCATACATACAAATACACATTTACCAAATTGATTCATAATTCTTTACCATATTTATGGCTATACTATTACCACGTCGGAGAATATACTTTACCGAATCCATTCCTACACATTTACCACTAATGAATAAAGCTAAAATGTCGATACTTTCATGAGATGAGGACGGCTTGTGAATGCTTCCAAAGGACTGTCTATTTAACCGTCCACACCTCCCACACAATGTTACCATATAGCTCCTTTATGCATTACCACACCTGGCAAGAAATATTTACCATCCTTACTTGTACAGCTTTACCACATGATTGAAGTTTTGGTTACCAAGTTTCTTGATATTCACATTTACATTCAGTATAGTGGTTTCAATAAAACCACAAGAAACAACTCTAACATGAGCTTACCACGAGGGAAGAAAGCTTAGAGAAAACATAAAAGATACGAATGTTGAATCTCGAATGTTATATATAGTGAAACATATAACATGACTCAGAAATAGAAACGAGTTCAAAGTGACATTGACATTATAATTTAGAATGAACATCAAATCAACAATTTCACATGGCCATTTCGATAGTAAAAGACAATTGAATAAAGATATTGATAGATAAATACATATTTGGAACTTACCAACGAGCACATGGATGATTCTCGTAATGATATTCGAAACATATAATAATATTCGAAAATACAAACGAGTTCAAAGTAATGTTGACCTTGTAACTAAGGAAGAACTTATAATTTACGATTTATAGTCACCATTATGATAGTAAGATACGATTGGATAAAGATATTGATAGATAAATACAAATTTAAAACTTTATTATGGTTACATAGATGATTTTCCTAATGAACGCAATGTGAGATGTGAATGTATATGCTTCTTTTATGTATATATATACATACATTTGGATTCATATTAATTACACGAGTGGTCACAATTTTAATGAATTGAGATAATAGGATAATACATAATTCATCTAGACGTAATAATGACTTCGGTTTTGAACCCTAAACCCTCGAACGGATAAACTTACCACGTTCGCTTATGTGGTTTACCATATCTATACCTTATAGCATACCATAAGTTTAGGATAAGGTTACCACAACTTGTTCGACTACTTTGCACAGAATTCTTTAAAAACCCTAAACCCTACAATCTTAAAAACACTAAACCTACGACCTTAAAAATCCGAAACCCTACAACCTTAAAAACCCTAAACCCTATAATATTTAAAACCCTAAACCCTACAACATATGCTTAGATGGTAACCTACATAACAAAAATGTGGTAACTAAAATAAGTTTGATTTGGTAACCCACACAAGAGGAATGTGGTAACCTCAATGGATTATATACGGCATGTATATTTTTTAAATTACCACAAAGTATTTATTTTTACTGTATTCAACCTTATATTGATTACCATGGATATCATTCCATGCCTACTACGTTACAATGACACTTAATTACCAGATGTCACCTATGTAAGGTACCACGAAAAATATTTTATTTGTACACTAAATACCACGGCAAATCGGAGACGTCCACTGAGGATTCGTCCCACTAGTGTCTGGTTTACTACATATATCATATGGAATTTACCAAGTTCTTAATATGTGGTTTACCACTCTGTTGGTGTGTGCTTGTGCTTTATTATAAATACCTTATGGTGTTCACCAGGTTATTAGTATGTGCTTTACCACATATAACATATGGTATTTACCAAGTGCTTGGTATGTTGTTTATCACACTATAGTACTATACAAATATGATTTACCATAGATACCATGTAGAATTTACCAAGTTATTTTGTATAGTTTACCACGTTGTCCTTATGTGCTTTACCACAAATACCACAGACGGGCAGCGAGACGGTTCATGCACGGACCGTCCAATTCACTATTACATTCTTGGTATGTGGTTTACCATGCTATACCAATATGATTTACCACAAATACCATATGGTATTTACCAAGTTTATGGTATGCGCTTTACCACGATATTGGTATATGATTCACCACATATATCATATGATATTTACCAAGTTCTTATTATATGGTTTACCACACTATTTAACTAAAATGCTTTGTTTATTATTAACCATTAACTTTTCTTAATCTATGGGGCCTAAACTATAAAGATTTAAATAGTAGGGCTTTGACTGTAATAAATATTTATTGATGGGGTCTGGGCCCTTGTTTTCCCGAGTTTTTCTTGGCAAAGTGAGCCCAATGAGTTGCCTAGTAAGAGAGTTTTTACAAGGTGAAATAAATAGACTCATCTATCTATATAATAAATAATAAATTCTTAATACTTTTTGGTCTGTGCAGACTGTATTATTCTTATTAAATATCTATCTATCTATATAATAAATTCTGAATACTTTTTGGTCTGTGCAGACTGTATTTTCCTTATTAAATATAACTAATTCTTTTTAATCTTTAGGGCTTTATCTGTAATTATATTACCATTTTATAATCAATGGCTACAATTAATCCACACCATCGCTGATTAATCGCTGACTAATTCCAACTCACCTTCCACGTCATCAATATCAATATTTAGAAAATAAATCTAACTATTAATATAATAAAATCTTGAGAAAATCTCCATATATATTTTAAAAAGATATAAAAAATTTATTACACTTAAAATATATAAATTGATTAAAACTATATAATATAAATTATTTGTTTCTATATATATTTTAATAAATATTATTATAATATTATTAAATAAATTTAATTTTGGTTAAATTTATGTCTACAAGTATAATCCTATATCAACATAAAGAATATAATAACCGTATTTTAAATAAAAAATACTTTATTAAAAATATATATTGAATAATCAAATTTAAAAAAAAATTAGTTCTCATGTCTGTACAAGGCTAAATTTTAAAAATTTAATCTCACAAATACAATTTTGATAAACTAAAAAATATAAAGGAAAATGTAAGTATGTGTTTTTTAATTATAGTAAATATACTTATCATTTTAAATATTAAAAAATATAAAACTATATAATATAAATGATTTTATTGTATATATAATATTATTTAATAAAGATTGACATATTATAATATTATTAAATAATTTTAAATGTGTAACTAATTAAAATATAATATTATATAAATATAAGGAATTTAACAATTAACATCATAGATTTCAAACATTAAATTAATGATAATATATTTTTAATATAAATATTTCATTTAAATATATATGAAATAATTAAATTTATAAATTTTAATCAATTATAAAAAATTTAATCAAATTTTTGTCATGAGTTTTTTATATCAGATCTAATTTTGTAACTTAGTCTCATAAATATAAGTTTGATAAACAAAATAATATAAAGAAAAACTAAGTATTATAACAAACATATAATGTTATAAGTATTTTAATATATTTAATTATCTATAAATACCTAAATATATGAATTCTAAATATTTTTTAGTTTGTACGGACCATATTATTCTTTTATCGTCAATTCATTATTTCTAAAGAAATTTGAAAAACTTTATTTATAGTGTAATTAGTTCATTGATTCTAAAAAAATTGATTAATATAAATTGATTCATCACCTAAAAAAATTCATATCATTCTAACAAATTCTACATCATTTTTTTTTTACGAAAAAATAAAGAAAATGAAAAAAAGTAACACATCATAGTTTAATTATTAAACATAATATCCTTCATTGTTAACTATTTCGATATAAAATAAAAATATATATGAAAGTCGGAGTAAATTGTTATACAAATTTTTATAAACAATTTGTACTCTAAAAGGATATAAGAAGTATTTTAGTGTAAATTATACGTAAAGATTTGTGGTAGGTAGTCATACATAGTTTTGAAGTAATTCGAATTTTGAATTGTTAAAAGCTATTTTTTTTTCAATTGTTATTAGTATTTTAAATATGAAAGTGAAACTATATATTTAGTTTTTCAGTGATGGAAAAAATATTTTATATTATATCCGCCTATTTGGGGTTTGAATTTCTTTCCATGTTCCTATTATCTCCTTTATTTCCCTCAATTTTTGTTCCATACATTTCCACCACTATTTAAGCAAAAGACTTTGAACATTATGTAATAACTCAAAAAAGTTATCTTTTAATTTTATAATCTTCATATAAGTTCAACATCCGTGCGCAGCGGAAGAAAAAACGTAATTTCAAGGGTTATACAGTAATTATGCCTTAGGTTTCCACGTAAGCGCTGATTAATCATACAAAAACGTACAGTCATCCAAAATAATTACACGTCTGCATGCCACGTGATTAATCTTTTAAATATTCTATATTTAGATAATAAATTTATTTGTTAGTACAAGAAAATCTTGAGAAAATCTTTCCATATATACTTTTTAATAAAAATATAAACTGAAAATAAATTATAATATATTTGATATTTATGACATATTTAGTTAAAGAAGTACATTATAAATTATTTAATTGAATAATTAATATTTTCAAATATATATTATATTATTTATAAGACTAAAATATTAACCTAAATCAATATAATAAAATTAAAAATGTATAGTTTAGGCTTACACACACATTTGACGATACATGGGTGTCAATATTTACCAAAAGAATATAATGAAATAAAAAATTAATAATAATCATCTTTTAGGTAATTTATCAAAATATATATAGTTAATAAGAAATTATAATTCGTTATAAAAATTTAATCCTTATGTTTTTTATAAGGTTTAATTTTTAAATATATTTTTTATTGTAAAAATAATTTTAATAAAAGAAAAAATAATTATTGAAAAAATAATTTTTTTTTGTTCTTATGAACATAATCCAAAACTTTGCTTTTTTTTAGTTTCTCAAAAAGGACAAAAAATTTATTAATCGATTTTACGATATGGTGCAAAAATTTATTAATATTTATTTTAGTTTCTTATAATCCTATGGTGCAAAAGCTAAAAATGCTTATTCATGTCATAATAATCCTATGGTGTAAAAACTCTAAATCTATAAAAAAATAATACTAAATGTAGCAATAAAATCTAAAATAATAAATAAAATAAAAGATACAAAAATAGAATCTAAAATAGATATAACAAAAAATACAAAATAATAAAATCCAAAATAGATAAAAATAAAATACAAAATTTGTTAAGTAGTACCAAGTTAAAAAAATTTATTATTTAGTACCATTAGGTAAAAAATTCTATTTTTAGTATATTTATATGAATTTTACCATTTTTGTACCACTATCAATTATACTTACATTTTATTCACCAATTTTTTTTATATTATATATTAATTTTTAAAATTTTAAGTTTTTTGTAATATTTTTAATTTTTTTCCTTTAATATTTTTTGTCTTTTTTTATTTTTTCTTTTGAAATTCTTGTATCAATTATATTTTCATCACCGGGTTTGAGTTTTTGTGTATGTAGAATTATGCTTTGAAAGAGACAATCCTTTAATGCCCAACAGATACTCGAATGATTAATCTTAGCCGAATATGGCCTGAGAATACCCACGAATAAATTAAAACTAGTTTTTGGCCGGTGATGCCAAAAAATTATATTTTTTTGTCATCGAAAAATAATTATATTTTTCATCCTAACAGATTTTATAAATAAGATAAATAATTTTTTATTTAAACTAGATTTTATTTTGTATCAATTAAAACTATATTTTTTGTTTTTATCCCAAAAGATTTTTTAAGTAAGATAAATAAAAGAATAAAATAAAATAGATTTTTTTCATCCTAAAAAAGATAAATAAAAATTTGATAATGGTTTATTTAACGAATAAATTTTTTTTCAACAAAAAAAAATTTAATATTCAAATACGTAAATACTTGAATGATATGAGAATTTTCAAAAAAGAAAAAAAAATAAAAAAAAAATTAAAGTACTGTTATGCACTTATTAAGAGTACTATTATGTAATTATATAGAGTACTACTATGCAAGTATTTAAAGTACTGTTATACACTTGTTAAGAGTACCATTATGTACTTAGTATAGTACTGTTATTTAGTTATTTAAAGTACTATTATGTACTTATTAAGAGTATCATTATGTTCTTAGTAGAGTACAATTATTTAATTATTTATAATACTGCTATGTACTTATTAAGAGTACTATTGTGTGATTATGTAGAGTACTGTTATGAAGGTATTTGAAGTATTGTTATGCGCTTATTAACAGTATCATTATGTGCTTAGTATAGTACTATTATGAAAGTATTTAAATTACTGTTATGTACTTATTAAGAGTATTATTATGTGACTATGTAGAGAAATTTAATAAGTGCATAACAGTACTCTACATAATCACATAATAGTACTATTAATAAGTACATAACAGTACTTTAAATAACTAAATAACAGTACTGTACTAAGCACATGATGGTACTCTTAATAAGTGCATAACAGTACTTTAAATACTTTGATAATAGTACTACTACTCTACATAATCACATAATAGTACTCTTAATAAGTTCATAACAGCATTTTAAAGTTTAAACACTTTCATTACAGTATTGTAAATAACTAAAAAATTACATAATTTTCATTACACTTTCATTATAGTACTTTAAAATTTTCCTTAATTTTTAATTTTTCTTTCTTTTTTGAAAATTCTCATATCATTCAAATACTTACCTTTTTAAATATTACATAATTTTTTTTAAAATAAAATTATTTAAAAATTAAATTTTATTCGCTAAATAACACATTATTAATTCTTTTATTTATATTTTTTAGTATGTAAAAAATCTATTTTGTTTTATTCTTTTATTTATCCTACTTAAAAAATCTCTTGGGATGAAAACAAAAATATAGTTAATTGATACAATACAAAATCTAGTTTAAATAAAAAAAATTTATTTATCTTACTAAATAAAATTTCTTAGGATGAAAAATATAATTTTTTTCGGTGGCAAAAAATATAATTTTTTTAGCATACACCGGGTATTCCCAGGCCACATTGGGCTAAGATTAATCCCTCGAATATCTGGTAGGCATTGAATAGTTTCCTCTTCCAAAGCATAATTCTACATACACAAATACTCGAATCCGATGACGAAAAATATAATTTTTTTTTTATGTGTACCGTGTATCCCAGACCATATTGGATCCAAAACTCATCATTCGAGAATCTGGTGGGCATTGAAGGTTTACCTCTCCCAAAGCAGAATTCTGCATATACAAAGGCTCAAACTCGATGATGAAAATATAATTGATACAAGAGGTTCAAAAGAAAAAAAAAAAGATTAAAGGAAAAAAATTACTCCCTCCGTCCCATATTTATCTTCTTACTTTCCGTTTTTGGACGTCCCACATTTATCTTCCTACCCCAAAAAGGGAATTTTTTTTTACTAAAATGTCCCTACATGTCCATATATTTACAAAAAAAACCAATCCTTAATTTTACTAACAATTGCACTACAAGACAAAAAGAGACAAATTTACCCCTCAAAAAGTACACATGAAAATAATAAAATACAACTTTCTTAAACTCCGTATCTACAGTGTCGAAGAAGATAAATATGGGACGGAGGGAGTAAAATGTTAAGAAAAACTTAAAAATTTTAAAAAGTTCAAGATATAAATAAAATGTTAAGCAAAAATATTATTTTCTGGCTTCGACTTTTCCAAAAAAAAGTTCAAGATATAAATAAATTTTTTTTTTCCGTGAATAAGATATAAGTATAATTGATCCAATGGTTAAAAATGGTAAAATTCATATAAATTTACTAAAAATAGAATTTTTTTAACCTAATGGTACTAGATACTAAATTTTTTTAACTTGGCACTACTTAACAAATTACAACCTTCAAAATGGTACTAATAAATAATTTCCCCTAAAATAAAAGATACAAAAATAGAATCTAAAATAGATATAACAAAAAATACAAAATAATAAAATCCAAAATAGATAAAAATAAAATACAAAATTTCAAATTTTATCTTTCAAATCTTTTTAAAAGTGAATAAATCTCTAATGAATAAACACAAAAATCTAAAATTAGTGCATTTAAAAATGCAAAATAATATAGATAAAACAAAAATGCAAAATTTCAAATCTTTCAAATATATTTAAAAGTGAAGATCGTGGGAATTTCATATAAATTGAAAATTTAATATATTTCAAAAACTGAAAATCTAGAATGAATAAATAAATAAATGCGAAAATCTAAAATTAATAAATTAAAAAATGCAAAAGTCTAGAAAAATTAGAAATTTGAAATGGAAACACCACATTAAATTTAGGATATATTGTTCACTAATGCTTTAATATATATATATATATATAGATGACTAACTAGCACACCCGCCCGTGCAATGCGCGGGAAGTAAAATTTATATTTTTCGTTTTATAAATATAACATAATACTTTAAAAGTTCAAATATATTCTATAAACTTAATTGTGTCATGATGCCCATTTCCCGACCATATAGTATTGAGGAAAAATATGACAAAAAATAATGATAAAATAAAGATCATCCGGTGAATGTGTAAAAGTAATCTCCCTACAAAAAAACGTCCATAGCACAAGGATTATTAATTTATGAATATGTTCAAGATTGATTTATGAGCTTTATATATTATTTTTGGATAAACTAATTTATTAAGTTCCCAACATTGATTCAAAAGCTTTCCATATTATTTTTCTCAATCAAGAATTAAAGGCAATTAATCCAAAGTTAGAATAGAAACATCAAAGATAATGGAGATTATTTTCCATGTTAAAAAAAAACATGAAAGAGAATAAAAATTATTTGAAGTGATTTTTTTCAATAATCCAAATTACTGAGTCCGTTTTGTTAATTGATTACTTTTTTATGCCTTTAATAAATACATTAATTCATTGCAACTATAAAAAATGTTGATATATATAGTGCACCGTTATAGTCATATCCATCTCTAATAAATAATATACAATTATATATGTAAATCAATTACACACAAATTAATTATATATTGAGTCTTTTAAATAATTTATATATGACAGAAAATTTGCAAAATTGATAATCGATGTAGGTGATGGTAAATCTGATATTGATTTTGGAGATGTACAATTAGATGTGAGATTTTCGGATGATATTTTGATGAACTCTACTAGTGATCCTATAGCGGTAATTTTTTAAAGTAAATATATAAATATAAACTGCACCACTTCAAATTCAGATATTTTTAAATATAGTGTTATACTGCCCCTATCAATGAGATTTTCACCAATGGAATTTTCAGCAAATTGTGAGGAAAATTTTCATATTATGCTTAGTACTTATTTTTAAATTTTATTTTATCTTAATTTAAATTTTAAATTAAATAAAAAATTATTTTAATAATTATTTTTATTGATCTGTTAGGTTTTTATCGGACAAGCCACAGAAGCTAAAGAATACGGTATAATATGATTTCTTTATTAGTTTTAAAAATAATTAAATTATATATCATATACATCATCTTTTAAATATATAAAAAAAATCATTACACATTTTCATTACTCAAAATACAATTTATTATTACTTTATATAATATAACTATATACTTCCTCTGTTTTCATGAATCTGCAACATTTACTCTATGCACGCAATTCAATGCAAATTTTCAACAATGAATAACTTACGTTATGTACAAGTAAAAATTATAAAAATTTGATACTCTAAAACTACAAGATGAGACGATTCAAACAAGATCTCACTTGACTATATTTTTTATTCTGTAACTATTTTATAAACGTGAATCAAAGTCGAATAATGAATAGTGTTAAAAAACCAAACGTTTTACTTTTATGGAATTGGAGATAGTATATTATAAAATATATAGTTATGTCTGTCGAGTCTTGACGGGTTACTTACTAGTAATAATAATATAATAATAATAAATCCACTATTCATGATTGTTACAAACTCTAATAGCGTATCATTGTCGACTAATAAGAATCTAATTCTCAACTCCACAATTTGTCCTGATAACTAAAATTTTTTAGTTAGCATAAAATATTATATAGGGAAAAAGACTATAACAAAAACAAAGGGCCAGTCACCCACCATATTAGATCCAAGCTGAATATTCCAATATCTATCCAAATAATAATAATAGAGCAAAAAAATATTCTTATATTTCCAAAATTTTAAATTTTAATAATGGGCAGTGCACGATTGAAATGGACAAATACTAGTAGTGTTTTTATGACTAGCGACATTATCCAACGTGGCAGCCACCCTGGTGCCAGCTCATCCTTCCTTATCTGGCCTCACCCACTTTTTTCTTTTTAAAAAAAAAAAAAAAACCGTAATTAACTTATGTACCGGGTATACTCAAGCCACATTGAATCCAAAAGTAATTCTTTGAGGATCTGATGGACATTGAAGAGGGTGCCTCTCCCAAAGCAGAATTCTACATATACAAATGCTCGAACCAAAGACTAATTGCATTTGGTAATTAACAATTGACTACATTAGTACATCAATTTATGAGTTTATTAGTAGAATATTGCATTAAAAGTAAACATATTTTACATTAATTAAAGCCACAAATATTGCATTAGACAAACATATTTCTCATCAATTGAATTATATTTAATTTTAAATTTAAATATTATTTTATTTCAATTTATTCTATGCTATTTTATTTAAATTTAATATTTCTTTTCATATTTCTTTTATATTTTATATTGCACCTAATAGAAGAATGGATAACATTCACTCCATTTCTTTTTACCCAAAAAAAAAAAAAAATCTCTCCATTTCTTCATATATAGAAGAAAATTCAAAATAGAGAAAAAGAAATAATTTATTCTCACGTTTGACATCTTAGATCCAAACAAATAAAGGAATTGGAAATCATTTCATTTATCTACTCCCGTCTCCCTACCAAGGACACCACAAAAACTAAAAATGTGTTAATTTTATTCTCTGTTAATATAATTTTTTTAAAAAAATATATCTTAATCATCAATGAAGTTGATTTTTATCAATTAACAATCAAGAGGCCATAATTAATTTGTTAGAAATGTTATTCATCTCATGCATTAACTTCTCTCATGTGCAAACTTAGTAGATTCAAATTAGATGGAACAAATCTCAATTTAGGTCATTTTTTCCATTAGTCTTTTTTTTTAAAGGAGCCACTAAAGGCCTGTGAAAGGTGGTGGGAGCTTATACCACACAAATTACAAAAAAAACAAATAGGAGGGATAGAGAGCCGGGTGGAGATTCGTGCCTATAGAGGCTTCCATTAGTCTTATTAATCATATATTAGCATCAAATTATCTTAATAAGACCAATGAAACATAACAAATGGGGCCTGATGGTTTTCTTGTACAGTATATTAGAAACATTCGGGTCTTCAATACTTACATATTTTAATAAGTTTAAATTCAACTGATATATTAATAGCTTTTAATAATTATGGTAGACATAAGTTTAACCTAATTAAGTTTTCTCGAAGTGATGAACATCCTTCAAAATAATTTTATGTATTTACAAGGTTGAATTTGATAATTTATTTAACCAACTAGAGTCTATTATCGTTCAAACTTCAAATTAACTGCTTCAGCATCCCTGGGAAGGAAATTTGGGTTTTCCTAGGGGCTATGGCTGGGCTGCATGGCCATATGTTTTTGGCTGCGCTAGAGTGTTTAGAGGGACATTTGCAACATGGCCTACGACCTTGCCAAGGCCGGTAGTCATCATGCAAATGTTACTACCACCAATCGTCGGGTGCAATGGAATGAGAAGAAGGCGGTGGGTATTATTCTCCATGTTGATGGGAGCGATATGGGAAATCCTAAAAGGGCGGGGTTCGGGTCTGTGGTCCGGGATAAGGAAGGGAGTTGGGTAGGGGGCGGTAGTGGTTACCTGGGATGCCAGTCCAGCACTTATGCCGAACTCACAGCTTTGGCCAAAGGGATCATGTTTGTGGCCAAAGACGGGAGTCAACAACCTTCGCTGCTACACGGATTCTCAACAAGTCATTGAGCTAGTGAAATCCTCTACCCATTTTCACCCTCTGTCTGGGCTGCTTTGCTCCATCCAGGGGTTATATAAGTCTTTTGAAGTTTGCTCCATTCATCATGTCTATCGGGAAGGAAATAGTGTGGCAGATTGTTTGGCCAAGCCTGGCGCCTCTTCCGAGGATTTCTTTACCACATGGACCTTCCCCCAGATTTTGCTCTTGGGTACCATTCGGCGGATGCTTTTGGCGAGAGTTTCCTTTGACTCTAATGTCTTAGTGGCTGCTCTCTGTGTTTTTATTTAGGCTTGTACGTCTCTTTCTTTTTCCTTTTTCTTTTCCTTACTTGTTATCCGGCTTCGGTTTTTTTTAAAAAAAAAAAACTTTAATCGGTTAATTCTAGTTATGTTGATGAAAAAATTAAATATTTAAATTATGAAAGTAAATCCTGATTTCTGTTTAGTTTATAGTCTTGGAGAAGTCCAGTATTTGAACAAAAAAATTACTATATGGGATTACATTGTTGTATGTGCGGGACCTAATTTAAATGATTGCAATTAATTTAGATATAATTAAATATAGATGCATATCATTGCAATTTTATTTGTCGTGGTACTTATTAACAATACCCCTCTCTGGTATTTAAATTTTATATAGTAATATTTATGTATTTTTTTAAAAATAACAAATGACGCCCCAAGATCGGCAGAGAGTAGTGGGCGTTACGACTACACAAATTATAAAGAGACAACGGAGGTAAATAGAGAATTGGATGAAAAATCAAACATCCATCTATATAGTTGGAGATCACGGGACTTGACCAATCTGCCAAGTATTCACCCTCTATTAATTAATACCTAAATGGCTAAATATTACTCCCTCCGTCCTATTTGAGATGTCACATTTCTTTCGGGCACGGTATTTTACTAGAATGAGTTATTATGTTAAAGTGGAATAAATAGTTGATGTGATGTTTGTTTGAAGAAGTAAAAATTTTCTAAATAAAGAAATATGACAATTGAAGTGGGACGGATCAAAATAAAAAATGAGACATTTGAAAAGGGACGGAGTGAGTACTTGTTTTACTCTTAAGGCTGCATTATATTCTGCTCACAACTTTTGGAAACTTTAAAATTTATATCAAAATAATAGCCATGTTATTTACATTAGCTTTTTAAAGTTATAGATGTGAACAATAGCTCCACAAAACTCTGCAAACAAAAGCTTTTCTTAGTTGCTTTCGAGAACTTTCAAGAGCTTATTTCCTATTTTATTAATTTTTTCTTTGTTTTAAAAACTGTCTACTCCTAAAACATACTCCCTCCGTCCCATTCCAAATGCCCTACTTACTATTTTTGGATGTCCCATTACAAATGTCTTCTTTCTATAAATAGAAATAATTTTCCCCTCCAACAACTATGTGGATCCTACCATATACTCACAAACCAACTCTACCTTAATTCTCGTGCCCAACAGTAGCAAGACACTTGGAGTGGGATGGAGGGAGTACTTTATATCAAATAAAAAACTTCTATCCTTATTAGAATCTACAGTTCCCTATAGTTTCAGGCTTCCAGCTTACAACTAGGGGTGGAAATAGGCTAGGCTGGGCTAGGCCTACGCTTGTACGGCCTGGGCCTACGTCGATTTTCATAAGCCTGAGCCTGGCCTGTTACCTTTGATAGGCCTAGGTTCTAGGCCTAAGCCTGGCCTCTTTATTTAAATAGGCTAGCTTCTAAGCCTTCTAAAAGCCTGATTAAGCCTATTTCAGAAATAAGTTTAAATTTTTTTATATATATCCGGATGTAATCATAAGGTTGGAAGACATAATTGTTCACTTGGACAAGTTTTCATCCAAAATTATTTATATACGGGGTTGATTATATAAGAGAAAAACTTATAAATATTTTAAAAATCTATATATGATCAAATTAATAATAATTTTTACATAATATTATACTAATAATATGACATATTCCTATGTAATAAACAAAAATAGACTAATAAAATGATAAATAGGCCGGCCTGGTAGGCTTAAAAGGCTTTAAATTAAGCATGGTCTATGCCTATTTAGCTTAATAGGCTTTTAAATTAGCATAAGTCTAGCCTGTTTATAAAAAAAAGTCTGGTCTGACCTGGCCTTCGATAGGCTAGGCCATAGGCCCCTGTCGGGTAGCCTGGCCTATTCTCACCCCCTACTTACAACTAAAACTAGTGATGCAGAATCACACCCTGAATCTTAATCAAAATCTTTAAAATAAAATTGTTATAAAATTATTAAATAGAATTACACTGTAAAAAATATTTTTTACACTCTGAAAAAATACCAAAGTTTCTTTGTTTAAGGTTCGAAATTTAGAGTTTTTGATTTTGGATGTAGGGCTTCATTGGTAATTACCCAAATTTATGTCACGTGCTGTGAGGAAGCTGACATCGAGGTTGACACGTGATGGCGGCTGGCGGCCGTTCTCTCTCGCCCACGTGTTCTTACCAATATTTTTTACTTCTAGAATATATACTACCAAAAGTGGCTACTTTCTTTTGAGCACGGAAATTTAGGTTGTGGTGTTTAGTAGTTAAAGTAGTGTGAGTAAATTTGACTAATCAATTCATCTAATTTATAATGGTTACATTTGACTTTTAAACATATTTATTAATTAACTTTGACTTAATGTTATCGTAATGATGTAGAAAAGAAAAAATAGTCAAGTGTTGTCTTGTTGGAATTGTCTAATCGTATAGGTTTAGAATATATATTTTATATAATTTTATTTATACCCATTTTGAGATATTAATGGTTAAACATATATAGGAAATTTGTGCAGAAAGTACAATTGTCATTATTGTGAGGTTTTTAATCATGCTTATGTTAATTTAATTTACTTAAAAGGGAAAGTTGCCACTTTTAATGGGACACTCCAAAAAAAAATAGTGACCACTTTTAATGGAACGGAGGGAGTAGTACTATAGATATACTCCGTATTATAGTACTATATTATACGAAAAAGTATATTATGCGGTAATGGACTTGCACTATCCTCTCTATAGGATGTTCATAAAAATCTTCCTCCATCAAACTCAAAATGTCACATTTTGACTTTTGACACTATTGAATTATCAACTTTGACATAATATTATTGCAATTATATAAAAAAAAATATAGTCAATATCGGTCTTATTAGATTCTTCTAATCATATAGTTTTAGAATATATATTTTACATAATTTTGACACTATTGAATTATCAACTTTGATATAATATTATCGCAATTATATAAGAAAAAAATATAGTCAATATCGATCTTATTAGATTCTTCTAATCATATAGTTTTAGAATATATATTTTACATAATTTTTACTTATGCACATTTTAAGATATTAACTGTTAAACAAATGCATTGAACAACCTGTCCAAAAGTTTTGAGACAGAAACAGCGGCAGACGCATGATCTTAGGGTTGGGGAGTGAACTTCTAATATAATTTGTTTTCTCACAACATATAAAATAACAAAAGATAATAATATATCAAAAATTAATTATAAATATTATATTTTTGCAATCCATATTTGAGCTCGGGGCGAAATTATAGAAAATTACATTCTATTATAGCTAAAATTCATAAAGTTATATAAAAAATTTATAGCAATTTTTGAGCTCGGGCGGGCAAAATTATAAAAAATTATTTTCTACTATAGCTAAAATACATATACTATATAAATTTAAAGGCGAATTTTGAACTCGGGGCGGGCGCCCCCACAAGCCATTACATATGTCCGGACATAATAATGAAATAGAGGGATATACTTCTTAATAATTCTGGCCGAATAAACTATATAAATAAAGAACTACTTTATAATTTTGCTCATTTAATTCTTTTCCAGTAATTTTATTTTATTTTATAAAAATTGTTTCCTCACTTGAGCTTCTATTATTATTTTCTAGTATGGTTCAGAAAAAAAAAAAAATTGTTTCCCTTGTTATTAGACTTATGTTTTTTAAACTACTTGCTTTGTCTTTATATTGACTATTTTTTTAAATACTGTAATTCTTTAACAATAAAAATTAAACAAATTTAATAATCTCAAATTACTATAAAATATATATAATTATAAAATTATTTTGAAACTCCAATAATATATAAATTAATATATAATCTAAATATTATTTATAAAACATATTCTTTGAATTTTTTTAAAAATAATATAACTTTTTTTAGTATAGAAAACATATAAAAATTTAATATTTATAAAAAGAAATATGTATATATAAATGAATATTTTTCTGAAAATGTATATATCATATGAAATTAATTTTTTTTTAAAAAATTATGATAAAATAGTTTCAAAAATGAGGATTCATATTGGGATGAGGACTTAGCTCAAGTGGTTAAGTTCCTCGACTTCCAACAGAAGGTTGGAGGTTCGACTTCAATGTGGTCATATTCTCTGCCTTCCAATTATAGGTTGAGGTTCAATTTCCACCGGCCCTATATCACTCTATACTCAAGTGAAAATTATAACAATTTAATATTATAATACTAGATGAATAAAAAAATATATTTATATCCCCGTGCCAGTTTTATTATTTTATTCTCTATACTATTGTTTTTATTTTAAATATCACTTATAAAATTAAAAAAATAGATAAATTATAAAATTATAAATAGGAAAACTAACTATTTTATTTAAAATTTTATATTATGGATTAGGATCAGTACAAATTAAGTAACATATTCATATATTTATATATAGGGGATGTTTGGGAGTCAGCAGATCAACTAGCAAATAGCATATTCGGAGAGAGAATTGTGAGAGAATATGCTGATTCAATCAGCTATATGCTCCTAAATATGCCGGCTTCCAAACATGCCCATAAACATATACAACAAATAATTATTTTAAAAATATACAAGAAATAATTATTTAAATAACTTCCCAATTTCTGTATCTCACGCAATTTAATAAATATTTTTAATAATTAATAACTCATAATATATAAATAAAAATTATAAAAATTTAATATTCTAAACTACCTGATCAGACGAATCTAACAAGATCTCACTTGACTATGTTTTTTTTATAACTATATTAAAAAAAATCAATCAAAGTTACTTAATAAATAGTGATTGCTATGCAAATAATTCAGTTATAAGGAGGAAGTATTATAAGTATTAATGTTTTTTATTTAAAATTTATTTAAATTATAGTATATTACCTCTGTTCCTTAATATTTGCTACGTACCCATATTTCACGCAATCCAATACACGTTTTTAATCCGCAATAACTCAAATTGCATACATATAAAAATTATGAAAATTTGATATTCTAAATCTATGCGATTAGACGAATCCAACAAGATATCATTTTACTATATTTTATCTTATATAAATGTATTAAAAAATCGAGTTAAAGTTAGTCAATAAACAGTAACCAAACACCCAATGTGTCAATAATTTAGGACCGGAGGAAGTATTTTTCAGCTGACCCACACTTTTCCTTTCATATTATACTTCTTCCGTTTTCCAATATTTGCTACGGACCCACACAGCGTGCAGTCCAATGCATATTTTAAACCATCAATAACTCAAGTTCGGTATTAGGGGTGGAAATAGGTTAGACCGAGCTAGGCTTAGGGTTGTACGGCCTAGGCCTACTTCAATTTTATACGGCCCGAGCCTGACCTATTACCTGCGATCGGCCTATTTTATAAGCCTGAGCCTGGCCTATTTAAATGACCATCTTTTAAGCCTTCTAATAGCCTGATTAAGCCTATTTTAAAATTAAGTTAAAATTATTTAAAATATGTCCGAATATAATTATAAGATTGTAAGACATGAATGAGTGCACTTAGCAATCAATACTTTATCCACTGGGGAAAAATCTTTATATATTTTAAAAACTAAGTAAGATCAAATTAATAATTATTTTACATCAATTAAAAAGAATAATAATATCACACACTTTTTTCATTTTCATGAATCTGTAACATTTACTCTGTGCAATAAACATAAATATACCAATAATAATTATAAGTAGGCCGGCTTGGTAGGCCTAATAGACTCTTTATAAAGCCTTGGCCTGAGCCTATTTAACTAAAAAGACTTTCAAAATGACCCGAGTCTGGCCTATTTATGAAAAAAGCCTGGCCTTAAGTAGGCCAGGCCATAGGCACCTGTCAGGTAGCCTGGCATATTCCCACCCGTATTCGGTATAAATAAAAATTCTAAAAGTTTGATATTTAAAAATTACTAGACAAGACGAATCTAACAAGATCCCACTTAGCTACTCCCTCCGTTTTTTTTTAAGTTCACCATTAGCATAGTAGATACTATTCATTGAGTAACTTTAATTTAACTTTTTCATATAGTTATATAAGATAAAACATAGTCAAGTGAGATCTTGTTGGATTCGTCTAATCACGTAGTTTTATAATATCAAACTTTTATAATTTTTACATATATATAATATGAGATATTGATGATTGAAAATGTGCATTGGATTGCGTGCAGTGCAGGATGGGTGAAGTTAAAAAAAAACGGAGGGAGTATATTTTAACTTGTATAACTATAATAAAATTGAAATCAAAGCAGACTAATGAATAGTGGCATAATTTGCAATGTTGTAAACATTAGAAAATGGAGGAAGTATAAATAATTAAAGTCTTGCTCGAGCTCGGTTCCGCCGGGGATGGATCCCAAGGATTCACCTAGAGGTGGCCAAAATGACCGGAACCTGCGGTTGAACCGTGGGTTCACCAAACCGACGCATCCGGTTTCGGACCTCCAACCGGTGAACCGGCGGTTTATCCGGTTTTTTTTATTTTTTTCTAAATTTTTTTATTTATATTTTTAAAAATTATATGTAACAATTTACAAATTTAAAAAAAAACTGGTTTAAACCGGATAGACCGTCCGGTTAACCGGCGGTTGAAATCGGTTTTCTTTTTCTTTTTAATTTTTTTTTTTAAAAAAACATAGTTGGCCTGTTCACGGTTGAACCGGTCACGGTTGGCTACGGTTCAGTTCAACCGGAACCGAACCGTCCAATTAATTGGACCAGCTAGACATGGCCGGTTTCGGTTCCGATTGGCCCAAAATGCCAACCGCCGAACCGGCGGTTCGAACCGGAACCGCCGGTTCGGTTGAACCTGCCATGTCTAGATTCACCTATCCCAATAATAAAAAACCGGTACTATTATTATAACAATTTTTGACAGTCCAACCGCTGTTTCATGTTGTGATATTCCCTCCGTTCCTAAATAGTTGTCTATTTCAGGCTTCAGCTTAATTTCAGTAATCAAAATTTGTATTAACTAATTCATAAATTTATATTTTTACTCTTTAATTAAATCTATTCTTAATAAATGTCTAACCAATAACATTTATATAAAATAAAAAGTAATATTGTAAAACATAGCATAACTACCTAAAACTACATAATTACTCCATCCGTCCCGCGAAATGTGACCACTTTCTTTTGGACACGGTAATTTGGGGTTTAGTAGTTAAAGTGGTGTAGGCATTTTATGTTTAAGAGTATAATGAATTTTGATAATGTTTATTGTTTAACTTTGACTTAATATTATGTAGTGATACAATTAAAGAAAAATAATCAAGTGTGATCTTGTTAAAATCGTCTAAGTGTAGTTTCATAATATATTTTTTATACAATTTTTATTTCTACCAATTTTGAAATATTAAGAATTAAAGAAATGCTAGGGACTTTGTGTAGAAAAATAAAAGTGCATTAGAATTTGTGAAGAATAGTAAAAGTGAACACTTTTTATATGATTTGATAACAATTAAAATTCTAATCAAACTTATATTATTTTAATTTATCTAAAAATAGAAAGTGATTAAATTTTGTGGGACACCTAACAAAAAGAGATAGTGGCCAAATTTCCTGGGAGGAGATAGTATTTTAGAACACCTTTCCTTCTAAAAAAAACTACTACATCTCTGGATAACTAAAAAAGGAAGGTGGGAGTAATAAAATTTGTGATGAAAGCATCCCGATTCCGGACAGAAGGAACTGGAAGATAATTTCACAGAATTTGGTAACGGAAGCTTGTTTCACCTAGGCTAGAAGAAATGGAGATTCCATGAAAACTGGTGATTCAATATTTGCAAGCAAGCGCACCAGGGAAGTGGGAGATTCACCAAATCTTTCAAAAGCGAAAAATCACAGTTCTCGTGAGGGCTGCTGGTGGGTGGAGGGGTCACAATTCACAAATCACTTTCACCAGCAAATTGACAGACAGGCCACAGGTCGTCCTCGCCGGCCTCGCCTCGCCAACCGCAGTCCATAACTGTAGTGGATTGCGGATTACCTACCAAAAAAAGAGCCACTATCGATTCATACTCCTCCGTACTAGTATATAATTCTCCCCACTCTCCACCTAGCACCTTGTTTTTTTTAGTCATAGTTTCACTTTCACCACTGAAACCCACTCCTATCCCCCACTAATCCCCTCCTCTTTCTGTACACATATATATTTGTTAATGTGGGGGGAGTCTATCGCTTGGGCTCGAAGCGATTCAATTTATGTGGTTTATAACCGGAATCGTCACCCCTCACCCAATTTGTTGTTTTCTTTTGCTTTTTTGTATTTGCTCAGGGAAGGATTGATAAGTGAATATTCTTCTTTGAAAAAATTGAGGAACTTCAAGGGATAGGTGTGGATGCCATGGGGCTGCTTCTTGATGATGCGGTGATAATTAAGCTATCTGAAAAAGATGGGGAGCCTAGTGTTGTCACTGTAAATTGTCCTGATAAGACTGGTCTGGGTTCGGATCTTTGCCGCATAATTCTCTGCTTTGGCCTCACCGTGGTCAGGAGTGGTATGTAATATATATGCATATTTGTTAGGTTCTGCTGAATTGAGATTCCTAATTTCATATATACAAACATATAGTTTGTTTTACTGTTTCTTATTTAAGGGTGAAGCATGTAAAATCTCCTGGAATTAATTGGGGTTTGGAGGAGTTTCTGAGTCATTATAAAACTGTGAACTTTGAAATTCTCCTTTGGCTGCCTTGCTCTCTGGACTTGATGCTAAATGTTGGTTATGCTGATAGTTATATATTTTGGTGAGTGTGAAGTATGCTGATTATTGTTGTGTCGTTTGTCATGTTGGTGTGACTGAAGACATGTCCACAGATGGAAAATGGTGCTACATAGTGTTTTGGGTCACAGGCAAACAGAGTACAAGATGGGCTTTGCTGAAAAAGAGATTGATGGGAGCATGCCCATCTTATTATTCCTTGGCTGCTGGAATTTCTTATTACAGGGATGAGTTGCAGCCGCCCAAACCTCTAGATGTCTTCCTCTTGAAGTTATGTTGCCATGACCGCGGGGGCCTTTTACACGGTAAAACACTAAATACAGCAAACTTAACCTGCCCTGCTGATGGGCCAATTTGTTATACTTTATAAATGTGCTGCGGATTCTAATAGTAACTTCAAGATAAAATAGAAATTTTATTCTGTTTCTCATATATTCAAATGTTTGATATGTTGATGTGGCCTCTGGTGATCCCATGTTGAGGATACTGTAAGGTGTCTCGGGGAAGTGTGCTGGATTAGACCCATAAGTTGAAATTTGAAGAAATTTTTTTGTCAGATGTGACGGAGGTTCTTTGCGAGCTTGAGTTGACCATTGAGAGAGTAAAGGTATCAACAGCTCCAGATGGAAAAGTGATTGATCTCTTCTTTGTAA
Organism: Hygrophila difformis; assembly: GCA_030278955.1. NCBI lineage: Eukaryota > Viridiplantae > Streptophyta > Magnoliopsida > Lamiales > Acanthaceae > Hygrophila > Hygrophila difformis. Next base: position 10,045,787 of record JAOANR010000009.1, on the reverse strand, counting down.
CAGATACCAGGTTTCACATCCTTGAACCCAATTATGCCTTATCAACTGTGTTTATTTTTCCATTGGTAGTAAACATATCTTCCAAGAACATCTTGCCAATATTTGTCTATTCGTCATCATCACTTACTGTGCTGAGAATCGGTGAATTGATGATGAAAGCATGTTCTTCTTCTTTCTCAGCGACTGTTCAAAAGTTCTTATTTGTAATGTATCAGTGATCTCACTACAGAGAATGTACCAAACGGATTTCTAAGTGAATAAGTAACTATAAAATGTTAACGGTTAAACATATTTAACATGTCACAGATAAAATCTTTGTAGTGTATCTTCCTTTACGTTTTCTCTAAATACCTTCCACATCTGATCAAGAACTCATGCCTCTTTTAATATTCTTGCAGTGAGCTATTACACACCAGTAGTAGAAAGGATGAAGCATATGTTCATTTAAAAGCAGTTCTTGGAGATGTCATGATAAGCTGTGACATAGAAATGGTGGGTCCTGAAGTTACTGCATGTTCTCAAGGACCCTCCTTTCTTACAGAAACAATCATAGAAGAGATGTTCAACGTTCAGATGCTTGCAAGACGCCAAGATGATTGTACTATCTTTAGCTGCCCATCAATCACTTTGGACAACTTGTTGAGTCCTTCCCACACGCTTGTCCAAATTGTTTGCCAGAATCATAAAGGTCTTTTGTATGATGTAATGCGAGTGTTCAAGGACTACAATATTCAGGTATTTGCAAGATTTATATAGAGTCTAAATCTGAAATGTTGATCTGCATTCTTGACGGCTAACCCTCAGCCTCATGGTTAAACAGATTTCTTATGGGCGCTACACCACAAAGGGGAAAACTGGTGGTGAGATGGATTTATTTATCATGCAAGCTGATGGCAAGAAGATAGTTGACCCCAGCAAGCAGAGTGCTGTTCGCTCTCGTCTTCAAATGGAACTAAGTCGTCCTCTAAGAGTAGCATTAATCAATCGTGGCCCTGATACTGAATTGCTAGTTGCAAATCCTGCGGAGTTATCAGGAAAGGGTCGACCACAGGTTTTCTACGACATAACCCTTGCTCTCAAGATGCTCAACAGACCAATCTTTTCGGTAAGCCTGGTGCATTACTCATTATCACATTATGAATTTGGTCTTCTCTCGTTGTTATGGCTGATCTTAGTGTGCAGTTTGTTGCACAATAAACCCTGGTACTTTCAAGTACAGATTCGGAATGGTGGCTACACATTTGCACATTGTTGTAATGTAAAAATATCTTAGTAGAGCCCAAACTGATACTGACTTCAAGTCGTTGGTTCTTGCTGCCTTTCAGGCTGAAATTGTTAGGTCCATGATTGGTGATCGTGAGTGGGAAATTTACAGAGTTCTACTCGATGAAGGAGATGGTGGCTCCATACCAAAGAAAAAGATAGAGGAAACTGTTTGGAAGATGCTAATGCACTGGGATTGATACTTTTGGAATGGTGGTCGAATCTTCGTTCGAACCTCGGTTCCTTTATTTGTCACAAGCCGCTGCAGTATGTATGTAGTCTTACTGTCTATGCGTATTGTACAAAAGAGTAGCATTGCAGAACATATTCTTAGCTTTATGTTTAGCTGACCTTAGTTCTCAAATATTAGCCACTAATGCAATGAGGTTTGTGACTTTGTGTATATTCATAACTTATGAGAATAGGATATTGAGCCGTAGTATAAGTTGTGAAATTCTATTGGAGTTTAGAACTCAAATGTACAAAGACACAAGAGGTCAGAAAAGTCTCCACTGTTTCATATTTCATGTTTTGCTTAATTTCCAATCTACCGTACTGCAGTTTGCCTTTCTTACAATTTCCAATAAATCCCAAGTTTGTGCAGGATGCCAGAAACCACTGCCCAGAAGGTAATTTCAGCAAATATCACATACAACAAAGTACCAACTCTCTCTGATTTCCATACATCATTGAAAACATGCTCCTGAATCCAATTCACCTGAAATTTTTTTGAGAAAAAGATGAGAAAATCCTGATGAATGAGCATACAGTCCTGGACTTATCATAGTAGAATATATTAGGATTATTGGTTCTTGCTTAGTTACCAGATTGTTGTCAGGATTCTTGAAATACCATCCATTTATGAACGCCGCAAAGATCCCTTGAGCTGCCATGACAAATACCAGCATCGCGTTCATCCCTATCCACTCCAGGAACAAGAATGGCATTCGCAGTCCCCACACGTCAATCTGTGAAATCACAAGAAGTACATTTGCCCCATATATTTTGTGTTCAATAATCTAATTCTGTGTAGGAGAGGAGGGAAATATCTATTTACCAGTATGTAGAAGGCAGAGAATACGATGCCAGCAGCACCAGCAGTGAAACAAACATAGCTGAAGCTGTACAGCTGCTTGTTGATGGGAATTGCTGAATACACACACACACATGAATAATGCTCAGTTGTTTCCAATGTTGACAATATGAATACATTTCGACGACATACACTTCTAAATTTAAAATTACAAGCGGACTGTGGAGAGAAAACCAGAGGTAGGCTCACCATCTGTGAAGTGAAGAATGAAGGCTAGGGTCAATAAAGCAAACCCCATCGATACCCATTGCTTGAGCCTATCCATGTGACCCTACAAAACAGAGATTATTTTATAGCAACTCATTGCTTGATATATCACAAGATCTATTACTATCAGATATTAGATCCACATACTTTGAAGTGAATCAACACATGGCCGTAGTGAACTCCAATGGTGCCCGATATGATGGCGGATATGGTACTGGAATAAAAAGTGGATCACAATCAGCTAAAAGTGAAGTTAATACTAAGAAATGATACTGCAGAGTGGCAGATCAAAACCTCAGCAGGCCTTCAGGCTCAAATGGAGCACGACACCAATCAGGTGCATCCTTCCGAAGAGGACCAGAAGCTGGAGAACTGAAGGTACAAGCCTGCAGATTGCTCAAGAAACATCAGAAAATTAAACTGAAACTTCAAATTGAAAAAGATACAAAAATACAGACTCTTAAGCGCGACCAAACAGGTTGGTTGTAGAGATGATTGATGCCCCAGACTTGTCTATCTACATAACCAACTGCATTGCAGGCTGGTCCCAAGTGCCCTCTCATTCCACACTTGACCTGAAAGTTCCAGTGCAGAGATGTTAGCCACTTTTTTTTGCGGTTAACAGAGCTGTTAGCGGTATTGTAAGAAGTAACTGGTGTCTTTTTTTTACTGTGTATCTTCCAGTTTTGTCCACAAAGCTCCAGTCTGGAACGTAGAGAGAGAATGTTGTGACCATGTATATAACAAATGCCACAAATCCTCCAATCCTGGGAATGACAGGCACAATTGGTGTTGATGATCAGTGGATCAAAGACAATGAGAACTGAACACAGTGAAAAGCAGCTCACCATTGCCATTTATACACCGTGAAAATGGAGAAGTGATCGGGGTTCAGATTGGAAGGTCTGAGCTTTGTTGTCAGGATCTCAATCAGAGCCACAACAAAGTAGACCAAAGCTATTCTCTGCACAAGCAATTACATCAATCAGTGAGTTGGAAGTGTACAATGCTCTGATTTCCTTGCTTTTTTTTTTTTTTTTTTTTTTTTTTTTTTTCACTTAACAGGGTTTCCTGAGGCTCATTACCTGGAGAATCCCAAACCATCGGATATGCTTCATGTCAACACCATAGGATAAGTCATCTGGTGCATGGGAGTATCCTCCTGCAAAATATTCCAGTTTGAATAAGCCAGGAACCTATTACATTGCATTCATTATGTTTTGACAGAAGCAGAAGGAATTAAGGATGGATACCTTGAAGCAGAATTCCCCAAAACATGAGCTTCAATGTCCTCAGGGTAATCTTTCTCACTGCATATTTGGCATCTGGAATCCTCTGCAAAATTTAAGGTTTATCGAGTTCAAGTTTCTGGCAACCCCGAGAATCATTGTTATTTATTGTCCATATGTATTAGTATTAAAAAAAACAGATATATACACACATTTTATTTGAGATTAAAATTAAAGGGCATATACATAGTAAGAAGATACCTTGAGGGCAAGAGCAATAGCCACTCCCACAATGAATAGGAAAAACGGCATGACAAAATCAGCCAAAGTGCAGCCATTCCATGGCGAGTGATCAATGCGTGCATATGCTGATCCAGCATCATCTACAAGCACCATCAGCTGCACGTATATCGTCATCATCAGTCATTACACCTATCTATGATATTCAGAAATAATGTGCATTCAAACTTAAATTCTCATCCTCTCTGATATACTTCTCATCAATGGCTTCTTGAGTTGTTGTGTGATAATGCAAGTAATGAAGTAAGCTCAAGTAAATGTCAATTCTCATGCATGCTGAAAAACCAGCTTTTTCTAACCACTATTGCGAGTCCTCTGAAGGCATCCAAGGTTGCAACTCTCTTGGTCTTCTTCTGCTTCACTAACAACTCCGGCTGCTCCCTTTGTTCCTCTGCCACCTCCGAGCTTGTCATGCTCTTGGGATCTTTCTCATGGCCAACCTCACCAGCAGCCACCTTTTCTGCATCTTCCTTGCCTGCAAGGTGCACACCTGTCCCAAGTCCTTCTTCCAACTTCCTTGGATCGTCCATGGATGATGAAATTAGTGCTCTTCAATTGCAATCTCCTGCAGCCTGAGATAATATATATTTAAAGAAAGTGACACGGGGAAAGGACAATAATAAATTCAGAAGAAGAGATGCCGGCCTTGCTTGGGAGCTGATATCGATTGATCAAGTAGGTCCATGAAGCCACAAGGAAACTCTATCTGGCAGATGGCTGCATCCGGACAAATCAAGGGCTAGCTTGTCTTTGAAGATGAACCATTATTAAGGTATTACCTTCTTTTTGTCTTTTTTAACAGCACAGATTAAAGAATGGTGCTTGTCCTGCAACAAAAGTCGTAGGTGAAGCATCCAATATTATCGGTTTATCTTTTTTTTTTTAAACCCCACACATATATAATTATTAACTTATCACATAAATCAGTACGCCGCCTGTCCACTTGTTGGGACTGGGACGGCCACTCTAGCTCCGGCATTAATATGATATTGTCTACTTTGGGCAAAGCTCTAACCGTTTTATCTTTGGACACCTCCCAAAAGACCTCATCTCATACTAATGGAGGTAGGTGGACACCTCTATGCAAGTGTTTCTTTCCTTGTTTCTTCGACGTGGGACATGAATTTGCTATCCAACATATTAATCAAAATCTCGTATTGTAGTTAAATCGATTAAGATAATTTTTTCAATTTAATCATACATTGTGAACGTAACGCCACAAAATGAGGCCTGCTATCTGATTAAAATAAGATAATTAAGTTAGCAGGAGATAAGATATATATGTGCCTTTAGGAAAAAGGCTAATTGTTTTCTTCTTTTGGGGGGAACAAGGAAAAGGCTAATTTGAATCATGAAAAGTTTATTGTATTCCATTTCCAAGTTTGTGTTGGATTAGTTCACTTGTATTATCACATATGTCTTGGCTATGATCCGATTTTTATTTATTTATTTATTTTATTTATTATTATTATTATTATTTTTTGATGTACAACCTATGAAAGTTAGGAAATGTTGGTGGGAGCCCATGCCACACAAATTATAAAGGGATAGGGGGCTGGGTGGGAAATCGAACCCCCAATCTATAGGTTGGGAGTCAGGGACTTGACAACTAGGATAAGTCCCATCCCCTACTATGATCCGATTTTAGAAACCCAAAATAGTTTCTTGGTCATTTTTTTACAGGTGAATTTTGTTCCAAATATCTTCCAAATTCGTTAGAAAAGGAAGGGGATAATATTATTGGAGGGGAAAAGTAACATTTGGATCAATATCCTTGTATTATATTGTTCCGAACCCAGATCCATTATATTATTATACCTTTGCAAATATAATAAAGTTAACAGCTAATGTTCAACCACATCCTACACATGCATGTTACTGCCAAAATAAATTCAAACTGAATAATTGTGAAATACAAAGACAAACTACATTTGAATACTAGTAAATTTTAAGCCGGCAAGGAGGGTATGTCATACTCATACATACATTGGTTAATGTAGTAGTACAATAAAAAAAAAAAAAAAAAAAAAAAAAAAAAAAAAAAAACCGTTCTAGAGAAGGGAAAATATTGTACATGGCTGGCTGACAACCTCTGTGATGGTTCTTGCTCCTGTGGCTTCTTACTCCATGTGTTCTCGAGCAGATGGTTCACGATCTTTGCGGGTTTGACAGGATAATGTCAGTAACTGGGCAATTTGGCACCAATCAAGTACTCTTCCTTAGGCTATGATCGATCATCAAACTACCCTCAACTAGTTAATGAGCTTCTTCAAGGACTTTAATTGGGGGCAACCTTGGGCCTTGAATTTTGATGCAGAAAAAAAGGGGTTGTTAGGACAAGGCAGGTGGGGGTTGAGATGCAGCTGGGAACAAGTGTTATAAGATGCGGGTGTGGCTTGTGTTCTGTCAACAGCTGACAAAAATGGAATGATGGATACGCATAGAAAAATGATGTCAGAGCAATGAAACATAATGACCGTGTGAAATGATGTGTGCGCATGAGAAAATGATGAATAATATAAATTAAGCAACATCATTTTTTTATGGAGCTAATATCATTTTTTACAGCGTGACAAATTAATTGTCAGTACAGTAACCGGACTGATAAGATGCCATTTGTGATTATTACACTAGTGGGCTATATTGGAGTATTTGTTTTGGTGTTTGTTTAGGACAAGGCAGTTTTACAAGGGTGATATGATCATGTATGTATACTACATATGGCAAGGTTAGGGAGGAGTGGGCTGGCATATTGCGAATTGCAATGTGACGGAAAGTAGTGTAGTAAATAATTAGGGTCACAGGTTGTGGATTGGGCTTGGGATCGGAGTTTGGGACATGCATACTGTATTTATGCATCGACCGCATGTAGATGTCAGTCCGAGTTTCAGCCACATGATTTGACCTAATTAATATAGTACATCTAAATTGGGCAAAGAAACTTTCATGTCTCCGACCCCACATTATTACTTGAAATGGTCCTGTACTGGGAATCTATTTTTCCAGTATATACCGGACTAAATTACAACAATTGGATATGAAATTAGAGAAAGGATTAATATTGATGGTGGGGCTAAATTTGTCTTTATACTTATTTGAATTTAAATCATGTGATGTCTGACCGCTTTTTCCTGCAACATAATCTTCTTTTAATCATGAATCTTGGTTTGCAAATTTTTTTTTTTGAATTTGCAGAGTTTCTAGTCCAGATTTATATTAAGTGAATTTGTTAAGAAGTTGAATCGTTTGAATCTGAATTTGACATTATTAATGTAGCATTCTGTCATATTGAAGAATACATTCTGTTTCACAATACTAGCCATTTTGTATGCATATGTACTAAAAATATAATTCAATCTGTATAATCATTACGATTATATCTTGGAATTCTAGACATTTTATTTTAGTCTACATAACATTCGGTCCGTAAGAAATGCTCTCCTGAAGTTACATGCACGCATTCTGTATGTTTTCATATGTGATGTCTTAGATGATAAAATTATGTGTCTCAATCATTCTGCCTCACAATTATGTGTCTCAATCATTTTACCAAAGTTTCAATCATTCTGTTTTATAATGAAGAAAACATTGTGTCTCACAATACTAGCTATTCTGCCTCACAATACTAGCCCTTCTGTATGCATATGTACTAAAAATAATTCAATTTGTATATTGCTCTCTTGAAGTTACACGCAAACTACAAGAATAAATATGTATAGCAACCTGAGTATGCAGTCGCTAAGTGGAAGTAATGGGTTGGAAAACCAGCCTGCGATCCTGACTTGCGACCTCAGGGATGAGGTCCCCATATGCCTGGTTAGTATTCGAACAACGACCGTGAGATTTTGGTGTAGCTGGTGTCAGCGACCTCTCCTGCGACCCCATAGCCGGTCGCAGATCCCCTCATTAACCAGAGTTAACTTTGCTTCGGCGACTCCTTTCTGCGGTCGCTAGACCCTCTCAATTAACCAGTCCATTCTGATACAGAAAGCTATTCCCTGGTATAAGAATTAAACAATATCAATACCCTTCTCAATCAACATCTCAATCAACATACAAAAAGCTATTCCCTGGTACAACAAAAAAAAACAATACCAAAACATACATACACATAAATCCAACAACAACACCATTTTCATTAATAAGATGGCATATCCAACCAAAACATATTTTTGTTCAGAAGTATCCAACAAAGTTAAACTTGAAATAAAAGTTCAACACAAACCGAATAATAAACAGTAAGTTAAACATGTAAACAATAATTGAAACTTTGTCGACAGTCTAATTCTTCTCATCCTTAAATTTGGGAACCTTAATCCTTCTGATAACTCCTTTATACATCGTTGTATTCGATGAACCTATAAAAATCAATATTTAGAGAAGATTACAGTTAGGATACAATATGTGGACTTTTTTAATGATTACAGTCAGAGATCAAAACTCATGTACTAACCGGGCAAATCCGGTGAGCATGGACTCTGAAACAACAGGTTTGGGAGCAAACATTTAACCAATGCGCGAGAACTTGGAGAAAGAGATGCATATAGTTGATCTCCAAGGCTTTGTGGGCGAGCAACACTTTGTGAAAGTTTGTTCCTCGAGTAGACTTCCTCCGGAGTGTCTGGAACAACCTGGTCCTCTATTTGCATAGGCGAATCTGGGGGTGTAATGTAGTCATCCTCCTTCTTCGGAGATAACTGAAGATATGCTGCCAAGTGAATGGAGAAATAAGAAACCATTAAGGTACATATCAATAAAACAATGTTTCAATTATTATCACTGTCAAATGAAAGTGTATAATAAATTACCTCTACAATCTTCACATAAATAGGGCATCTTGTTAAGATCAAATCTATCGTTATCAGGTTCCATGCTTTATGTTTTTTTGGCAATACTGCTATCATAGATGAAAATAACCAATCAAGAATAACCAAAAGACTGTTGGCAACAAATAAAATGACCATGAAAATTAATTTTACAAGCAAATACCTTATTCAAAATCTGTTCAACGCGCTCTGATGGGAGGGCAACTATACAACTATTCCCCACAAGGAATTGCCTGCCATATAGTAGTAGCATTTAGTTAAATATGGAGAAGCATTTAAGAATGAGCAAAACTCAACTGTTAACACAATGAAACGGGATCAATAGGAAGTTGTGTCCTGAAGTTGTGTCCAAAACTCACTTTAAATGAAACTCGAGCATAGTTCACAATAAAGGTATTCATCTTCACCATATTACATTTTCTACTGCCGTCTTTAATTCCCTACATATGTGAACACTTAACAACAAAAGTGTTATAGCAAATGGCTCTTTCAGTTAACCAAACAAGCAAAATTTCAATCAATAAATCGAATTCCTTTTAACCCTATCAAATTCACACGATACTTGAAGAATTCCTTTTAAATTTGCCCAGTAGCTTTCTGACTCCATAAGTAACCATTTTAACCTTTTGAATTGAGGATAAAAAGATAAAATTCACTGTAACATCACTCATGTATAGAGGGGTAAGTTCCTACAGCAATAAAATGTAACCACAACAGATATCCCCTTTTCTTATTCCCTAAAACATATACACAACCAATTCATGGAAAATGAAGAGAATTTTGATATACAGGGACTTACTTACAGAGCCAAGAGTGAAGGAGTCGATATAAAATAGTTTTCACTTTAGACTCCAACTCGAATGAGTGCGACACAATGGCACCACTCCAACTACTGGCCATATGCAAAATCACAAAAATCCAACTACTTAAATTTAACTTGCAAAATCACAAAATCAATATGCAAAATCCAAACTACTGCCCATATGCAAAATCACAAAAATTTAACTACTGCCCATATGCAAAAATTTAACTACTGCCCATATGCAAAATCACAAAAATCCAACTACTTAAATTTAACTTGCAAAATCACAAAATCAATATGCAAAATCCAAACTACTGCCCATATGCAAAATCACAAAAATTTAACTACTGCCCATATGCAAAATCACAAAAATCCAACTACTGCCCATATGCAAAACAATGACCGAATCAACTTGCAAAATCAATCCGAACTTATGATCGACACTTTCAAGAAACTGATTTCAAGAACCACAAAACCGCCGCCTTCCTGCCGGCAACCTCATGCGTACTCCGGTGGCTAACAGCTTCGCTTCGTGCGAGGCTGTGTGTTGGTGGGTTCGAGGTTTCCTTCCCGGCATCCTCAAGGTCCGTTATTCGAGCAGGGATTCGCGGCTCAGATTCAAAGCTGCGCAGACGAGTGTCTGCCTTGCACGGACGAGCACGAGTTTGGGACAGAGTCGGGGTGCGCTGGACCGGACAGGATCGGACCGGAGTAGAGGTTATGATGCACGGAGTCGCGGGAGGGGTGTTTTCGCAGTGGGGGCGCCGATGGTGAATGGGAAGAAGAAGTGGGGATGTTGTAAATGGAGAGACTTACAGCGATTTTGGGAGAAAAAACCCTAAATTGGGCTTGCAACCTCATATGTAGGTCGTTGCAGAGGTCGCTACCCTGTGACCTTTATTGGAATCGCAGCACGAGGTCGCTAAGACAGGGATGTGGAATAGTACATGTATCTTCTTGCGACCTCTGCCATCCGGTCACAATTTGGAGTAGCTATACTATAATTTTCTTGTAGTGGCATTCTATATGTTTTCATATGTGATATCTTAGATGATAAAATTCTGTCTGAAATATTCTAAGATCTTGTGCCAAAGTTTCAATCATTATGTTTTGTAATGAACTAAACATTTTGTCTCACAATACTAGCCATTGTGTCTAACAATATGAAACTTTTGACAATTTCCGTCCCACGAGCTTTTTCTAAAATTATACCAGGTTAGATTTATTACAAGAAAAGAGTTATGATTCACGGGAAAGGGTTTAGGGATACATCAAGATTGTTAGTCTTTTTATTACTCAAGTGTAGTGCTTCAATTTCAAATGGCGATGTGGTTCTCCCTGTCATGAAATGTTGACAAATCTCATGGCATAACCGGGATAGGTTGATCTTCAGCCTGTCACACTGAGAATCCCCGGCAAGTATGCCTTGATACTTCTCATCAATTCTTGTCATGAGAGTTCCTGCCATGAAACTTTTGGCAAGTTCCCACTACATGAGTATTTTCCGAAAAATCATGATCCTGGTTTAAGTTTTATTTAATGAAACCAATTTATGATGGCGGTGTTGTGATTAGGGATATATTTATAAGTAGTCATGTTTTTATTGCTCGTGTTTAAGAAACTGTGGCCCGAAAGCGCACGGTGTCAAAAATTGCAGTAATTTATAGTAAGACCGGATCGTTCACTGGAGGATGTGCGATAGAAGCAGGTCCTACGTCGTTTTACTAGATTTTCCATTCGTATTGCTCAATAGGTTTGAAAGGTGATTAATAACTACTGACATGAATGTAAATTAGATCTAGAAAGCAGTTAAATTAATCTACAAAGCAAATAAATCTATTCTAGAAAGCGGATAAGAATTATTCTAGGAATGCGGTAAATATTATCTACGAAAGCAGGGAAAAGGAGCATTGTGCCAACCGTGAAGTTGAGTCACAATGTGGACAGAAAGGACAGGAAGGAAAGAATGAAAATTGGACAAGAGTGAGATACAGCAATGTTAAACTTCCATTTTCATACGCAGATCTTTGTTTGGGATAATTCTATCAGATAGCTAATTCTCATGCTCTCAATAAGGCTTTCCCTTTAACAGACAGGTACTTGCAATATGAGTTTACATGTTCTTAAGACCGCAAATTCTAAGATACCACAGATTTGTAACTGCCCTGGCCTGGGTGTGTTACTTCATCTGTGGTGGAAAAGCAACACCCGACACATCATTTATTGAAATGCCAAGTACCACTATCATTCTCCCATGTCACACCCAAAGATTTGAATCAAGCCCTAAACTATCCCTTAACTGTCAATCCTAGTAGCAGTTACACAACTCTCAATACAACCGAGCGACCTCTAATGAAAGCGGTTAAAAGAAAGCAGTAAAGAAAGCATTTAAAATCCTATCGCTCGGAGGTTTTGAAAATCTGACCCTGGTAGTAAAAGACAGCTCCCCGTCAGAATGAAGGAGTATGGATCAAGAATTCCCGGCTCTCAGTGAACCACTAGTGTGTTCACTTCCTTCCGGGTGATTATGAGATACAAACTAATGAAACGAACTAATAAATTAGTTCGTTCCGGATGCACTCACTCAGGACTCAAAAGTAGGCTTTGGCAGAAGAAGATAGCAGTTGAAAGAAAACTCAACCCCATCTTGGAAAATAACCAAGGCCTGAATGATGTTCCTCTAAGATTATTTACTACACTGTATTTGAATCCAATTGGACCCCATCTCGGTGTAGCACTTAATCTTACATTTCCATCAACCAGCAATTTTGGAAAATAATGGATTTGAAAATCATTCCCTGTCAGGTACTAGACTCTCAGTTAAAACACAGACCCTTTCAGTCTAGACGAGACCTAATCGCTGAATCTGCTTCTTAATTCCCAAAATATAACCCTTGATAGAATATGAATTAGTCATAACTGAAGAATTTATCCCTTACTCAGATCCGGATTTTATAAAGAGGTTTTTGTTGGAAATTTATAAAGCCATATCTGTTTAAGATCTAGACTTCTATTGTCCAAGGGAAGGATCCCAAAATAATTACAGACCACAACAGTACATAATATTATCATGCATAAGGATATATGGAAGTGTAAAATTAATTGACCCAAAATATAGAAGCGGGTCTAGACAGAAGATGAAACACAGAATGGAATGGTCGAGGTACCAAAGTAATGGCAGAATGATCAGGTGGACTGTAAACATCTACTGTCCAATTTCCCAATCACTCGGATGAGGCGAATTTAGACAATTTAGACCCTGTAATGGTGGTGTCAACACCAGTTGGGCCTCCACTGTCTGTGAATTCGGATAAAAACCTACATGCTTCCCTCCTATAATGATCATCAGTTGGCATTGACTGATGCCAACTGACTCCCACTACAGATTGGAATTTGGGTTTGGAAATTAAGATAACAAAAATAAAACTGTATCTGGATGGAAGTCAGTCGAGCAGCTATTATAACCCCGGATGGGCGAACCGCCAAGGCTTCCACTGACAGCCATTCAGACCATGCAAAATAACAATTAGTAACTAATACCCAGAATACGAGCTAGTTATCCATGAGGGAGTACCCGCCAACATTATTCTGATGTATTCTTTACTAATGGTTCCACACAACACACAAAGACAGAATAAATAAGAAGCAAAAGAAGATCCATTGTATGAGAGACATTGGTTTCTCATGCAAGGTTGTGGATCGGGTCTACATGTAATGGTCTTAAATAATCCTTCCTACCATAATTAATTACAGTCCAGATTATCTGTTTAAGCCATCAGGATTTTGTTCATACAAGAATGTTTTAATGGCAATTGAACAAAGGTCCTTTAATCATGATGATTGTTGAAGTTTGATTATTGCTAATCTCAATCTTTAATCATTAATGAGTCAAGGGTTCAATCAGTTAAGTGATGCCAATGGAGAATCAAAATTTGGGCAGCATAACACCCTATATTGCAATTCCAGAATGTTACATCCTAACCCGTGGGGCTATGATGTGAGTGTTGCAATATAAAATAGAGAGAGAATGAAATTTGTTTGAGATCAAATAGAGAGAGAAACCCTTGTCGCGATATCATAAATTCTGTCGCGGACCGAGATCTGCGACATGGACATCCCGACAAGTTTTTAGAATTTTTGGCAGCATAACGCCTCTTTGTCGCTATGCAAGGTTTTGTCGCGGAACGTGGCTCCGCGACAAGGGTGACATCGCGACAAAGTGTTTTCAGAAAATTCTAAGGCATTTGAACCTTTGTCGCTATGCATGGAGATTTTGTCGCGGAACATGGTTCCGCGACAAGGTGTTCCGCGACAAAGTGTTCAAAGATTAAGAAACATGGCATAATTTTTCTGTCTCGGAATGGGATTTTGTCGCGGAACGTGGCTCCGCGACAAGATGATTCCGCGACAAGAAGCCATGAAGACAAAATGCAAGAGTTTGGCTCCTTTGTCGCTATGCATGGACTGTTTTGTCGCGGAACGTGGCTCCGCGACAAGGTATTCCGCGACAAGGGGTTTTAAATTTGGAGACAAGTGTCTTGAAACACCTTGGTCGCGGAACAGCCACTCTGTCGCGGAACGTGGTTCCGCGCCAGAAGGCGGTTGGCGCCCAAGGTGGTTCAGGACAAAAGTCAGAAAAAGCAGAAATGAACAGTGGCATGCAAACAGCGTGATCTCACCCTATTTCAGATCAAAAAGCTATTCTAAGTTAAAAGTAAGCAAGAAACATTCAAAATGAAGAAGAACATGCTTAAACAAAAATAACAAGACTGGGCAGAACGTTAAAAATAAAGCAAGAGTCCTAATCAAGGGTTTGATCACACATTCACACAACATTATCCATAATATGCCAACAGTAACATAAAAATAACAAAATGGGGGTCAAATGACCCCAAAATGGAAAAGAAAGCATAAATCCATGGGGTGTGAGACCCATTTCATGATTTGGGACACAAATGATGAATGTTTTCCCATATTATTGAAGAGGTGTTGTTAATACCCATGATTTGGGTATTACAAACCCTAAAACAAGAGTCTAGAAAACAAAACATAGTATAAAAATGGCTATCTAAGCACTGTGAACAGTAAAACACTAATCTAAGCTAAACTAAGTGCAAAAATTAAATAATACATGAAAATAAACCTAAACTACTCTACCTAAGAGAGAACTCCTACTGCTTGCCTTCAAGAACTTCTAACAAAATTTCAACCTTTCAACCAACCCTTAGCTCATGGGAGACACCTCATATTTATAGAAGTGTAACCCTAAGCCCATGGGCCTTGATTCTAGCCCATTGTGTCTTAAGACATCACACACATCACAGCTTTGTCTCGGAACATCAAGTTGGTCGCGGAACACACTGCATGTGGCAAGGCTTCTCGACTGGGTCTTGTGTCTCTATTTGTGCATCTTGGTCGCGGAATGGACCTTTGTCGCGGAGCATGCCATCGCGACAAGGGTCATCGCGCCAGGGGCTTGGCTGGTCTCCTCTTCATTTGGGGCCAGTTGGTCGCGGCACATGCCTTTGTCGCGGAACACTGCATCGCGCCAAGGGCTTCCGCGACAAAGGTTTTCCTGGGCCTGCTGGATTGGGCCAGATGGGCCGAAAATATTCTTTTTGTGGGCTTTTCTATCTTTTTCCCATCTTTTTGTTTCCTTTTCTTTTTCTCATGTTTTTGGATTTTTCTAACATAAATATGTAATAAAATTACATATTTATGTCTTTTTCATACCAGCTTATTATTTTTACAATTATGCATAAATCAGTCCAATTCGACTGCTTTTTTACTTAATGTAAGACCGGAATGCGATCAAATGCCCGTTTAAGACACGGAAATGGATTGAAAATAATGGTCATTTTTGGCCATTATCAACATCCTCACATTTAATACTGATCGTCCCCGAGCAGTCAGAGTCAATGTTCCTAGGAACACGGACTCTACATATTCAATTCATTTTCGTGGCTTCATAAATCACATCCTTTTTAGATTGGGATAAGATAATCAAAAACTACAAGTATTGAATTCCCTTGATTGCAGTGTTTAACGAAATGATACTTGCTCACTACATCGGGCCTACAAATCAAACATTATTATCAATCCTTCATGAACATCATGTTTGAAAGATGCAAAGATTAAAAATATGAATTAAGGCATGACATGAACATGTGTAATAAGACAAGGCCTCACATATAAGAGAATCGGAAAAATTCACTCACTCTCAATTGGGGTTTAATCATGAACGCTCAAAATCACATTTAATTAAATTATCCCATAAGCTTGCAATCAGACCAACTCGCCACCGGCTCATTTCCTCAAATCGGGATCACGAGGTCTTATTCGAGGGTTGTAACGGGGCGTACGGTTGTAACATTAGGTGGGAAAGGGAATTATTGGGCTAAGAAGTGGCAAGAATTAACTCCATCATAACTTGGCATTTTTATTTAAACTTTATGATCATCATTGTTTCTTTCTTTTTGGTTTTCTTCTGCAGGACATTAGACTATTGTCTAATTGCTTGTCATTTGCAATTTATTGCTGTTGACTGAAATTCAACATTTTTCTCTCTCCTTTTTTTTTTTTTTTTTTTGATGAATCGGTTTATAATATACCGATTAACATGGATTGATGATCATAAGTTTAATGCCTTTGATAGAATTCATTCTTACACACTTGGGTTTGATTTTCTTGGTCTTTTTATAAGGCTAGGAATAATATAGAAGGCTTCAAAGAAAAATTAGGCTTATAGGCTCAAATTGGTTATTCCTAAGGAGAAAATATTTTTGGGTTTGGATTTCAAACGAAGGCCAAAAATTTGGGTTTTTCTAAGTGCCTCGATCATATGCTCGATTTCGGGAATATGGCATGGTCTTGAATCGGTCCCAATCGCAAGTTCTAGTTTCCTTTAATCAAAATGATTCACACATCAAAGAAAATGAATGAGTAAACGTGACTCATGGCTCAAATCTCACGAGGTTGGGTTGATTCATGTCATACAATATTCGCAAATTCAATCAAAGCTTAATTCTAACAATTTATTCAATCGAAATCTCTAACATGCAGATTTATTACCCAATAAGCTGATCGCATCATTAAATTTTTATAGCTCAAAACCTTAGGAATTCATTTCATGCATGTCTTCAATTATATTATCCCAATTTAAAAGTCTGAAGATTTAATCACAAGCCTAAATTCAACCTGTGAATTTAGAGCAAGTTTATGCATATTTTGCTGGTTATTTAATTGAAAGCAGTAAAGAGGCACTGCTGACATACTGAGTATGTCAACAGCATATTTTTGGCCTGACAGTCACTTATTCATCTCGGACTGTACAGACATCTTTTCAAAGGAAAGCAGTAAAGAGTTGTTCAGTGGTCTCAAAAGTTGAGTTCCAATTTAGGGAAAGCAGTAAATACATCCGTGGCAAGGGGTTCTCGTGCAGTTAATACAAACCTGCACACACAAAAGGAGGAAATCCCTTGCAAATTACTAATACTAGACTGGAAATAAAACAAAGCAGGGTAAATTGGAACTAGGATTCTTCTTCCTTCCTTCTTCAGGGCATGTATCGGAGCCAGAGGACACAGCTGGAAAGCTCACAACGCAGGCACCAGTCACGATTTCTCAGAGGTGCATGCCATTCTGGGCAATAGACTCTGACTCCTTGGCCTGCCCACAGTTGTGGGTTGTCTGGGTTATCAGTTATCCAAGCGAGTACGTTGAGGGACGTATACCGAAAAACTGATCGATCTGTTACCATCCTGTCGATCATTCTGATTCCCTGCTCAACTTGGCTTTCGTCTGTCTTACTCATAAGCATCAATCCGCGGGTGAAGATTGATGTCTTATGGTTGTCCTCGAGTCCCGGGCGTAGCAGTTCACAAGCGCGCTCCTCATTCCCCTCTGCGAATGCCCTGAGTGCTGGAATGACCTGAAGGTTGAAGTTTCCTGCAGCTGTGCATATTCGCAGGAATCTCTCCTTCTGCCGACGGATCCTTTCTTGCCATCTCTTCACCGTGGAGGTGATAACCTCGCATCGCTTGTACACGATAGTAAGGTTCCCAGCATCCCTGAGTTTCTTGCACGCACGTTGTGCAGTAAACACTCCCTTGATTTCATCCTCTCCTATCCGGGAGAGAATTTCACCAAGGAGTTCGACCGGCAAGTCCAGCAACTTGGTTCCTTCTGGAGCAGGGTCTGGAATGGGAGGATTACCCCTGAAAAGATAAGAAGTAATGAATCCAATTTTTATGTCATTTTCCGAAATTATTCAAGTTCAGAAACCAACATCCTCACATTTAGAGCTTTGCTCTAGATGTGAGATTATTAAATTTCTAACTTGAATTTTAATTTAAAGCATGTATAAATAATATTTGGTTTTAATTGGGCTAAAGAGCCCAAAATGAAATAAAATTGGCCATTGGGCCTAAAATCTTTTTAATGGGCCATAGGGCCCAAAAGTTTTCAGTTTATTAAACAAGTCCGAGACACTTGTTGGAAGTGGAATGAGATGGATAGGTGGAAATGGAATGCTCGAATATTGGAATGTGCAATGGAGACGTGGCGGAACGGATTTGCTGTTTCGGGATAGCTTGGACTGTTTGGACAGTTTTAGCATCCAAAAATTTGCAAACACTGTTTTTAATTTTAAAAATGGTTGACTTGTTTTATTTAACAAAAGTGGGATGTGAGTGGTCCCATTTTGGATTTTTGAAGAGGATAGCAGTTGGGTTATAAAAATACTGCTGTCTTACTCACACTAGTGTTCCATTGGGAACAAAAACTCAAGTCAAACATTAAACAAAATAACTCTTTTTGTCTTTTTCTAAAAGGTTGCTTTTATTAAAAGTGGAAGCTTCCTATTGGGTGTTTGTACTATGTTTCTATAAACAAACAAACATTTATTCCCATGAGATTTCTAACATGAGAACAAATGTGCCCAAAAAGATCTTCCATCTTTATTACACCACCCACACTGTGCACATCACATCAGGATCAATCAAACCAATAACATCAAGATATTCAAAACAATACCCAAATGTTCATCAGTTTGTTCTTTCCAGTTTTAAACTTAAAAAATCTGTGAACCTTTACCAGTTTTAACACCCTTTAGCAGTTTCAAAATGGGGTTTCAACGTTTTAAAACAGTGCTCATAACCGAGAGCACTTCCAAAAATTCTAAAGTTAAAATCACAAATAAACCACACCACACCAAGAACACAACAAAATGAAAAACAGAACGAGACAAAACAAAAAGAACGGGTCCGAAGGGGGGCTATGACCATGGTGAAAATAGGGTTTACCCTCTCCTCCTTGGCTCGGGTCTAGGCACGGGTCCAAGGATTGGGAGGGGTCCATGAAATCGGTCCATAGTTTCCCTTAGAAATGGCGTGCAAGAGTGCGAAGAACACGTGGTGTTCGTTCGGATGAGAGAAAAATGGGGGAAAAGAAGATGAAGAAACTGAAGAAGTTGAAATGACAGGAAGAAAGTGAAAAGAAACTGGAGGGGGTGGGGGGGTATAAATACTTGAACTTTTGTCGCGGAATCCGAGACTTTGTCGCGGAACCTTAGCGACATTAGAGATGTCGCGGAGTTGAGGGTTGGTCGCGGAGTCATGCTCCGCGACAAGGCCATCGCGACAAAGTTCAGTATGGAGACAGTCAACGCAGGTCATGTCGCGGAGCAGGGCTTGGTCGCGGAGTCATGCTCCGCGACAAGGTGCATCGCGACAAGATGTGGGGAAGGGTCAAGAAGGAAAAAGGGAGTTTGTCGCGGAGTAGGGCCTGGTCGCGGAGTCATGCTCCGCGACAAGGTGCATCGCGACAAAGAATTTTGAATTTTCAAATTTTCTTGGACTGGGCCCGAGTGTGGTATTGGGCCTGCGTCCATTTTATTTGACTTGGGCTGAATAAATTTAGTCCAAGTAAATTCAAAATGCAGGGCTGAAAATTAAATAATCCACTTGCATAAAATTAGGTTGGGTCAGTTCCATTTTATCTGTGAATTTTGTTTCGGGTCTTGAATTTCTTCAATTCCCAAGAACCTTTTCTCAGATTTATAGAACTAATCCAACCAAGAACCTGGTTTTCCATGTTACTGTTATCTGCTCCTCTTTTTGGTGGTTCAGAACTTCTGCAAGACAGACAAATAAGACGCATTAGATTTTCTCCAAATATCAACATCCTCACATTTAGAGTCTTAGTACTCTAAATGTTTAATTGATCTTTGGGTACTTGCTCCTCATGAAATAAGTACTGTAAATATATATGCTATATATAAACTGAAATTTTTTGTATTTTTAAATGCTGTTTCTTATTGAGTGTAAGCCGGGTCTGCCACTGCTTGGCTTTCTTTCTCCGGATCGAACTGTCCGAGGTACTCTTTTAATCGTTGCCCATTCACCACTATATCGCCCCTGCCAGTTCGAATCCTGACAGCTCCATTTTTGAACACCTCTAGTACTTCATGTGGTCCTTCCCATCTAGATTTGAGCTTTCCGGGGAACAGCTTCAACCTAGTATTGAACAATAACACATGTTGACCAACATAAGAATACTTAGGTTTGATCCGGCGATCGTGCAACTTCTGGGTCCGCTCCTTGTAAATTCGAGAGCTTTCATAAGCTTGCGCTCGTATTTCCTCAATTTCATTGAGGTCCAACTTACGTTTGCTCTGAGCAACTTTCGGATCGAAGTTAAGCGTTTTAACGGCCCAGTAAGCTTTATGCTCTAGCTCTACAGGCAAATGACAGGCTTTTCCAAAGACCAGCCTGTATGGAGACATCCCGATGGGAGTCTTATATGCTGTCCGGTACGCCCATAGAGCACCATTGAGCTTACGTGCCCAATCCTTACGGGTTATCCCGACAGTGGCTTCGAGTATGTGTTTGATTTCGCGATTGGATACTTCGACTTGACCACTAGTCTGAGGATGGTAAGGCGTGCCTATCTTATGGAGGATCCCATTTTTACTCATTAAAGTTTCAAAACCTTTATTAATAAAGTGTGTTCCTCCATCAGATATCACCACCCTAGGTACGCCAAATCGACTGAAAATGTTGTTCTTGAGGAACTTGATGACTTGGCTACCATCATTGGTCGGTAATGCGACAGCCTCGACCCATTTGGATACGTAATCGACAGCTACCAAGATATAGTAGTTTCCACCAGATGGTGGAAACGGTCCCATGAAGTCAATGCCCCATACATCAAAGATCTCAAGTGTGAGAATCCCCTTTTGAGGCATCTCATCCCTCTTGGAGATGTTTCCTAATCTTTGGCATCTGTCACAGCCCTTAACAAATGTCCTGCAATCCTCATAGATGTGAGGCCAATAAAATCCACATTCGAGGACCTTGTGGGCCGTTCGAGCGGGACCATGGTGACCTCCATATTCTGATTCATGGCATTTTCTGACAATTTGATAAGCTTCATGCTCGGTCACACATCGCCTGATTATTAAATCAGGGCAGTGTTTGAAGAGATAAGGTTCTTCCCAGAAGTAACTTAATACATCTCGTTTGAACTTATTCCTCTGATGATAGTTCGAAAACTGGGGGGTTATTCCGCATGCCAAGAAGTTAGCGATGTCGGAAAACCATGGACAAGCTTGATTATGCAGATGCAACGCGAACAACTGTTCGTCCGGGAAATCCTCATTGACGGCTTTTTCCTTTTTATCATTATCTAATCGAGATAAGTGGTCAGCAGCACCATTATCTCGACCTCGCCTATCTTTTATTATGATGTCGAATTCTTGCAACAGAAGTACCCACCTGATTAATCGAGGTTTTGCATCTTGTTTGCTAAACAAGTATCTCAATGCTGTATGATCAGTGTATACTATGGTCTTCGTACCTATCAGGTACTGTCTGAATTTGTCAAACGCGAAGACTACAGCATACATCTCTTTCTCCGTTGTGGTGTAGTTAACTTGGGCCTCATTCAGGGCATGACTTGCGTAATGAATTACGCAGTGTCTCCCATCCTTATGTTGTCCAAGAACTGCGCCTACGGCGAGACCACTAGCATCGCACATTACCTCGAAAGGTATTGACCAATCGGGTGGTTGCACTATCGGTGCAGAAACCAACATCTTCTTGAGCGTGTCAAAGGCTTGGACACACGCTTCATTTATTAAGAAAGGATTTTCTTTACAAAGCAGATTAGTGAGCGGCTTGGCAATTTTAGAGAAATCCTTAATGAATCGCCGGTAGAAACCGGCATGCCCTAAGAAGCTCCTAACTGATTTGATCGAGTTGGGGAGAGGAAGATTGGAAATGATGGAAACTTTGGCTGGATCAACTTCAATGCCTGCACGAGAAATGCGATGACCTAACACTATGCCCTCAGTAACCATAAAATGGCACTTTTCCCAATTTAAAACCAAGTTAGTGTCTTCACACCTCTTTAAAATCTTAGCAAGATTGGTCAAACAATCTTCGAACGTATCTCCATATACAGAGAAGTCATCCATGAAGACCTCAATGCATTTTTCGATAAATTCAGAGAAAATAGACATCATGCATCTTTGAAAAGTAGCAGGTGCATTGCACAAACCAAAAGGCATCCGTCGATAGGCAAAAGTGCCGTACGGGCAAGTAAAAGTGGTTTTATCATGGTCCTCACTGGAAATAACAATCTGATTATAACCAGAATAACCATCCAAAAAGCAATAAAACTCTCTCCCTGCCAACCTCTCAAGCATCTGATCAATGAATGGCAATGGAAAATGGTCCTTGCGTGTGGCCTCATTCAGCTTCCGGTAATCGATACAAACTCTCCATCCGGTCACTGGCCTGGTTGCAACCTCTTCTCCTTGCTCATTCTTGGTTATGCACATCCCTCCTCGTTTGGGTACGACCTGCACTGGGCTAACCCATTTGCTATCAGAGATAGGATAGATTATACCAGCATCTAAGAGCTTGATAACTTCTTTCCTTACCACTTCCTGCATAAGGGGGTTCAATCGCCTCTGAGGTTGACGGGAGGGTTTAAACTCTTCTTCCATTAGAATCCTGTGCATGCAAATAGAAGGGCTTATTCCTTTTATATCAGAAATGGTCCAACCTATTGCATGTACATGTTCCTTAAGAACGACCACCAGAGCATTTTCTTGCTCTTGAGAGAGCTTAGCCGAAACAATCACGGGTAACTTATTATGTTCTGCGAGAAACGCGTACTTGAGATGATCGGGTAGTGTTTTAAGTTCAAGCTCTGGTGGACATTCAACGGAAGGGAGTAGTTTGCGAGAATTGGGTAGTGGGAGAACAGATTTACCTTCGGGATCCTGCATCAGTACAGGATCCTCTTCCTCCTCTTGGTTGGCGTCCTCATGGAAGTCCATGCCATCAAATTCCTCCAAATCCCCTGTTTCGGGATCGGCGAAGTGAACGGCTTTGCATTCTTTGTGCTCCACGCCAGCAGGCTTCAGTACCTGCTTTGATGGTTCATCCAGCATCATTTCACACTCAAGTTCAGAGTCAAGCTCTTCCCTAACTATTACATTTTCAAATGAAAAACAAGAACTGTCATTCGGAAATTTCTGCAATTTCTCCATATCAAAGATGATCTCCTCGCCATCGACCCTTAAGGTGACTTTTCCGGATTTGGCGTCAATCAGTGCACCACCAGTGGCTAGAAATGGGCGTCCAAGGATAAGCGGCATTTCAGAATCCTCTTCAATGTCGAGGACGATGAAGTCGACCGGAAAAAGAACTTGCCCGGTTTTGACCACAACATCCTTGAGGATTCCTACGGGCTGAGTGATCGATCTGTCTGCAAGTTGCAGTCTCATCTTGACCGGTTGAATTTCTCCAAGCTTAAGGCGAACAGCCATAGCTAGTGGCATCACATTGATGCTTGATCCTAAATCACAAAGCCCCATACTCACTTTGGCCTTTCCGAATTGTACTGGAAGTGTGCAACATCCGGGGTCCTCTTTCTTTTCAGGCATTCTCCTCTGAACGATGGCACTGCATGTGCTGTTGAGAATAATTACCTCTTCCTGCTCAACCTGCCTTTTTCCTGAAATCAATTCTTTCAAGAACTTAGCATAGATGGGCATTTCGGAAATCATTTCTGTGAGAGGAATGGTTATCTCTACAGACTTTAATCGTTGCAGAAATTTCTTGAATTTAAGATCATGTTCTTTATTTTTAAGCCGCGCAGGATAAGGAATCCTGGGCATGTACTTGTTATTAGCAACTTTTGGTGGTGAAGGGAAGGAAGTTGTACCTTCACCTGTACCCTTATCTGTTTCAGCCATTTCAGGCGCAGCTTCAGTCTGCAATTCGGCTGTCTCTTTTTCTGCTTCGTTCCCATTATCAGCTTCCTTACCAGCATTGTCAACAATATCATCCTCTTCAAACTCCGCTCCGGCATCCGCTCCCTTTGGTCCAGCTAGTACTCTTCCAGATTTCAAGGTTATTGCCTTGCATTGCGGGTTCTTTTCCGCAGTGCTAGGCAATGTTCCTTTGTCCCTTTTCTGCATCTCATTAGCCATCTGTGTAACTTGGGTCTCCACATTTCTGATGGAGGCTTGCAGTTGATTGTTGATCTCTTTCTGACTAGTGATGAAATCGGTCATCAGATTCTCAAGCCTTGAAGGAGGCTTCTGATTCTGATTCTGATTTTGCTGCTGATTCTGATTCCACTGGCCTTGGTTTGGGACAAACTGAGGCTGGAAATTCTGATTGGGCTGAAAGTTCTGGAAATTCTGAGGCGGCCTCTGCTGGATCTGAGGTTGGAAACCTGGATTCTGAAAATGTTGGCCCCTGTTCTGATTGAATCCCTGATTCTGCTGAGGGTTGAACTGTTGTTGCTGTGGCTTGTTCAAGAGATGTGAGTTCAAGGCGTTGTTGTTTGAATAAGATAAATTCGGGTGTCTATTTGGAAAAGCTCCTGCATAGTTACAGCTCTCAGCTGTGACTTGCTCGCATGTGTCAGTTGCATGAGCACCTTGACACAGTCCACAGATCACATCAGTTTGCTGTCCCTGCGCAGAACTTCCAACTCCTTGATTCACAGATAACGCTGCCACTTGCTCTTGAAGCTTTTCAATGTCTGACTTCTCTACTGTACCTACAACACACAAACCACGAGGGGGAGTGGGATTACCATCATCAGTTAGAACAGAACGGTTGACACTCATGGCTTCAATCTTTGCCCAGGCTTGGTCCATCGGTATGTAGAGCAAATGTTGACCACCGGCAGCATCAAGCATGGATTTCCATGCTGGGGTCAGACCACTGTAGAATTTTCTCAGTCTCTCCCAGTCATGGAATCCATGTTGAGGACACTTTCTGAGTAGGTTGAAGAATCTTTCCTTTGCATCATACAAGGACTCGTCTGGTTTCATCTTGAATTCCGCAATTTTGGAGCGGCATTCATCCACCTTGGACTCCGGGAAGTATTTTGCTAGGAAGTTTCTGATCACATCTTCCCATGTAGACTTCTGATTCACGGGCAGTGACTTGTACCATGTTCGTGCTCCGCTTGTCAGAGAGAAGGGAAATAGCCTTAGTCGAATGGTGTTTGCGGGTACATCACGATTTTTGATCGTGTCACACAATTCTAGGAAGGTTTGCAGGTGATCATGGGGATCTTCATGACTTGCTCCGGCAAACTGGTTGCTCTGGACTAGATTGATTAGGGCCGGTTTCAGTTCGAAATTCCTGGCCAAGAATGGAGCTTGTCCAGGAATGTTCAGATATGGCTCTAAAATCGGCTGCATGTAATCAGCAGCAGCTGCTGCTTGATGATTGTTCTCAGGCCCGCCTTGGTATTGCTGTGGGTAGTAGTTCTGAGGCATGAAATAGTTCCTCGGATCATTGAAATCATTTGGGTTCGGGGGATTCTGATGGGGGTTATGGTATTGCTGATTCTGTTGGTTTGGGAAATTTTGCTGATTTGGTTGGTTTTGGTTGTTTGGTGGGTTTTGGTTCGGGTTGGGAGGGGGTGCCTCGAAGTGCTGTTGGTCCATGTTTGGTGGGTTCCCACCTCCTTGTATGATCTGGGGAGGGGGATCATCCAAATCATCATGATCAGCATCTTCGGGGTCTTCCTCAATGTTGTGAAGTGGGGGATTGGGTTGAATGATTGGTGGGATGTCAGGGTTTGCCATTTCGGAGATATCGCTGCTGGTGCTTGGCGAAAGTAATGCCTGTCGTTCCCGTTCCCTTCTTCGTTTAGTCTCCGCCCTAAGACGTCGAGCTGTCTTTTCTATCTCGGAATTAAACGGGATCTCGGCTGGCGTCTGCTTCCTCCTTTGCATAGAACAACGGCTTCAATAATGACCGTACCTGTACAATCCCCAGGTTAGAAGTGGTTCTGAAGGTGAATATTTATAATTATATGTATAGGCTACTCTAGGAGCAATGAGGAATGTAATTCTCTAAATAAAACGGCGCTGCATCCTCCCCGGCAACGGCGCCATGAAACTTTTGACAATTTCCGTCCCACGAGCTTTTTCTAAAATTATACCAGGTTAGATTTATTACAAGAAAAGAGTTATGATTCACGGGAAAGGGTTTAGGGATACATCAAGATTGTTAGTCTTTTTATTACTCAAGTGTAGTGCTTCAATTTCAAATGGCGCTGTGGTTCTCCCTGTCATGAAATGTTGACAAATCTCATGGCATAACCGGGATAGGTTGATCTTCAGCCTGTCACACTGAGAATCCCCGGCAAGTATGCCATGATACTTCTCATCAATTCTTGTCATGAGAGTTCCTGCCATGAAACTTTTGGCAAGTTCCCACTACATGAGTATTTTCCGAAAAATCATGATCTTGGTTTAAGTTTTATTTAATGAAACCAATTTATGATGGCGGTGTTGTGATTAGGGATATATTTATAAGTAGTCATGTTTTTATTGCTCGTGTTTAAGAAACTGTGGCCCGAAAGCGCACGGTGTCAAAAATTGCAGTAATTTATAGTAAGACCGGATCGTTCACTGGAGGATGTGCGATAGAAGCAGGTCCCACGTCGTTTTACTAGATTTTCCATTCGTATTGCTCAATAGGTTTGAAAGGTGATTAATAACTACTGACATGAATGTAAATTAGATCTAGAAAGCAGTTAAATTAATCTACAAAGCAAATAAATCTATTCTAGAAAGCGGATAAGAATTATTCTAGGAATGCGGTAAATATTATCTACGAAAGCAGGGAAAAGGAGCATTGTGCCAACCGTGAAGTTGAGTCACAATGTGGACAGAAAGGACAGGAAGGAAAGAATGAAAATTGGACAAGAGTGAGATACAGCAATGTTAAACTTCCATTTTCATACGCAGATCTTTGTTTGGGATAATTCTATCAGATAGCTAATTCTCATGCTCTCAATAAGGCTTTCCCTTTAACAGACAGGTACTTGCAATATGAGTTTACATGTTCTTAAGACCGCAAATTCTAAGATACCACAGATTTGTAACTGCCCTGGCCTGGGTGTGTTACTTCATCTGTGGTGGAAAAGCAACACCCGACACATCATTTATTGAAATGCCAAGTACCACTATCATTCTCCCATGTCACACCCAAAGATTTGAATCAAGCCCTAAACTATCCCTTAACTGTCAATCCTAGTAGCAGTTACACAACTCTCAATACAACCGAGCGACCTCTAATGAAAGCGGTTAAAAGAAAGCAGTAAAGAAAGCATTTAAAATCCTATCGCTCGGAGGTTTTGAAAATCTGACCCTGGTAGTAAAAGACAGCTCCCCGTCAGAATGAAGGAGTATGGATCAAGAATTCCCGGCTCTCAGTGAACCACTAGTGTGTTCACTTCCTTCCGGGTGATTATGAGATACAAACTAATGAAACGAACTAATAAATTAGTTCGTTCCGGATGCACTCACTCAGGACTCAAAAGTAGGCTTTGGCAGAAGAAGATAGCAGTTGAAAGAAAACTCAACCCCATCTTGGAAAATAACCAAGGCCTGAATGATGTTCCTCTAAGATTATTTACTACACTGTATTTGAATCCAAGTGGACCCCATCTCGGTGTAGCACTTAATCTTACATTTCCATCAACCAGCAATTTTGGAAAATAATGGATTTGAAAATCATTCCCTGTCAGGTACTAGACTCTCAGTTAAAACACAGACCCTTTCAGTCTAGACGAGACCTAATCGCTGAATCTGCTTCTTAATTCCCAAAATATAACCCTTGATAGAATATGAATTAGTCATAACTGAAGAATTTATCCCTTACTCAGATCCGGATTTTATAAAGAGGTTTTTGTTGGAAATTTATAAAGCCATATCTGTTTAAGATCTAGACTTCTATTGTCCAAGGGAAGGATCCCAAAATAATTACAGACCACAACAGTACATAATATTATCATGCATAAGGATATATGGAAGTGTAAAATTAATTGACCCAAAATATAGAAGCGGGTCTAGACAGAAGATGAAACACAGAATGGAATGGTCGAGGTACCAAAGTAATGGCAGAATGATCAGGTGGACTGTAAACATCTACTGTCCAATTTCCCAATCACTCGGATGAGGCGAATTTAGACAATTTAGACCCTGTAATGGTGGTGTCAACACCAGTTGGGCCTCCACTGTCTGTGAATTCGGATAAAAACCTACATGCTTCCCTCCTATAATGATCATCAGTTGGCATTGACTGATGCCAACTGACTCCCACTACAGATTGGAATTTGGGTTTGGAAATTAAGATAACAAAAATAAAACTGTATCTGGATGGAAGTCAGTCGAGCAGCTATTATAACCCCGGATGGGCGAACCGCCAAGGCTTCCACTGACAGCCATTCAGACCATGCAAAATAACAATTAGTAACTAATACCCAGAATACGAGCTAGTTATCCATGAGGGAGTACCCGCCAACATTATTCTGATGTATTCTTTACTAATGGTTCCACACAACACACAAAGACATAATAAATAAGAAGTAAAAGAAGATCCATTGTATGAGAGACATTGGTTTCTCATGCAAGGTTGTGGATCGGGTCTACATGTAATGGTCTTAAATAATCCTTCCTACCATAATTAATTACAGTCCAGATTATCTGTTTAAGCCATCAGGATTTTGTTCATACAAGAATGTTTTAATGGCAATTGAACAAAGGTCCTTTAATCATGATAATTGTTGAAGTTTGATTATTGCTAATCTCAATCTTTAATCATTAATGAGTCAAGGGTTCAATCAGTTAAGTGATGCCAATGGAGAATCAAAATTTGGGCAGCATAACACCCTATATTGCAATTCCAGAATGTTACATCCTAACCCGTGGGGCTATGATGTGAGTGTTGCAATATAAAATAGAGAGAGAATGAAATTTGTTTGAGATCAAATAGAGAGAGAAACCCTTGTCGCGATATCATAAATTCTGTCGCGGACCGAGATCCGCGACATGGACATCCCGACAAGTTTTTAGAATTTTTGGCAGCATAACGCCTCTTTGTCGCTATGCAAGGTTTTGTCGCGGAACGTGGCTCCGCGACAAGGGTGACATCGCGACAAAGTGTTTTCAGAAAATTCTAAGGCATTTGAACCTTTGTCGCTATGCATGGAGATTTTGTCGCGGAACATGGTTCCGCGACAAGGTGTTCCGCGACAAAGTGTTCAAAGATTAAGAAACATGGCATAATTTTTCTGTCTCGGAATGGGATTTTGTCGCGGAACGTGGCTCCGCGACAAGATGATTCCGCGACAAGAAGCCATGAAGACAAAATGCAAGAGTTTGGCTCCTTTGTCGCTATGCATGGACTGTTTTGTCGCGGAACGTGGCTCCGCGACAAGGTATTCCGCGACAAGGGGTTTTAAATTTGGAGACAAGTGTCTTGAAACACCTTGGTCGCGGAACAGCCACTCTGTCGCGGAACGTGGTTCCGCGCCAGAAGGCGGTTGGCGCCCAAGGTGGTTCAGGACAAAAGTCAGAAAAAGCAGAAATGAACAGTGGCATGCAAACAGCGTGATCTCACCCTATTTCAGATCAAAAAGCTATTCTAAGTTAAAAGTAAGCAAGAAACATTCAAAATGAAGAAGAACATGCTTAAACAAAAATAACAAGACTGGGCAGAACGTTAAAAATAAAGCAAGAGTCCTAATCTAGGGTTTGATCACACATTCACACAACATTATCCATAATATGCCAACAGTAACATAAAAATAACAAAATGGGGGTCAAATGACCCCAAAATGGAAAAGAAAGCATAAATCCATGGGGTGTGAGACCCATTTCATGATTTGGGACACAAATGATGAATGTTTTCCCATATTATTGAAGAGGTGTTGTTAATACCCATGATTTGGGTATTACAAACCCTAAAACAAGAGTCTAGAAAACAAAACATAGTATAAAAATGGCTATCTAAGCACTGTGAACAGTAAAACACTAATCTAAGCTAAACTAAGTGCAAAAATTAAATAATACATAAAAATAAACCTAAACTACTCTACCTAAGAGAGAACTCCTACTGCTTGCCTTCAAGAACTTCTAACAAAATTTCAACCTTTCAACCAACCCTTAGCTCATGGGAGACACCTCATATTTATAGAAGTGTAACCCTAAGCCCATGGGCCTTGATTCTAGCCCATTGTGTCTTAAGACATCACACACATCACAGCTTTGTCTCGGAACATCAAGTTGGTCGCGGAACACACTGCATGTGGCAAGGCTTCTCGACTGGGTCTTGTGTCTCTATTTGTGCATCTTGGTCGCGGAATGGACCTTTGTCGCGGAGCATGCCATCGCGACAAGGGTCATCGCGCCAGGGGCTTGGCTGGTCTCCTCTTCATTTGGGGCCAGTTGGTCGCGGCACATGCCTTTGTCGCGGAACACTGCATCGCGCCAAGGGCTTCCGCGACAAAGGTTTTCCTGGGCCTGCTGGATTGGGCCAGATGGGCCGAAAATATTCTTTTTGTGGGCTTTTCTATCTTTTTCCCATCTTTTTGTTTCCTTTTCTTTTTCTCATGTTTTTGGATTTTTCTAACATAAATATGTAATAAAATTACATATTTATGTCTTTTTCATACCAGCTTATTATTTTTACAATTATGCATAAATCAGTCCAATTCGACTGCTTTTTTACTTAATGTAAGACCGGAATGCGATCAAATGCCCGTTTAAGACACGGAAATGGATTGAAAATAATGGTCATTTTTGGCCATTATCACAATACTAGCAATTCTGTATATATATATATATATATATATATATGTACTAAAAATAGTGCACCATTCTGTCTGAAAGATTTTGACATGCTGTCCCAAAGTTCCAATAATTCTATTTCATTGCTGCACTGTAATTGAATTGTTTGAATCTGAATTTGATGTTATGTAATGTAGCATTCTGTCATATTGAAGAATACATTCTGTTTCACAGTACTAGCCATTTTGTATGCATATGTACTAAAAATATAATTCAATTTGTATAATCATTACGATTCTATCTTGGAATTCTAGACATTTTATTTAGTCTACATAACATTCGGTCTGTAAGAAATGCTCTCCTGAAGTTACATGCACGCATTCTGTATGTTTTCATATGTGATGTCTTAGATGATAAAATTATGTCTGAAATATTCTAACATGTTGTACCAAAGTTTCAATCATTCTGTTTTATAATGAAAAAAATATTGTGTCTCACAATACTAGCCATTCTGCCTCACAATACTAGCCATTCTGTGTATGCATATGTACTAAAAATAATTCAATCTGTATATTGCTCTCCTGAAGTTACACGCATTCGATATGTTTTCATATGTGATATCTTAGATGATAAAATTCTGTCTGAAATATTCTAAGATCTTGTGCCAAAGTTTCAATCATTATGTTTTGTAATGAACTAAACATTTTGTCTCACAATACTAGCCATTGTGTCTAACAATACTAGCAATTCTGTATATATATATATATGTACTAAAAATAGTGCACCATTCTGTCTGAAAGATTTTGACATGCTGTCCCAAAGTTCCAATAATTCTATTTCATTGCTGCATTGTAATTGAATTGTTTGAATCTGAATTTGATGTTATGTAATGTAGCATTCTGTCATATTGAAGAATACATTCTGTTTCACAGTACTAGCCATTTTGTATGCATATGTACTAAAAATATAATTCAATTTGTATAATCATTACGATTCTATCTTGGAATTCTAGACATTTTATTTAGTCTACATAACATTCGGTCTGTAAGAAATGCTCTCCTGAAGTTACATGCACGCATTCTGTATGTTTTCATATGTGATGTCTTAGATGATAAAATTATGTCTGAAATATTCTAACATGTTGTACCAAAGTTTCAATCATTCTGTTTTATAATGAAGAAAATATTGTGTCTCACAATACTAGTCATTATGCCTCACAATACTAGCCATTCTGTGTATGCATATGTACTAAAAATAATTCAATCTGTATATTGCTCTCCTGAAGTTACACGCATTCGATATGTTTTCATATGTGATATCTTAGATGATAAAATTCTGTCTGAAATATTCTAAGATCTTGTGCCAAAGTTTCAATCATTATGTTTTGTAATGAACAAAACATTCTGTCTCACAATACTAGCCATTGTGTCTAAGAGCATCCACAACGTTGCTACGTAATTCAATTAATGTCAGCTTTACCAGTAATGAATTGAACTGAAAATGAATGTGACAATTAATAGGTAGTGGGTCCCACAGCTGCAATTCATTCTGTTGAATTGAGTTAAAGCAGCAAAAACATGTCTCTCTCTCCATAAAAATGCTTTATTTAATATGATGTGGGTCCCGCATCATTTGTTATTTTATAGAGTAATGAATTTTAAATATTTTTAAATAATTAAATTGTGGGGCTCAGAAGTTATTAATTGTTAGAGGGATGTGAGAGTTAATTGGAATGAATTAAAAAGATGTTGAAGATAGTGGAAAACTGATGTGGCAGTGAGAGAATGGTAAAAGTGAGTTATTAATTGGGGAGGGATGTGGATGCCCTAACAATACTAGCAATTCTGTATATATATGTACTAAAAATAGGGAAGCCGTTCCTGTGCAGCTGCTGCACATGCAGCTGATGATGGCACAAATCATTAAAATGATGTGTAACAAATAGATGATGTTTATGTCATTTAAATGATGTATAATGTGGGATCCACAAATCTCAAAATTTTGGCATATTCGTGCAGGTTGGAGAGAACCCAGAAAAATCCCACCGTCTTCGCAGGTTTGTTATTCATAATCTTTTAAAAAAAATCAACAGGTTGATTTGAAGATTTGGTTCCAGAATTAATTCGAAGAAGTTATGGTGCCCCACTCACATCATTCAATCGCTCTCACGCCGTCGTCGAGAAACCCCAACCGCTTACGTCGTTCTGTCGAAGGCCACCGTGCAGCTGATTGTCGGGGCTGGTTCGATTGCACGCCGTCGCCGCTGAGGGTGTGCCCGAGGGTTTTTGTTTCTTGCATTCGCTGCTCGCCGCGACGGTGTTCGTCTGCAACCCCGACGGAGACAGCCTTCGCCGCCCCGATTAGTGGTCCGACTTGCCCTACATTAATCCAGGCAATGGGTTTATTTTTGTGTGTAGGTTTCGCTGGATTTTAGTCTTAATGATGGGATTCGAAAGATTTAATTTTGGGCAAATATGGTTATGGAGTAAAAACCAGTCCAACCTTGCTGGAGGAAAAACCCCCAAGATTGCTGTTAAAATGTTGAATTCTTGAAGTTGCAATTTGTGTGCTATTTATAGGATTAATTGAAATGTTTTGAGGAAATTGATTCTGATGAATTACGGATGGCTCTGTGTTATTGAATTTCAAATATAATCCAACCTATTCAATTAGCATTTACTTTGATAGATTAGGGATTGTTTAAATAAGGATTAGTGACTAACGAGTGAATAGTAACCTTAGAATTTAGATTACATTGAATTCTTTCCGTATGAACTTGATTTCTGATGTCTCTGTGTTATTGAATTGCAAATATAATCTCTCTCCCATCCAACTTACCGAAGGATTGAGGGTTGCAAATTATATTATAAAGTGATTTTTGCATTCATAAATATGATGTGTGCTCAATATTTGATGATTATGTGAATATTTAATTTATTTTCCTTTAACTGTTGTCTGTGTTAATTTTTGTTTAACTTTAAATTAAATTTTTCTGCTTCTATTATTGTTATTTGTTGTCGAAGCTAAAATATGGATTTCCAAGCTCTTCCTATGTTTCCCTAATACAACAAATGATGTTTGCACATATAGAAGTGATGCTTGCTTTCACATATATGATTTTTTTTTTTTAAATGCTGAACTACTTAAATAGAAAAGTTTTGAAAAGTTATTTCTGAGTTTTTCTACTAAAGCATTCGGCCTTATACGTATAACATTTTTAGATTGAATTTAAACTTAAAAGATGTTGGCCATGGTGTATATGATGTTTGTATTTAGAGAAGTGATGTTTACATTTAAATGATGTGTCCTGAATATTTGATGCTTAAGTGGAAACATAAATGATTTTTCTTTTTCGCTTTGATTGTATTAATATTTTTGTCTTTAAATTAAATTTTCCTGCTCTTACTGTTGTTAGTTTTCGGAGGTAATAGTTTACTATTGATGATCATATTTTAATCGCGTCTAATTTGTCTTAATTGTGTCCTTCACACAGGATTTGTAATGGCATTATATTGTTTGAAAAAAATATCTGTTTTTTGTTTGACTACTTGTAATTAAATAATAATGGAAAGTTCTTTCTGGTTTCCCTACCACAACATTCGGTCTTCATATATAACATTTTAGATTGAAATAAAACTTAAAAGATGTTGCCGGCTAGGGTTTATATGATGCATACACTCCTTAAAATGATGCCCACGTTGGATAAAATGATGGGCAATGTGTCCGATTGGTGCGATGGTTTTGTGTGAGGTATACATTGTAATCAATCCCGTCGATTCGATGGAGTTCTATGGCATCATCTCCAGCTCCTCTTCAACACATCCATCTCTGCGCGGTGACTTCATGTTTGGATCCGAGATCAAGCAATTATCTGCTGCACCATCTTCCAAATCACATTCACCGGCCGGTAATACATTCAAGTCTAGATTCAATTTCATGGACGATCCGCTGGACGCCGTAGTGACGTTGAGGAAGAAGATCGTAAAAGGTTTTGTGCAAACTGCAATTTTAGAAAATTCTCAGGGATGCGGTTGTTTATGTTTTAGGGGTTATGGATGCCAATAAATTTAGGGATATGATTTTCTTCCACATGTATGTGCGTTTATGGATACTAAATTTAGGGATATAAGATTTTCTTCAACTTTTTGTAGGGATATGATTTGGTGTGATATGGAAGAATACCCATTTCAAATATACCATCACTTTTACTTTGGAAACATCATGGTGCACATGCAGACTCTTTGGATGTCTGCACCCTATCCCAACTATAAAAATAGTGCACCATTCTGTCTGAAAGATCTTTGACACGCTGTCCCAAAGTTCCAATAATTCTATTTCATTGCTGCAGTGTAATTGAATTTAAAAAGTCAGTAGCCTTCTCCTCCACTTACATTTTGGCAGTCATCACTCATCATTACTAAAAAGACAATACAAGCCAAATTTTTAAATTTATATTTATTCATATAATTAAATAATAAAATATAGTAAATTACATTGTACCATTAAAATAATATATTTTTAAATTTGATGGCTATAATTAACAGAAATAAATTGCAGCATATACTGCGCAGGATAACCACATCCATTATTACTATGGTCATCCTCTGACCCCACGTACGTTGCATCTTTGCACATTTTCTTCTTTTCTTTTTTTTTTTTGGAAAGAAATAGGCATCTTTTTGCACATTTTTTATTTTCGGAAAAGTGATAAGCATCTTTGCACATTTGAATTTTCCTTGCAAAATAAATAGTACTACACTTTTTGCATTGGAGGGTAAATGGAGAAATATTTATATTTTCTTTGGGAATCAAAATAGATATTTTTTTATGAGTGGTGAATCAAATAGATTTCACACCTTCTCTGGCGTCCGCTTCAAAAAAATAATAAATAAATAAATAAATCTGAGACCTTGCTATTATGAAAATGTATGTGGTTTGTGTATTTAATTTAAATGATAGCTTATTTTTTAATTTTATTCTTAATTTTTAATTATTACTTATACATTAAATATAAATAATTTTATCTTTTCCAATTTTTTAAGTAGCTGTATGAATTAATAGTATAGTATTTATTTTGAAATGAGTTGCATGTACTGTTTTCTGATTATGGTGTATTTACGCTCTATGAAAAATTAAAATTAAATATTTTCGTTAAGAACTGAAGCTTTTTTCGTGTCGGTATTAAAATTAAGTAGCTTGAAAAAAAAATATAAAATAAGTAAATTAAATAAAAATAGTACTCCGTAATAAGAACGAAGATATTAGTTGGAGAAATTTAAATAGAAAATGGAAAGAAATTAAGGGGTAACAGTAAAGAAAGAATAATTAAGAGAAAGTGGTGATATTGATTTGATTATTAAAAAAGAAAAAAGAAAAATGAATGATGTACTTCAAAGTTCAATCATTGGATACAGAAGACAAAAAGGGCAGCCGATGATTGAAGTCATGATCACGGATTCACAA
Organism: Hygrophila difformis; assembly: GCA_030278955.1. NCBI lineage: Eukaryota > Viridiplantae > Streptophyta > Magnoliopsida > Lamiales > Acanthaceae > Hygrophila > Hygrophila difformis. The sequence goes on along the minus strand of JAOANR010000009.1, from coordinate 10,009,486 downwards.
AACCCAAGTTTATGGCTGTAAACACGATAGAGTTTGCTGGATTCTCAAACAAAATCTACTACTCCTTTTTTATAAGTTCACCTTTTGTATATTTAGTATTCCGTACTATTTATTGAGTAATTTTGATTTTATTGTTTCTCATAGTTATATGAGATAAAATATAATCAAGTGAGATATTATTGAATTCGTCTAATCGTGTAGTTTTATAATATCAAATTTTTATATTTTCTAATTATATATAATTTGAATTATTAACAATTTAAAATGTGTATTAGATTGCGTGCAGAAAAAAATTGGAGAGGATAAAAAAAATATACTACTACTATACTCCTATATGAGGTTTTACCTTAAACGGTAAATTAGGGCCCGGTCCCCTTTTAAAAATGTTTCCATTTTTTTAGGCACCATTCCAATTTTATTATACTTTACACCCCATCTCATGTTTGACTTAGTTTACCACGTCATTTGTATGTGTCTTACCTAGATACTATATGATATTTACCAGATTAATGATATGTAATTTACCACTGTATTAGTATGTGTTTTACCATAGCTACCATATATTAGTACTTACCAAGTTACTGGTACGTGGTTTACCAAAGATACCATATGGTATTTACCAAGTTTTTGGTATGTACTTTACCACAAATACTTTATGGTGGTTACCAAGTTATTCCACATATACCATATCGTATTTACCAAGTCTTGGTGTATGCTTTACCACAAATATCTTATGGTGTTTACCAGGTTATTGGTATGTGCTTTACCACAAATATCTTATAATATTTACCAAGTTATTCCACATATACCATATGTGCTTTACCAAATTTTTAGTATGTGCTTTACCACGATTACCTTATGGTATTTACCAAGTTATTAGTATGTGCTTTACCAAGTTCTTGGTATGTGATTTACCAAGTTATTACATAGGGCCTAAAACTCAATGTTTAAAATGAAGGGGCTTTGACTCTTGTAATATTTTATTCATTGGTATTGGGCCTTAGTTTTCCCTTTTAATAATTACTTCCTCCATCTTAATAGAAACGCTATTTTGGGCTTTAATGCTTTATGTTACTATTTGAAGTTTAACTTTTATTCAAATTTTTATTATAGTTATGCAAGAAAAAATATTATCAAGTAAGATCTTATTAGATTCATCTAATTTTTTAGTTTTAGAAAATTAACATTTTATAATTTTTAATTTTATACAATTTAAGTTATTAATTCTTAAAAAAATGCATTGGCACGCGTGTTTAGATCCAACGTAGCGTTTCTATTGAGACGGAGGTATATGTCTATTTCAATAATGACATATATAAGAAAATACTTTCTCCTTTATTTAATAACTGCACAAATTCTGCATTTCACGCAATCCAATAAATATTTTTAATTAATAATAACTCATATTTTATATAAGTAAAGGTTATAAAAATTAATATTATAAAACTAAATGATTAGACGAATCTAATAAGATCTTATTCGATTATGTTTTATCTTATAGAACCATTTAAAAAAAATTAATCAAAGTTACTTCATAAATAGTTGTTACTATGCAAATCCTTTATAACATGGAGTATAAAGTAATAACATTCTACACACACACTTTCCCGCCTCTTTTATTTTCCCCACCCAAACAATTTTTTATTACTTTCTCTTTCACCCACTAAAACAACCACTTTCAACATAAAAAAAAAAGAAGAATGACATGGAAATGGTCCTCCCTATTATAAATATGTTCCCACCTACCTGCATTCCACTCAAATCCGGCTCTCATCTTCCTCAATATCATTCATTCATTCTTTCTTTTTCTTTTTCTTTGTTTTTTTTTTAAATTATTTTTTGCAGGTTTCTCCATTATTGCTCGGTAATTCCTCCTCCTTTGCACACACTTTCTTCATTATCGGCCATGTTATTTTTTTAGGGAAGCACTCCACCATGTTATTTGATTTTATTCTTTATTTTTTTGTTTTTATTTTGCAGGTTCCTCTATATTATTTGATTAACCAGGTCTACCTTCTTGACTATGAAATATATGTGTATTTGGGTGGAATGATTTTGTTGTAGGTTCATCCGCCGCTGCCAACACAATCGATTGCCTCCCTCCGCCGCTAAAGATCTATGTTATTGCCGTGCGTAATTTTGTTCTTCTGGTAAACCCTAACTCACTAATGCGCAACCATCGCCTTTCATAGTTTAGCAAATATGGTCGATTCTTTGACAGAGGAATATATTGCTCAGTTCTACGAAGCTTTCTGCTTCAATGACATAGGTTTCTTAATCCGCATTTCTACCTTCTTCATTTGGGTATCTTCGTTTGTTTTTTGGTCTGTCCATTTTTCATTTTTGTGTTGTTTCTTATTTGGTAATTTCTGATTTTTTTGCAATTCATCGGATCGGAGAAAGTGGACTGTTCGTCATCCGCCTTGATAGGATTGTGAAAGAGAATGAGAAGATGATGAACTGCATAACACTATTATTTGAGAAGAACGAAACTCAGACAAGAATGCCGATCGCACTAACGCACCGGATGGAGGCATTGGAAAAGGCCTTTGCTTTCGAAAGGCAGAGGAAGAAGAAGAAGAACAATGCCCCTCCTCTCCGAAAAGATTGAGATTCTGGTTTACCAATCTTCCTCCCATCAGCACAGTAATATATAGTAGTTGATTGAGGCTTTGAGTTAGATTTTGATAGCTTTGCTGTTATTAGAAATAGAATTTTGCTTTGTGCTCGGTTTGTTGCTACTCTGATAGGAATTTTCCTTTGGATGCTGGATCAATTGAAATCTTGGTATTAACATATATATTTGCCACTTCCAGTCTTTGTCTTTTCTTGGGGGTTTGAATTTGAATAAACAATTCTGTAGTAGAGATGAATTAAGTGTCTTGAATTCTATGTTGAAACAAGATGGGCACACCGTGTCTTCACAATATATATATACATAGTATATTATTAGTATTAGTATTACATGGATGGTTGGTGTTCTATGGCATTGAAAGTTTTAGCAGGGTCATACTAAGTTTTGCTACTTGATGCTTATGAGACGTGTTTACGGGCCAAATTTCTGATATTGCGAATCGGGTGATATTTTGTTGAACACACATAAATGTTAGTAGCATTATTCAAGGAAAGGTCCCTCCGTAGAGTTCTTGCATTGGAAAAATTGTAGATTGAAAATATCAAAAACAGTGGACCATTAGATCACTCAAAAAAAAATAAAAAATTTTGCGTATCCCAAAAGCAATGTACGTTTGAGAACTCATAATTCAAATCACATCGGTAGTGATGCTTCTGCCTCCACCTCTTCCTGGAATATTGAATATATTTGAAAACTCAAAAATTCAAAATCACATCGGTAGTGATGCTTCTGCCTCCACCTCTTTTCCCTAAATAATGATTACATTTGAAAAATTAAAACTTCAATTGATGCTTCTGCCTGCACCTCTTTTCCCTAAATAATGATTACATTTGAAAAATTAAAACTTCAATTGGTTGTTACATTCCTTTTTTTTAATTGATGGATTGGTTTCAAAATTTCAATGAGAATAAAAAAAAATTATGAGAGTAAAAAAATAAATTATTAAGTGACGAGAGTAAAATAAATTGTTCAGAATAAAAAATTTAATGAGAATAATTGAATTTGCACAATTTTTTCAATAATATTCTTGAGATTTTTAATAAATGACGAGAGTAAGTGTTGCAGCACTTCAATTGTCTTGAAAAGCAAACACCTGCACACATAGATTTTTTTTTTCTTTTTTATGAATAGTTGCAACATATAAAAAATACAGTACTTCCTCCGTTCCTTTTTAGTTGTCTTTTTAGAAATAAAAAAGTGTTCCAAAATAATGATTGTTTTTGGGAATCTTCAATATTTGAATTGTCTTGGTAACCTACAATATTCGGTTCCCTATAAAGGTGCACAATATTGTATTTATCAGGTAATTATTTTATTTTTGTATTTCTTAAAAGTACTCTTTAGTTAAATTTTATGAATAACAGAGAATAAGTTGTTATGGTCTTAATATTCTTCGGTAATATAATGATTTAGATAGTGTAAATTTTCAATTAATTGGGCTTAAGGTTATATTGTTATGGGCAACCCGTATTCTTCAATTGGGGATGGTGGTTTCAATAAAAATACTTAATTTATTTATATTATCCACATTATATAAGGAGTTTACGGTTAAATATTCTATAAAAAGCTTATATATTAAATGTTCTATAAATTGACATTTTATAATATATATATATATTATGAAAAGATACATACTACATTAATATATTTTAAAATAGGGATCCATCTACAATATTTTATCTTCCATAAAGCTATTAATTTATGTATATTATAATAAATAATATTTTTCTTAATAAAATTATTATACCTATTACCAGGAGCAATCATCGTTTTTTGGATATAGATATGTTTTACTCCCAAGTCCCAATGCAATTCAAATTTTTTTGGAATAAAATAAATTCATATAATTTAGTTACAGATAGTGGTAGTACTCCGTATAATTTAGTTAGATTGCCAATGCAATTCAAATTTTTTGAGTTCCCAGAGGCCTCGGGAATCAAGTATCAAAAACCATGATGATGGTCTTGGGAGTATTTTATTATGTCAGCTCAAAGTTGAGTAAATGTTATACATTTTGTATTCCCAATAAAGTCTTGACAATATGCTGGGTAGTATAGTAGTATAATTATTGTGCCAACAAATGAGGTAATAAATTAATGTGCACAATATCTTTAAAATGACTTCAAATTTAAACTTACGAGTATAAATATATTAGGGTTGTTTGTGCCCAGTCAAACAAACTATTTTATTATTAAAAAGTATTTATTTATAAATTATATATAATAATAATATTTTTTGGTGACAATTTATAACAATATAACAATAAATTTTTAAAGTACAGAACAAATAAATTTATTTTTAAATATAATTCTAAATTATGGTGAAAAATTCAAAATATATTTTTAAATTTATTTCTTAGTATTATTTTAATTTTATGCTTTCAAATTTAAAGAAATTTAAACATTGATTGTCCAGGGTGGTGAGTGATGACAAGCTTATAGTAATATATTTTTGCGTAAAAAATGATGGTTTTTTAAAACAACGACTGAGCAAAAAGATGGAAAAATAATCTAAAAGTAAATTGATATTAGAATTTGAATATTACACATTAATGAGGTAGAATTTGTTTAGATCAAAATTAAAAATTATGTGTTTAAATTTTCTTAATTACGTCATTTATTCTTATGTAAAAAATGAATGAATATAAGAAATATACACTGACATATTAATTTTACATTTAATTTTGAAACGTTTATATATTAAAACTATTTCAAAATTGGATTATATGGTTTTTAGAAGTATTATTTATGATCGAGGTAATATTGATTTAAATTTTTAACTATTTTTTTTTTCCCGGGGTAAGTGTTTAAAAGTGAACAGACATTAGAATTTGAATATTACACATTAATGAGGTAGAATTTGTTTAGATTAACAAATGTGCATTTGGAATGCTACAAATAGGGACTCATGTATAATATTTTATATTATGTAAAATTATTTTTTTATATATATTATAATAAATGATATTTTTCTTTAATAAAATTATTATACCTATTACTAAAACAAATATTCAATTGAATTGGATCTAAATTGGTCAGTCCGCGGGCGGGCCGCCCGCGGACTGACCAATTTAGGCCCACTTCTAATTATAAAGTTTATATATTAAAACTATTTCAAAAATGGATTATTGGTTTTTAGAAGTATTATTTATGATCGAACTAATATTGAATTAAGTTTTTAACTATTTTTTTCGGGGATAAGTGTTTAACAATTTCAAAACTGCATATCTATTTACAATATTACATTTAATTTGTGTTTGTATAATTTGTATCAAGTTATCTATTTATGAAACCCGCGAGTGCATAACTAGAGAACATTCAACTTATTTTTGTATAGAGATTTTAGTAATTATCTTATACTATAAGATAAAAGAAAGTACATTCTGTGATTGAGATGATCTCAATGTCGTTGAGATTAATTTAATTGTATTCATGTAAAACATTTTATAAAATAAACATTTCATTGGATGATTAATATATTAATTTATAAGATGTTTATTTTATTTTTAAGAGATATTAATTTGTTTAATTTTTTTATTCAATGAATTTTTGCGTGAGTAATATTTGTCAGTCATTTTATATAATAACTAAAGTAATTGATTTAATTTAATAGTTATGTAACAAAATAATTGATTTTGTTAGAAACACCAATATTCAATAAAACCCGCGGGTACCGCAGGTGAAAAAACTAGTAGAGCATATATATGAGAACGGAGGTATAAATATAATGGGTACATGATGAAAAGTTCTGGACCATCCAAACACCACACTTGATGAAAAGACAATAAAACATGTCTAGCATATGATAGCCCATTAAGAACCAGCAGTTTGAGCCACCTTGGTAGCTTGGGGACCGTGTTTCGTTATTGTATGATTAAAAAAACATGTTTCAAACCATAATAATTTATAGATATATTTGAATTTCTATTTACTAATAATTATATATTATATGTTCACCAAAAAAATAATTATATATTAAATTATACATTTATAAATAGAGATGTAAATTATATTATTTTCATATACTATATAAAATTTACAAAAACATAAACATTATGAACCGGTAGTTTTACTACTACATCCGTTCCTTAATATTTGTCACGAACCCATATTTCACGCAATCCACTACACATTTTGAATCCGTAATAATTCAAATTGCATAAGAGTAAAAATTATGAAATTTTGATATTCTAAATGTATGTGATTAGATGAATCCAACAAGATCCTACTTGACTATATTTTATTTTATATAAATATATTAAAAAGTCGAATCAAAGTTAATTAATGAACAGTAACAAAACACTAAATAAGTATATTTTTTTAATTTTTATTTTTTAAAAATGCAATATTGGTCAAAGATGCAAACATGTGGAAGCGTGTATTTTTGAAATCCCCGATAGAGGGGATAGAAGAAAAGACAATTAGGAGGTTTGGGGATTTGGACTGCGTTACTAGATCACAAAATTCAACCAAATCCCAAAAAGCTACAGATTTTGCAGAGCAGCAAATTGCGTTGCAAGAGAGTCAAATTTTATAAATAAATATTTGAAAAAAATAGTCAAGTTCGGTCTTGTTAGATTCGTCTAATCGTATAGTTTTAGAATATATATTTCACATAATTTTTACTTATATATATTTTGAGATATAATCGATTTAAAAAGTGTATTAGATTGTGGGTAGAAATCAAACAAGATATTTAAATGGGATTGAGGGAGTATACGATGACCTCCATGTATATATATATATATATATATATATATATATATATATATATATTCATAATTGAATTGATACATTTGCCCTTTTAATTTGACCACTTTCCATACATATATATACAACAAATTTCCACTCAATCTAGAAGATGCAACTATTGGAGTATTGATGATTTCATTTCAAAAGGTTCCTGTCACGTGAAGAAATGATTTTGGGGCTATTAAGGTATGAACTAACACCAGAAAATTTTGGTTTAGATCCCCACATAAAATTAATTAATTAATATACTATGCAAGTTAGCTATGGGATTTTGATTGGTTAAATAAGGTTTGAATTGTAAAATGATAAGTATTTTGAGAAATATCCATCCATAACACTAATGTATTACCCATTAAGACTCAACACCAACAAAGCTAGTGAATAAGAGTATGTTTGTTTTGCCTTAATTTTTCTCCTTTTGACTTTGCTTTTTCTAAAAGTTCTTTTGAATTTTTTTAGTTGTTTGTTTTGACTTTTTTTTAAATAAAAGGAGAAGCAAAAGTTAAAATTATACTTGTTTTTCCAAAGTAGATAGGGGTTACTTTTTTTTAAAAGGAGAAGTCATTTAGTAATAAAAATACAAAAATAACCCTATTTAAAAAGGAAATAAAATTAATTATAAATATCCTTATCATATTTATGTCCATTTTAGTAATTTTAATATATCAAAAGTCCTTCTACGTACAATTCACCCAAACATGTTTCCGTTGAAAAGCAACTTTAATAATATTCATCCAAACAATTATTTGAGCTGCTTTTGCTTTTGAATTCTCCTTCTCTCTCTTTCTCATTCTTCTACTGACTTCTCATTTTTTCATAAGACAAAACAAACAGGCCCTAAATTGAACAATAAAGGACTGAATAGTGATTAGTGAATAACAACCTTTTTAAATAAATTTTTTTTTAAAAAAACATATTAAATTATTACTCATATATCTTTTTTTTGGATACATAGTGACGCCAACGCGTCGGCAAAGATTATTACTCATATATCTTATCTCATATTCCTAGCAAATAATCTTTATCTTAAATGTGTATATGGAAACCTAATAAAAACGGCAATGTAAGAATTGGACAATGCAAGAAATTAAATTGAAGAGTTGAGGTAAGGAGTAAGAGCGTCTCCAACGCCGCCTTCAAAATGGCGGTGGGCGCTTTAATGGCGGTAGCGGGCGCTCCAACGCGCCCGCGGAATTGCCGCCCGCCATCGCCAAAAATGGCGTTCCGGAACAGTGCACCGCGATTTTACACGGTGCACTGTTCACCCCGGCATTCTTTTTCTTTTTTTTCGTTTTTCTTTTTTTTTTCATATTTTACTTACTTTTTTATTTGTTTTTCTTTTGTTTTCTTTTTTTATTTTTTGATTTTGTTAACTGCTCTCTTTCTGATTTTTTTTCCAGTTTTGGTTTTTTGCTTTTAATTATATTTTATTAAATAAATTAAAATATACAAATTAAATTTTATATATATAAAAATATATTATGTATTAAAAGAATATGTATTAAATTAATTGATAAATGAATATAATATGAATAGTAATGTAATCAAAATAGAATATTCTATTGTAGAGGAAATATAGAGTGGTGGGTTGGAGAGAAATAGTGGAAAACTGTAAATTTAACTGAAAAGTGGAGATAGTGTAACTGTAAAATAGAGTTTGATATTGGAGATGGGAGATGGCCTAAGGAGTAAGGATAGGTGATGAGTAGTGATCGAGGGGTGGTGTGAAACCAAAGGCAACTTTAATGAAACCGGTATTGACTGTTGACTATTGAGTATACTCATATTGAGTGATGATGATTGAGGTATGAATCCAGACATGCAGCAGCAGTAGTACTGAAAATGAAAACCTTGTCATCTGTCAATCACAATACTACTACTAGTAAATTAGTGAGACTTCAATTCAATTGGTGAGCTTCCAAAATTGACTTCCACTTACAGTACTACTGTGCTAAGTCAACTTTTGAATTTAAGCAACATTGCCTGGGCTTGATGATGCCTTATTAGCTTGTCCCCACAGGGGCACACCACACCAATTGGCCATTACCAATTTCAGTCTAGAATCTAGATGGACCACCATTAGTCATTACCTCATTCACATTTCCAATTTATATATACACTTAACTCAGTCAATCATATCATTCGATGAATCGATCATGCATATGTAATAATGTGATTCCATGTAAGATATAGTATGTGAAATTGGTCTGTCTAACATTCCTCCTCAGCTTCCCACTCTCTTTGGAGATTTCCCTAATAGTAGTACTGTAGTACTACTACTATCTTATTACTATGGGCCTGTTTGAGAATTAGTTGTTACATGTTAATTGATTATGTGAGTAATTTGATTAATAAATTAGTTAAAATTTGAATTTTGGTAGTTTTGGGGCAAATTTTTTTGCCTATAATAAGCTAATTGAATACTATTTTAAGTTATTTTATTTTTTCTAAAATAAGCTAATTTATCTTAAATTGACTAAAATAAACTAATTTTATTTAGCTTATTTGCCAAACAGGGCCTACATCTCCAAGTTTTTGATCAACTGGTGTATTCATAATTACTATCGCTTCCTGCCTTTCTACCATTATTTTAAAAGAAATTTTTTTATTCAATACTTCCTTTAGGTCCCAATTTAAATAAAACCTTTTTCTTTTATATATCTCTTCTTTTATATATATATATATTGCTAAAATGATAGTACTTTTTGTTAATAAAAAAAACTATGTGGAGTATCAGTATAAAATAGTAAGTATATTAAACTTTTAAGTCCTATCATTTAATTATTCAATATTAAGGTTTCATGTATACAGCGGTAATAAAAATCTCAAAAATTATTAAAAGAAATAAAAGGGTTGAAAATCACAATTCATACATGGAGAAGCATATAAAACTAGAGACAGGAGCTAGGAATTGACTGGTAGTTAAAAAATGAAACTGAACTCAAAGGATGTTTTTACATATATATAAAAATATTGCTAAACTCTAGATTTTGAATTCAGTTGCTAACCGGTTACTAATTTTTTTTTTTTTAAAGCCGAAGCCAGAAAAGAAAGATAAAAAAGAAAAACACCAAAGAAAAGACAGAACTAAACTAATAAAGCCAAATCACAGACACGAGGCCTGAGCTAACTCCTTGGGAACCAGACACCGGACGCATCTGCCATCAGGTCCCCACGAACAAAGTCAGACGGAAATGCCCAAGTGGTGTAAAAATCAGCAATGGAGGCGCCATGCTTCGCCAGACGATCCGCAACCTTATTCCCTTCCCGAAGAACATGCAGAAGTACACATTCCTCAAAAGAAGCCTTCAGATCTTTCACCTTCAGAAGAAGTGGTGCAAAAGGTTGAAAAAAATCAATCTGCTGCTCCAGAAGGTGGAGAGTCATCATAGAGTCAGAATACACACAGACACGCTGAACACCCAACCCTTGAACATAGGAAAGGCCTGCATAGAGCCAAAATCTCTGCAAATGTGTTGGTGGCCAAGCCCAGAAATCCGCAGCCCCCACCTAACCACTGCCCAGATTCCGAACGCACCACAAACCCCATTCCCGCTCGACCTGGATTCCCGAGAGAGCTTCCATCAACATGTAGTATTGTATTAAAACCACTCCTCATATGCCACTTCACCATACGAACAGCTGTTCCACCATGCAAGGGCTGATGCTGTGCCATTTCAAAATCATAGGCCATAGCAGCAATGTCTCGGAGTAGCAACCATTTGGATTTTTGGACTCCTCGAAAAGCCCTTCCATTCCGTTCCAGCCAAACACACCAGAGGGTAGCAAGGAACAGAATACCATAATACTTCACCAAACCATGCAGAAACTCTCGAATGTCAGCCCGAGGTATATCATCACAATCTGGGGGATAAGAATTTTAGCTACTCTCCAAATGTGAGACACCCACGGGAAATAGAATAAGTTGTGAGCCCATGTCTCTTCCATCGTCCCACACAGAATACATAACGGAGAGTGGGCTAGGTTCTGTCGAAATCGGAGGGCATTCACTGGGAGTGCCTGATGACTAAGGAGCCATAAGAGGAAGCAAACTTTTGCTGGAATATGACTAAGGAGCCATAAGAGGAGCCATAACCCGTTACTAATTGAATTTTAGGATTCAATTTTTTTTTTTGTAGTGCCGATTCTTTTAAAGGAGGGGGAAAAATGAAAGGAAAAGACAGAAATTATTTTAAGAGGGAAAAATAAAAATAAAAAGTACTAAAAAAAGAAAGGGAATAGAAATTATTTTTTCTTGGAGAGAAGGGAATATAATTAACATAAATTAAATCTCTAGCTAACTCAAAAGGGTGGTCATGTCATTCCCTCCGGACTCGTGCAAAGGACTCCTCTCAGCGGACATGGTCGGCACGTGGTTCCCACGTGCACATTGATGTTTTTCCTTGTTTTTTATTTTTTGATTCTCTGTTTCCTGTATTGGCTGTAATGCAGAAAAAAAAAAAAAAAGGTGGTCATGTCCAATACATAGATCGTAAGTGGAAAATAAAAGATCGGTTTAATACTTGGCCAGCTTCCAATCCTATAGTTGAGGGTTCAATTCATCATTGGAACCTATCCCTCTTTCTTTTTTTTTTTTTTTTTTTTTTTTAATTTGTGTGGCTTAGATTTTTACATCACTTTGCTCGCCGGCATTTCACCAAAAAATACGTATATTTTTTTATAAAATTTAAAATTTAATTAAATTTATTTTTTATTTATTTATTTATTTATTATTTATTTTTTTTGGGAAGTGGGGGGTCGTGGACCGTAGACATTGTTGCGGTTGTGGAAGGAAGGGCAGCATGAAGACAAAAGAGGCGCAGCATCGCCTCCAAACCCGAAAACAAACAAACGAAGAAAAAAGTACTTTAAAATTAAATATGAAAATAAAACATTGATTTATCCAAACACTTCACGTGAGTTTATAAAACCGGTTCACACCTATTATCAAAATTTTCTAACCAAAATTATAATAATAGCAACAAATTAATTTTGACTGATGTCTCCGAAAAAAACAAAACATGTTCATTATGAAGTTAGGCTTTTTGGAATTGTTTATAGAATATTGTATTACGATAATTTCTAATGATTTCTTTTTACTTTTTTTTTTTTTTTTTTTTTGGAAATTCCAATAGATCTTTTTAGGCCTCTTGCGCCCAAAGAAGTACGGTATAGAGCGGATCTCAAAATATATACACCAACTTATATTAAAATCTTCATTTAGTTACCTAAACTTTTTTATTGGCAGTCACTAAACCTAAAATTTTAAATGATGGAAAAACCAGACCTCCACCCAATATATATATATATTTAAAAGATCATTTCTCACCCTCTTATCTTTGTTCTTATTTTCACCCACAATTTTTTTATTCCCATTATATTTATAATTTTCTTTATGGATTTTAACAAATAACTTTTTTTTTAGCTAGACAGCCAATGAAGGCCAGGAAAAGAGAAAAGAAAATACAATGGAAAGCAAAGCAACAATCATTCTCGAGGGAACCACGTGCCAGCTGCATCCGCTGCCAACAATGGTATCAACGGGTCGGGTGGGAACGCCCACGTGGTGTAGAACAATTCCTCCTCCACTCCAATCCTGGCAAGAGCATCAGCAACAGAGTTCCCTTCTCGCAAAATATGCACAAAGGAACAATGACCGAAGGAACCACGAATGTCATCAATGCATGCCAGGAGGCCGGCCAAGCTATGAGAAGATGGGTTGGCCTCATTAATCAACTTAAGAGCAGCAGTGGAGTCACAAGCACAACATAAGGCTGTAACCCCCAGGTCCCGAGCTAAGCGCAGCCCATGCAACACCCCAACGAGCTCTGCATGAAGAACTGATGAATCTCCAAGGAAGCCAGACACTCCTCCCTTCCACTGGCCGTCATAAGACCGTATTACCGCGCCAAAGCCAGCTCTACTCCGACCAGCCAAACGAGAACCATCAGAGTGAAGAAAGATTCCCCTCCAAGACCCCATATTCCAACAAACAAGTCGGGGTTGGAGGTCCCCGAAGGGTGGCTGAACCTTCCGGAACCTCCAACGTACTTGTGCAAAAAATATTATAATACTAACCATTCAAAATATAGATTTCTAAAAATTTTAAACCTTTCAAAAAATTAATTACTATATATTAATATTTATATTGAAAAAGTATTATTAGAATCATAATATATTAATATATTAAACATAATTAGTCTTGGGCCCAATATGGCATGGGAATACCCGGTACACCTCAAAAATATAATTATATCTCAAATTATATTTAATGGAGCCCAACAATAAAATATTTAAATTCAATAATTAATATGTTGTAGGTTTAAATATAAATTATTTAATTTGTATTTAAATCTAAATAAAATAATTTATACTTAAATTCAATAAATTATTCAATACACAAGATGTAGATTTGAATTATTATCCAATTAATATTTAATTCATTGACTAATACTAGTAATGTAGGATAAAGAACAATTCTATTTAAATCATTTTGTTACTCTAAAGATTAGAGTATATACACATCTTTATATGTTGTTCTTAATTAATTCTTAAATTATTATGTTGCATGAATTTTCATTATTAGATTTACTGTGTTTATGCTCACTACAAGAAAAAACCCAATTACCCACCCCAATTACCGACCACCATAGTCCGAGTCGGATTTACCGACCCCATTATCGACGTCGGTAATATGTAGCCGTTATTGGGACCCGAGGCATTCGACAACCAAAACATCGACCACAATTAAACGACCAAAATTCTTTATTATTTAATTAATATAATTTTAGTTTATATTTTGTATTTCAATTTAATTAACTACAAGAAAAAGTTAATTTAATGACAAAAATACACGATCGAACATATTGGGTCGCTATTACCGATCGAATTAGCGACCGAATTATTCATATTAATTATTGAATTTAATAATGCATATTTTATTTTTTTAATTTTTAATTATGGAATTTAATTTTTTTTATAAATTTTTATAATTTAATTAATATTTAATCATATTGATTTCTATTTTCTTAAATTTAATTAGTGTTTTAATTAATTTTACCTATTTAATTTAATTTTAAGTTTTATTTAATGAATTAATTATTCTATTATTTATTTAATTAATATCAATTTTTATATTAATCTTTAAGTTATTAATTTACACATTTATATATAAAAATATTATACTTCATATTAATAAATTGCATATGAAAATATGAAAGGTTGTGTATCCGGATGGCACGCGTGCGGGTGAGAAATCAACTTCACTTGGGTTCGAATTCCCTCTTTAGCATTTGGGGAGGAATTAATATATATATATATATATATCAGAGACACGTGGGAGGAATTAATATATATATATATATATATATATATATATATATGACACGTGGCGGCTTCCCATTGGTGGTGCAAAGGGGTAGCCCAGCTGGTTAAGGTGTGGCTAGGTAATGATGAGGTTGTGGGTTCGAACTCTCCTGAGCACATTTTACTCCCTCTGTTCTTCAAAGGCTGACGTTTTAGCCAAGTTCACGGATACCAAGGAAAGTATTTATTATTTGTCAAATTTTCACTTTTACCCCTATTTTATAAAAAAATGTAAAATTGAAGTAGAGAGAAATTGCACAATATTCTAGGAGTAATATTTATAAAAGTATAATGGTAATATTGGAAAAATATGGTATAAATATGTAAAATGACAACTATTTTGGAATGCTTTTTGGATTCTAAAAAGACAACTAAAATGGAACGGAGAGAGTATTTCATATTAGAGATTTCCGACCCTAAATGGGGTCGGTAACTTCGGGTCCCCGAGGTTCCTAAACCTGGCTTATCGACCTAAATGTTGGTCGGTAATAGGGTCGGTAATCTCCGGATCCCCAGAATCTTTGGTCGGCGCCAGATTATCTATCATTTACCTACCCACGTCTGGGGTCGCTAATGGGGTCGATAATCCCCTTGACCCTCGTTCTCCGATAATCAGAAAGGTCCTTTTCAAGTTTGAATTTGGTCATTTGGAATCTGGGTTTCTTTTAGTGGCTGGTAAGTTTAGTTCAATTTTCCAAATTGTGACTATGCCTCACATTGTATATAAACATGATTTATTTATTACGAACTCTAAAAGAAAAAAATTCTTAAAAAATGAAACTACTAATTAATTTTAAAAGTATTATTTTTTTTAATTAAATAAATATTACATAAATTATAGAAATTAATAAAATTGTATTAAGTTCAACTTCAAGCCCCAATAGTTATTTTTGGCCCCCAAAAATTATTAAGACTAATTAGTTTATGTGTAAAAAATACAATATTTTAGTTGGGATGGAATATTTTCTTTTCATGTAGCGCTCATGTTGGACAATTTATTTTAGTACTCCCTCCTCCATTCTCAAAAGATTGGAACATTGATAAAATTTGTATAGTTCACACAAGCACCTTGATTTAAAGTTTTACTTATCATAGTATATAAGTTTAAACATAGTCAAGATCTTGTTAGATTCACCTCGTCGATTAGTTTTTAAATATGCAAATTTTAAAATTTTTAATTGTAGCGAATTTGAATTATTAATAATTTAAAATATACACTGAATTGCGTATACATTAGCTCCGTTACAATTTTTTGAAAAAGGAGTATTTTATAAACCTGACAAGTGACAACGCAGTAGAAACGTAGAATGCCATTTGGGCAATTTATTTATTTAGAAATAGTAATAAAATTGACAGAGCATAGTGGAGAGTATTTATAGAGGAGGGGCATGATGATATTTATTTATGAATGGTCAAGTTTGATTATTGAGGTTATCCGTACCAACGTTTATCTGGATTCGGGAATCCATTTCTAACCCCAAGGACATTCTTTCATTTTCTTAATTTCATTTCACTCACACTATATTAGTAGTACGCCGTCGTAGTAATTCCCTACACCCCCAACGCAACACCACCATTTTCATTTGTTTCTTTCTTCACAAATTCAATCCCTTGAAAAAAAATACTATACTACTAGTACTACTTACTGTATATCCCCTCACCAATAACGACTACAATGGCTGCCGTGGAGCTGATCAACGGCAGCGCCGCCATACCCTTCGCCTTGCAAGTGCTCCGCAGCCGCTGGTTCATGGTTTTTGGCTGCCTCCTCATTATGTCAATGTCCGGCGCCACCTACATCTTCGGCATCTATTCCGGCGACATCAAGTCCTCCCTCGGCTACGACCAGACCACCCTCAACCTGATCGGCTTCTTCAAGGACCTCGGCGGGAACATCGGCGTCGTCGCCGGCGTCGTCAACGAGATCTTCCCACCGTGGGTGGTCCTCGCCATCGGCATGACCATGAATTTCACCGGCTACTTCATGATATGGCTGGCCGTCACCGGCCGCATCACCAAGCCCCACGTCTGGCAGATGTGCCTCTACATCTGCCTCGGCGCCAATTCACAGACGTTCGCCAACACCGGCGCCATGGTCACCTGCGTCAAGAATTTCCCCGAGAGCAGGGGGATCGTCATCGGATTGCTCAAGGGGTTCGTCGGCCTCAGCGGCGCCATCATGACGCAGCTGTACCACGCATTCTACCCCAACGATTCCAAGGCCCTCATTTTCCTCATCGCCTGGCTTCCCGCCGCCGTCTCCTTCGTCTTTCTCAGAACCGTTCGCTTGATGAAACCTTCCCGTCAGGAAGATGAGCTCGAAATGTTCTACCGCCTCCTCTACATCTCCCTCGGCTTAGCCGGCTTTCTGATGGTCATGATTATTGTCCAAAACGAACTCAATTTTTCCCAAGCTGGGTACGCCGGTAGTTCCGGTTTCGTCCTCCTTCTCCTCTTCGCCCCACTCGCCGTCGTCATCTATCAGGAGCTGAATGTCTGGAAAACGAAGCAATCAGCCAAATCGAACGGATCTTCCACTCAATTGGAAGTAATCACCGAAAATAAGGAGCCAATTAAGGATCCGGCGACGGCAGAGGCGGCGCCTCCTCTGGCCCAGGCGACGCCGTCCGCCGTCCCATGGTGGAAGGACGTGTTCAAGCCGCCGGAAAGAGGGGAGGACTACAATATCCTGCAAGCAGTTTTCAGCATCGACATGATCATCCTATTCATCTCCGTGACCTTCGGAGTTGGGGGAACACTGACAGCAATCGACAACCTAGGGCAGATCGGGAGAGCCTTGGGATACCCAAAGAAGAGCATCACGACATTCGTGTCGCTGGTGAGCATATGGAACTACTGCGGCAGGGTCACCTCCGGCTTCGTCTCCGAAATCTTCCTGGCCAAGTACAAATTCCCCCGCCCGTTAATGCTGACTCTGGTGCTTCTCCTCTCCTGCGCCGGCCATCTCCTGATCGCGTTTGGGATTCCCAACACTCTCTACCTGGCCTCGGTGATCACCGGGTTCTGCTTCGGGGCTCAGTGGCCGTTGATATTCGCCATAATTTCGGAGCTCTTCGGGTTGAAGTACTACTCGACGCTGCACACTTTGGGAGGCGGGGCGAGCCCGCTCGGGGCTTACATCCTGAACGTGAGGGTAACGGGGAAGCTGTACGACAGAGTGGCCCGGAGTCAGCTGGCGGCGAAAGGGCTGAAACGGGAGCCGGGGAAGGATCTGACGTGCATCGGCGTGGCGTGTTACAAGGAGGCGTTTCTGATAATCACGGCGGCGACGTTTGTGGGGATGTTGATCTCGTCGGTGTTGGTGATTAGAACCAGGAAGTTTTACAAAGGGGATATATACAAGAAATTCAGGGCGCAGAAGGTTTCTGAAGAGGAACGAAATTAAAAAGGGGGAGATACAGACATACAGTGTAACATGTCATCACAATCTCCATTACTATATTCTATACAATCAGATATACTTTATGTGATGATTCATAAATTGTTAGTTACTATGATCTTACAGCTTTTTGTTGTTTTAATAAGGTTTGGATTAGATGATGTAATAGATTATTAGTGGGTTTGTGTAAGATGATGATTAGTTGGGCTTGGTCACCACTACTACTACTACTACTACGTAAGTAACAAAGGAAATGAAATTATAGCAACTTTTTGTGTAAAGGACATACAAGAATTTTCTATTTTAGCGACCGAAAAAATTTGGTAAAATTCGGTAGCTAAAGGGGTTAGCGACCGAATTTGCGACCGAAATTCGTTAGCAACCATAATTTTAGCGACCGAAACTCGTTAGCTACCACAATTTTAGCGACCGAATCCGGATTTTTTCTAGTGGTGGGAATTTGCAAGAAAACCCGGAAAGGAACATGTGTGGCCACGTGGGGGAGTGGGAATGTGTGTAACCGGCTATGGAGCCGGAGGTGCTTCAAATTTCTTTCGGAAGTCTGGCACACATGTTAACAGAACTCTCTCCCAATGCGTTTTGGCCTCACTCGCGCACACCCTGGGAGACTTTCCAGGAGATCACCCATCCTTAAAACTACTCCACAACAAACATGCTTAACTGTGGAGTTATTATGAGATGATCACCAGAAAAGAAATGTGCACCTTATTGATATGAGCAGATTTTTCAATCCTTTTAAATTATTTTTCCATACACTCTCTCTCGAGTATTAGAGTGTGACGTAGAAAAGTCATCGGTGAAGGGGCATTGAAATGTTTGAATTTTGATGGTGTGTGATTTGGGCGTGCTTGTAATAAGTTGTAAGGTTTTAGATATTATTGACAGGTGACAGGCTGGTAAATGGAGATGACATGGGTAGACGGCTGGTAGGAGTTGGACTTGGGCTGGGGTTGTAGACAGACTGACGGGACCACAATGACTAATTTAATTCAGAGAATAAACACCACATGAGTCAATGGTGTCTCTATCTGCCTCAATCGAATGAATTGGGATTTAAGGACAGCTGGTAGTTTATATGCGTCCATCTTCATCTTAATTGGTGTTAGAAAGAAATTGGGGTATGTGTGGTCTACATTCTATTAAAAAAAAAAAAAAAAAGAAAAAAAGAAAAAAAAAAAAAAAGCTGGATGAGTTATCATCACTTACTAATATCACCTAAGTAGTGCCGACGCTGTTAACTTTGAGAGAAAGATCGAGAAGACATGGAGCTGAAGGTGGTTATTTTCATGTCAAAGAATGAATTGAATGTAACGACGACTGCAGATAGGAAAGGGCTAAAATACAAGCAAGAAGTGTGACTAGACTAAAAAATAGTCTGATCCATACAGGAAATAAGGCCCAAACATAGTTGGCCCAATAGAGGCCCAAAAAAGAAATAGCGAAAGGCTGTCTGCTGTCTTTTACGATCATACCTCTATTAAATTTAAAACTTAAGCTTGAAAGCAATGGTTACACAAAATATACTATACTCCCTATATACTAGTTTGGTTAGTGCAACCAGTCAAACTAGATCGTCATACCTGATACCACTGGAATCTTGCAGCCACGCTGAGGTCCAAAAATATCAAAACCTTCCACCCCACTGTCTCTGACTTTGTATTGCCATCCTCCATTCAGCGTTCATCCGCAATACAGTCGCACTGCTTTTTGCCATTGTCCATTTCCGACCTCTCCGCCTCTCCATCTTTGTCTCGACGTCGCCCTGTCCAAGACGACAAGCGCGAGTGCCACTGCCACCATCCTCGTGAGCGGCGACGCCAGCGGACACAACTGGCACCCATCCTGGAATAATGAAGACTCCGGGCGGCGGACATCCAAACTCCACTCTTTTGCATCCGCTGGCACTGCAGGTCCAGAAATCCCTTTCCCTAATTTGGTAACTCGTAAGTCCTCAATTGCCTTAGTATTGAGATTGCGATGAACTAGTGTTACTTGATTTTGTTTGTGTATTGACTAAAATTAGATAATTATCTATTTATCTTGCTAGTTGTTACCTAGTTTTGTTTATGTATTGGAAATCAATTAGATGAGAAATCGATCAGATTCATCAATTTTGTGTATTTGATATTGATTTCTTTTAACACTTTGTAATGTTCCAAAATTGCAATGAGTGGGTATTGATTTCCCTAGATTCATCAGTGAGATTGAAATCAATTAGAAATCCATTAATCAGAATTTGAGTAAGCCCTCGGGCGTTAAAATACGATGGATAAGTTAAACTACAGTATGCAAAACCATCGGGGTCCAGGGTAATTAATTATAGTACTCGATGATGTTTAATTTAATTACGGTGGGATTTGTTTTCTAGTAAAACCATAGGCCTCCTGTACTTGGTTGTCTGCCAATTTTTGTTTTTTCACTGCTTAAATTGTTGGGAATTTTGAAACTCATTCGGTTTACACAGTTCAGATTATCTATCTTGTCTCGTGTAGATTGTCTAGAGTTTTGGAGAATCGTATCCGCTTTAAATTCCTTTCTGACATTGAGAAAAAACGTCGCTTTTCTTCCACTATGTAGAACACAAGTTGATTCACTACTTCTTTGCTGACGAATTCAATCTCTCGTATCCACCACACAAAAATGATCACCATGGCCACGGGGGAGATCGTCAGAAGCGGCGCCACGGCAAAAAATCTTGCCCTGCAGGTATTCGCCAGCCGGTGGTTCATGTTCTTCGCCTGTCTCCTGATCATGTCCGCCTCCGGCGCCACATACATGTTCGGCATCTACTCCAGCGACATCAAGCACGCCTTCGGCTACGACCAGACCACGCTGAACTTGGTTGGCTTCTTCAAGGACATTGGAACCAACATCGGGATCGTATCCGGTGTAGTCAACGAGATCCTGCCTCTCTGGATGGTGCTCGCCATCGGCAGCCTGATGAACTTCTCTGGCTACTTCCTGATATGGCTAGCCGTCGCTGGTCGTACTGCAACGCCTAAGGTTTGGCAGGTTTGTCTCTACATATTGATGGGGGCTAATTCTCAGACGTTTTCAAATACAGGGGTGCTCGTCACTTGCGTAAAGAATTTCCCCGAGAGTAGAGGAATGGTGATTGGTTTGCTCAAGGGATTTACCGGATTGAGTGGCGCCATCATCACGCAGCTTTATCATGCCTTTTATGGGAATGATTCCAAGGCGTTGATTCTTCTCATCGCCTGGCTTCCAGCCCTAGTTTCGTTGGTGTTTCTGAGCACAGTCCGGCGGATGAAAGGGTCATCTCAGGAGGATAATGAGATTAAAATGTTGTACAATCTTCTCTACTTATCCCTCGGCATGGCCGGATTCTTGATGGTTATAATTATCCTGCAAAATCAGATTACCTTTAAAAGGGCCGAATATGCAGTTTGTGCCGGTACAGTGCTGATCATGCTCTTTACTCCACTGGCCATTTTAATCAACGAGGAGTTGAAAGTTTGGAAGGGCAAGAAATCAGACGTCGATCCATCTCCGTTGAAAACGGCTGCTGTGGATCCACCACCAGTTGAGGCGGCGGATCAAGAATTGGTGTCGACTCAGAATGTCCCCTGGTGGAAGGACGTGTTCAATCCACCGGAAAGAGGGGAGGACTACAGCATCCTCCAGGCCTTATTCAGCCTCGACTTGATCATACTATTTGCTGCTATTACCCTCGGAGCAGGAGGGATCCTGACAGCAATCGACAACTTAGGCCAGCTCGGGAAAGCATTAGGCTATCCACAGAAGAACATCACCACATTCGTGACCCTTATGAGCATCTGGAACTTCCTCGGAAAAGTGTCCTCGGGCTTCACATCCGAAATCCTCCTTTCGAAGTACAAATTCCCTCGACCGCTTATGCTCAGCATCGTCCTCCTCATCTCCTGCTTAGGCCATCTTCTGATTGCCCTGGGGATCCCGGGTTGCCTCTACATTGCTTCCATCATCACTGGATTCTGCTTCGGCGCTCAGTGGCCATTGAACTTTGCCATCATATCGGAAATATTTGGGCTGAAGCATTACTCGACGCTGCAGAGCTTGGCCGGGGCAGCAAGCCCACTCGGAGCCTACATTCTGAATGTGAGAATAACAGGGAGCTTGTACGACAAGGAGGCGATGAAGCAGATGGCAGCTAAGGGGATAATAAGAAAGAAGGGGGAGGAGCTGACGTGCATAGGCGTGACATGCTATAGGGAGGCATTTTTGATAATGACAGGGACGACATTCATCGGGGCCGTGGTGTCGTTGATGCTGGTGATGAGAACCAGCAAGTTCTACAAAGGGGACATATACAACAAGTTTAGGGAGCAAGGCCGTGCCGACTAGGAACGGCAATTGGCAAGGCTTCTTCCAATTCAATTTATTAATTTGTATTTAGTGAGTATGTATCTCATTTTCTATAGTACATTAATATACTATATAGTGTACTACTACTGTATGATATACTACCTCCGTCTCAATATATTTGTTACGGATGGTTTTTTGACACTATTCACTGTTCAACTTTGATTTGGATTTTTATCATAGCTATGTAAGAAAAAACATAATCAAGTGAGATCTTGTTAGATTCGTCTAATCTTGTAGTTTTAGACAATTAACTTTTTATAATTTTTCGTTGTACACAATTTAAGTTATTAACCGTTAAAAATGTGTATCGGCATACGTGCTGGGTGGGTCCGTAACCAAAATAGTGAGACGGAGGAAGTATGTGTCAGAAAATAATTTGGCTTTTAAATCTAGTGTTTTAACTTTTAATTGAACCAAACATAGTTGGTCTGAGTGGTACGGGGCTCTGGCAGCTTAAGCAAAGGTCTCGAACTAGTCTTTGTGTATGTAGAATTCTGCTTTGGAAGAGACAACCCTTCCATGTCCATCAAATCCTCAAATGATTAGTTTTGGAACAAATATGATCTGAGAATACCCTGTACACGCCAATTTTTTTTTTTTTTTTTTTTTTTTTTTTTTTAAATTGAGATTCAAGATATTTGTGTGTTGTGGAAAATTAGCTCTGAATCTGAATGGGCCATCGGTGCCACGGCCCAAACTTACAATTTAATGGTGCCTTTCAAAAAACAGGAAATTAGGGCCAGACCCCTTTTAACAATTTTCGGTAATTTAGGGCTCAGACCCCTTTTAAAATCTTTTCCTTTTTTTAGGCCTTATTCTAATTTTATTACACTTTGCACCCCATTACATATTTGACTTGGTTTACCACGTCATTGTATGTGCCTTACCTAGATACTATATGATATTTATCAGGTTCATGATATGTGGTTTACCAATGTATTAGTATGTGTTTTACCATAGCTACCATATATTAGTACTTACCAAGTTACTGATACGTGGTTTACCACAGATACCATATGGTATTTACCAAGTTTTTGGTATATACTTTACCACAAATACCTTATGATGTTTACCAAGTTATTCCATATATACAATATGGTATTTACCAAGTCTTGGTATGTGCTTTACCTAAAATATCTATGGTGTTTACCAGGTTATTGGTATGCGCTTTACCATAAATTTTATGATGTTTACCAAGTTATTCCACATATACCATATGTGCTTTACCAAGTTTTTAGTATGTGCTTTACCACGATTACCTTATGTGTTTATCAAGTTATTGGTATGTGGTTTACCAAGTTTTTGGTATGTGATTTGCCAAGTTATTACATAGGGCCTAAAACACAATGTTTGAAATTAAGGGGCTTTGACTCTCATAATATTTTTTCCATAGGTACCAGGCCCTAGTTTTCCCAAAAATTTTTCCTTTTTTTAGGTTCCATTCCAATTTTATTACACTTTGTACCCAATTACATGTTTGATTTGGTTTACCACGTCATTGTATGTGCCTTACCTAGATACTATATAATATTTACCAGGTTAATGGTATGTGGTTTACCAATGTATTAGTATGTGTTTTACCATAGCTAACATATATTAGTACTTACCAAGTTACTGATACATGCCACAGATACCATATGGTATTTACTAAGTTTTTGGTATATACTTTACCACAAATACCTTATGATGTTTACCAAGTTATTCCACATATACAATATGGTATTTACCAAGTCTTGGTATGTGCTATACCTAAAATATCTATGGTGTTTACCAGGTTATTGGTATGCATTTTACCATAAATATCTTATGATGTTTACCAAGTTATTCTACATATACCATATGTGCTTTACCAAGTTTTTAGTATGTGCTTTACCATGATTTCCTTATGTGTTTACCAAGTTATTGGTATGTAGTTTACCAAATTTTTGATATGTAATTTATCAAGTTATTACATAGGCCTAAAACACAATGTTTGAAATGAGGAGCTTTGCCGGACCTAGTTTTCCCTTAAAAAAACATGTAGTAAAAAGATGTTATAATAGCACATGGAATTCTCCATTTCTACAGCAACCCTTCCCCGCTCGGCTCGGCGGTTCCTTTAATAGGAAAAAAGGGAAAGCCTAACGACTTCTTTCTTATCTTCACCAAATACTTGTAGATGACTTCTTATTCTCAAGTTCGTGTTTTTTCGGAATAGACTCCGTGATTTTTATGTATTTTGGAAGCAATCTTGCAGTTTTCACCGACGAGTGTTAGCAACCCTGCGAAAATGTCGAAAAAAGGAGCTGCCCTGAAACAGGATGTTCCATGGAGAGCATCGTCGGGTGCCAAACCCATTCCCAAAATTCATCACTCCCCTGTTCTTCGCCTTCCCCAGACCCCTTACTCCACTTATGCCCTTTCTGTTCTCAAGGTTTGTTAACCGTTTGATGTTTAGGATTTGTGGATGTCTAATTGATATTGCCTCCGGCGGATACCCGTTTTTGTGATGTTTGGTGTAATTTTTCACTCAAAAGATTTTGTGTTAGAATGGAGAGGCAATTCTTTCCCTGTTTTGTGTATTCATATGCTGTTTTTGCTCCGAATTCCCATAAAATTTTCCTAGGAGCGATGTTATTTAGTATTGAGCAACTAATTTGCTATGCCGGATATTTTAACTTCTTACTTTCTATAGAAGAAGATGTTTTAATAAGAAATTAAGCACCTTTTATCTCTACTTCCTCTAACATTACCAAATGTTTCCTTTCTTGGCTTGACATTGAAGACCAATCGTATTTTTATTTTTATGTTTTTTAATGTTTGTACTTAGCTCTCCATGTGCCATGTGGAGACGGGTGGTTAAGAAGACTTGGGCAATTTTCTCTGAGGTTGCAATATTTCTGATTACTGATCATTAAGATATCAAAAATTAAATCATTTGCATCTCTTCCATACTGTGATTGTTTGAATTTCCTTGGGTTTGAATTCCATGTGCTTTATTAATGGTAACTTTTCAGCATGACGATCCAATCGGGGGTGGATTAGGAACAGAGGCTGTAGTCGAAGCGGCTGGGCCAGACTGCATTGTGCCTGGACAAGTTGCACCAGTTAAAATACTTGGTCTTAAGGTGCCTTGTGAACCTCGGGTTTTTATGCTTCAGTTCATACATTTTCTTCCCTTTTTTGTTGCAAAACTATTCACACCTTTCTTGATATAAACTACAGTTTTAATCTGATTGCATAAATTCAATTCAATAACCGTGATAGATATCATTCATTAGGAATGATTAAGCAAACAGAAGCCAGTTGCTCCTCTAACCAGCTATTGGAGGTTTAGAAGTTCTTAGTCTAGATGTTAATGCTTGGCTGTAGTGGTTTATGGATACAAGTGACATGGAGTGGAGATTAGTTTTGATATGATCTCACTGATGTTGTTTTATGCTCAAGCTTTGAATATCTGTGAAAACCATTTTAAATGAATTTGCCTTGTTAAAACAATTTTACTTTTAGATTCAACAGAGGCTGCTTATAAATTAGTAGAAAAAATTCTGGAGGGGGCCAAGTGAAGATATACTGTATATGTGGATGATATATTGTTGTGATTATAGTTGTAAATGAATGCCATGGTGTGAATGGCACAAGCCTTAATGCCATCAGTATGGGATGGCGCATGGCTTTGTTGTGGTGCACCTGTGATGAATGCCACGGGCGCTGAAGCAAAGTTGGGTGATTTCCTTGTATTTTGCAGTTTTGCACTGGTGTAGGCAGTCAAGCACCTTGATTTTTTATGATTAGAAATTAATTTTATTTTTCTGTCCATTGGACTCAATATTTTGGTTGAAGTTTATGGTGAATCATCAATCATGAGTTAGGCTTGAGACTTTATACGTGGATTTAAATGGTACAGTAAATTTTAACATTTTAGCTCATCATTATATTTATTTATATATTTTGCATAGATATAAATAGATATAAATGTTCCAACAAAATTCGAAGATCTAAATCAAACTGTTCTTTAGCTCATTGGAAATGTGAATGATAAACTAAACAACAAAAAATGGAGTATTATGACTGCGTTCAATCGAAAACCAATTGAAGACTCGAATTCCAGTCTCTTATTTGTCTGACTCCTCATGATGCATGTTTTGATAACTTTATGAAAACTTGGTATGTAGTTTTATCGCCACATTTGGTTGTAAGAAGTAAGATGATGAAATGTTTTGCTTCCATCACTTATGTAGGTATGGCCAATTGAAGTTGACCTGAAATTTATGGAACCAGTGGGCCGCGAACTCAAGGCAATTGGAAGAGTAAGTTCCATATATTTTACAATCTGAAATTTGATATCACACTGATGTATCAACTCTCGTGGAAATCACTCATATCATATTTCATTAAAAGAGCTAATGAAATCTAAGTTTTCATAATTCCCCAAATTGACGCAGTTGTCTTTCTGTGATGGCAGTTCATGGATTCGGCCCTAGAACTTATGAATAAAGCATTTCTTGATGACCGCTAGAGGTATTCTTGAGGCACAACACAATGACTGTTGTTTCCGGCTGGAGTTGCCTATCATATATCTACTTGAGGACCTGTGAGAACTTCTAGAATGTAGACTGTGACGACAATCTGTTTTTTGATCATCCATATGTTTTCTGTTTTTTTCTTCCCAAGCATTATGCTGTAGCAATGTGAACTCCGTACATTGAAGTGTAGAATCAAACTGCAGTTGCATTGCAATGTTTATCTTCTACGTTTTACCCCTGTTGATGGTTTAAGTCTATTGTCAACAAATCTCACTTGTCTGCATGAACATTGGGAGAGTAACAAGATAACGTCAAATGCCATTTGATTAATCTATTCCATAGATGATCAAAGAAAGATGTTTAGATTTGTTTGTCATCCGTTGAGGATCCACTTTCCTTTTATCCCTGATTAAGTAGGTATTAATGTTGTAATCCAGATGAGGATACAACTCATACATGTATTTGTTATATTTGTAGCACAAGAAGTTTCTACTTTATAAGATAATTTCAAAACTCATCTCATGGCATAGTGGAAGTTTCAAGATCAGTCACATACGCCAATTCCCATGGTGGAAATCCCACTAGTGTGCTAATGCAGCATGTTCTGTTAAGTCTCCTTTTTCATTTACTTTCCTTGTTTTGGTAACTTCTTATAGTATAAAAGGTTGTATTACAACACACTTAAGAGGCAATACTACAATAAACTATCATCAGAGAGTCATGCAGGAAGCCGAACTGCGTAAAGGGCCCTGGGTGGAAGAAGAGGACCAACATTTGGTTGATGCTGTAGCTGTCTTGGGGGAGAGAAGATGGGATGCATTAGCAAAAGCATCAGGTAAATTCAGGATTGATCATAAGCAGCTTGCATCGATTAAGTTCACCCCATAAGACCAATTTCCGTTTTGTTTTTCATTGTGCAGGTCTGAAGAGGAGCGGCAAGAGCTGCAGGCTGCGGTGGATGAACTACCTCCGTCCCAATCTGAAGCATGGTAACATCTCTGCAGAAGAAGAGCGAACTATAGTTGAACTTCATGAGAAATGGGGTAACAAGTAATGCTCTTTCTTTACCTTCACAAAATTGAGTTCAGTATAGTCTGGTAACCCAATGAGTGTTTCATTTCCCTTCCTCCCTTTTTATTTGTTTTTTATTTTTATTTTTATTTTTTCAGATGGTCGAGGATTGCCCAAAGATTGCCAGGAAGAACAGATAATGAGATCAAGAATTACTGGAGAACTTATCTGAGGAAAAATAACCACATCCTCGAGAAAGGTATACCACAATTTTCCTTCATTCTGCACCTTGGAAGCAATGGATCAGTCTTTATGTCTTGTGAAACATTATAAATGCTTTTGATGCAAAGAATGTTATGGTATTACCATTGATACTTGGTAATACTTGCTGTAATACTACAGCATCAGAATGTGGCTCAGGCAGTGCGTTTTCAATCAACATCGAACGCTTCTCGGTTAAGGGTGATACTTTGGGAACCACTTCTGATGCGTTTGAGCAATTAAATTTCACACGATCACCATATGAAACCAGATTGACAGAATGGATGTCAAACTGGCAATCTGATGTACCTAAAACGGAATCAGAGAACAAACTCTTGAACAATGGTGGTCTTTCCACTCCGGAAGGGATCTATGAAGACAGTAATATGGGTACATGGGCTTTCTCTTTATGGGATGGATAATGAGCTTTCTGTGTCTTTGTGAGAAATCAAAAGAAAACGAGAGGCATATAGTATTATTCTATAACAATGGGTTATTATTATGTTGTTCCTAATTAATGAATCCCCCCTGTTAGTCTGATCGGAAATTTACCTTAAAAAAGTATTTATATACGCGAGAAAATTAATTAATTGTTTCTCTGTTGATTAACAACTTACTAGAAACATGACGATGAATGATGAATGGAAACCACACTGTCCATTTGTGACTCAACCTATGTATGGTTAGGGCTTAATGAGCCATGAGAAATGATATCTAGTGGTAGAAACATTATACTAGCAAATTAGGTTTCTCGGTGGTGATGTCTTATGACTTATGATTGCCTCGAGTGTGTGTTGTCCCATGATTGAACTCAAAGGTGAATTCTCATATTTCACCTCTAGGGAAGATCAGAACGTGTCCACTTCTCACAGTAATGCAATATATGGCATTCCACCTTTACTGGCGAATTCAGAAAAAAAAATAAAATAAAATAAAATAAAATAAAATGGAAGGAAATTTAAGTTGGACGTACAGATAACTGTGGCGCCATAAAAAAATTGAGTGCAGCGTCAAACCAAACTTAAAGTTTCTTTAAAATGTTTTAGATTGAAAAATCGATTTTGATGGAGCTCAATGTACCTATTGAAATACACAGATCCGCCCTTGCCGGCCTCTCTTAGGTTAACCATGTCATTGCAAAACTCTGCTACTACATGTGGATGTGGGTCTTTAAAGATCCCAGTAGAGTTTTGATTGCCAATTAACTGGCACAATCATGTTAAGACAAGCGACATGATATATAATAAGGATGAAATGGTTATGCACATTTGTTAACTCCTAAACAACCTAATGAAAATAAAAGATTAAAAAAGATTGCCAAGAAGGACGAAGGTATAAATTGGAAAGAATTCAAGACAGCAAAAATTAATGATGCGAGAAGAAATGCAAAGCAAGCTGCAGCAACTCCAAATTCTAGGGTTCACCGGCCATGATCATTGGTTTTTAATTATTGTCTTTCACGTTGAGTCTTGAGAAGTTGAGAGTAATTAACTTGATTTAAGAAAGTAAAAA
This sequence comes from Hygrophila difformis, assembly GCA_030278955.1. Taxonomy (NCBI): domain Eukaryota; kingdom Viridiplantae; phylum Streptophyta; class Magnoliopsida; order Lamiales; family Acanthaceae; genus Hygrophila; species Hygrophila difformis. The sequence goes on along the minus strand of JAOANR010000009.1, from coordinate 9,979,660 downwards.
AAATGATTGGCCCTTCCTATATGTACATGACATGCAAAATCGCCAATGTTGAAACACAACTTAAAAATCAATCACAAAAGGTCCTTTAATTAGTTTAAATACTTATGGATAGATCGATGACCGGTATCTAGCGGCGGCCGTGTGGAAATATGTCCATGGATGATTGTATGACCAAAATTAAAGGGGTATATGTGTATACTGTCACGGCCAAGGGTTCTGACAATTCTCATCTGTTATTATATATACTAGACTAGAAGTATCTGTTTTGGTTATATGCGTATATTCACTTGTTATCTGCAGTATATATTATGTTCATAGCCGTAGATTGTCACCACTGATTGTGAATTTCGTGTGTGTGTGGGAGTGAGTACTTTTAACGATTCAACAACTGTTATAACTAAAATTGTAGTAGTATTAGGGTAGCAGCACCTTGTTATTGCCAATTAGAACACAATCACAAACTCTGCGGAAAAAAAGGATAAATAAGTCCTTTTTCTTTTCAAAAAATTCAAATCAGTCATTTTTCTATTTTATTACCAAAACAGTCCTCTACAAATGCTAATTATGTTCAAATCAGTCCTTTTTTCACTAATTATATTCTGATTGCTGACGTGGCAAGAGTTTTAATTTAAACCTGACACATGTGCATAATATTAGTTCTTTTTCTTTTATCTTTTGCCAATTCAGTCATAAACTTTTATTTTGTTCTATTTAGTCCTCTACCCCAATCACTCATTTTTATATTAATTGGCCTCAACCCTTTCAAATTATTTCATTTTAGGCCCAGAACCTTAAATTTTTTATTATTACTAATCCATTTATCAAATAAATGCACAACATACTTCCATAAATAAAATTAAACACCAAACCTCATATATTGGGTTCGACTGCTTTGTTATCGGGTCTTTCAAGTACCGGAATTTTACGGACTCTCTCTAATAACTACTCGACCGCAACCGATTGTTCATTGGTTTTGGTTTCCTTCAGTAACAATCAACAGAATCTTACTTTGCGTCCTACCTTAGGATGTATCAATATTTGAGTAAATGATTTAACTTGAATTTTTGGAAGGTTATGGATACAGGAAGCCTTGGTTTTATTGAAAAATATTAATATTATTAACAATATTAAAAAAAATAGCCTGAATTTTATTGTCCACAAAGTATGATTGTGCTGATTGTTGCTGAAGGAAACCAGAACCAATGAACCATCGTTACGGTCGGGTGGTTAGAGGGAGTCCGTAAAATTCGGAACTTCGAAGACCCGGTAACAAGACGGTCAAACCCAATGTATGAGGTTTGGTATTTAATTTTATTTACGGAAGTATGTTGGGCATTTATTTGATAAATGTATTAGTGATAATAAAAAATTTAAGGTTCTGGACCTAAAATGAAATAATTTGAAAGGTTTGAGGCCAATTAATATAAAAATGAGTGATTGGGGTAGAGGACTAAATAGAACAAAATAAAAGTTTAGGACTGAATTGGCAAAGATGAAAGAAAAAGGACTAATATTATGCACACGTGTCAGGTTTAAATTAAAACTCTTGCCACGTCAGCAATTAGAATATAATTAGTGAAAAAAGGACTGATTTGGACATAATTAGCATTTGTAGAGGACTGTTTTGGTAATAAAATAGAAAAAGGACTGATTTGAATTTTTTGAAAAGAAAAAGGACCTATTTATCTTTTTTTCCCAAACTCTGCTGTGTGTCTTTGTTACGTTCTTTCATGCACTGTGTATATATAAAGGTCACGTTGTGTAATAACGCGTGCCCCACTGATGAATGGACACGCTCCATTTGGATTTGGTGGTGGGACCGAATATTATATATCTCGAGGACGGTTTTCAGGATTTTACACAGTGGACCATGCCTATCATGTGTGTGTGTTCACAATATTGTGGAATGAATAAAGAAACCGGCCTTGAAGACCCGAAGCGAACTGTCATAACCATGCTTGCTTGGTACGGTGTTTTCACTTTATCATGTCTTAATCATGCTGAGTAATAGTATGATACAACAGCAAACACACTCAAAACTGCATGTGTATAGGCTCTCTTGTGCATAGTATATAGGGTCTGAATGAAGTGGGATCACGTTTGCCTAAATGGTATATTAGCTAGGATGACACTGAAGTAGAAAAACTGAAAATATGTGTGTCCCGGATGCACTCACCAAGTACAGGATAATGTTCGTCTTGTGGCAAACAAAAGCTCAATCAAGTGGTAGACAACAATAGCCACGCAGATTGAACTAATCTAAAGCTGTCTTAATGCTTTTGAATTATGAAGCCTCCCTTCGCACATCAAATCCCTGTCGCAACAAAGTTATTCGCACATTTTCTCTGTTATTGCCATACAATTATATACTACATATCAAGTCCTCACAGAATTAGTGACCTCAAATGCATCGCCATTCCACACCATAAAGAAGTCAAATTCCCCATTACAAATCATAAACCCACCCCTTAAAATTATTATAAATCAATGAACATTATAAATTAAATAACTCAATTATGATCCCATCTGCAAACCAAAATTCCTGAATTAGTCATAGGGTCTCTGAGCAAAAAGATAGCTCTTTTTCGTTTTTTGTTAGTTGAAAGTAGTAGAATTTACAGTAAAACAAAACCGGTGTCTAGCTCATTAGCCCTTCAAGTTTGTTGCCCTTCAGATTAATATTAGTATTTCTCATAAAAATACTACTCCCTAGTGAAGTACTATATCTCAGCCTTGAAAAGTTTTAGGAAAAAAAAAAAACTCCCAAATATATGCAATTTGCAATATTCAGATAAGGGTAGTCTGAAATATCCCTGAGATTAATGAAAAGCCAATGTCATGAATACACCAACATTCCTGATGTAAACTGAAACACTATATATCCCGGCCAATTGCAGCAAGCTAAGGAAACCACACATTTTTTCTGATTCCTTGCCTCCAGCATGTCAATCTTCATATCCTTTAAAGGAAAAAACACTAAACAAGCAACAATGCTATCATCAGACAAGTCATTACAACAACACATGTAACAGCAGCAGGGCGGACCATCTCCTTCCCTGAATACTCATCGTAGTCCTCAAATATCCCTGAATTCGCATCCGAGTAACCTCCCGTTCCGTTGCTCCCCGCTGTCCACTTCCCCAAATTGTTCCCCCTGATATGATCACACATGAAGTATATTGCATATCAACAAATTCAGCCAACCAAACCAAGTGCAAAAGCATTAACATCACAAATAATGCAACAAAACAAAACACAACAAACCTGCTGCCAAGAACACCCGCATTCAGCACCAATTGATCGATATAATCCGCGGATTTGGGCTCGATGCTGTACGCCTTCTCGTACTTAACCTCCAAGCCCTGTCCCGACGCCACGAAGAACGCTCCGTTCGCCATCACATCCCCCTCGCTTCTCCAATTCCACCCCCGCCATTTCTCCTCCGACGTGTCGACCCTCTTCGTCACCTCCTTGGCATTGCGGTCGTACGGCGCGATGTACCTATTCCCCTGGCTGTTAATCGTCGGGTTCCCACTCCCCCCGATCGCATACATTTCCCACCTGGTGAAATCATTGTTCACCACGTGGATGTACCCCCGGCGGCACCGCGGCATCCGCTGGATCAGCTTCTGCCCGAAATGGTTGAACGCGATGGTGACCTGCATCCCGGAATCGGGGAGGAAATCGTCGCTGTGTCCGAGGAGCATGACCTCGTTGTGGTGGGAGAAATGGTTGTTGGAAATGGTGATCCCCGTGGATCCCATGACGGCGTCGATCAGGCCGTCCTTGCAGTGGGAGAGGGCGCAGTGGTCGATCCAGATGTCGCGGGAGCCGAAGATGGAGATGCCGTCGCCGTCGGATTTGGAGCGGTACCCGTAGTGGGTCGGGGAGGAGCGGACGTCGGTGTTCCCGGACTCGTAGCAGTGGTGGATGTGGACGTTGTGGATGATGACGTTGCTGATGTACTGGAGGGTGATGCAGCCCCCGCCGATGATGTGGACGTTGGCGCCGCGGCCGTCTAGGGTTTTGTAGGAGTTGAAGATGAGCTCCTGGGAGAGCTGGATGAGCATGTTGGAGGCGAAGACGATCCAGAGTGGCTCCGTCTGGATGACGGCGTACCGGAGGGTTCCCGGGGTGGGGTTGACGGCGTCGTGGTCCGAGGAGTCGGTGACGACGTAGAAACGGCCGCCTTTCCCGCCGAGGGCGTACTGGCCGAAACCGATGGCGCAGTCGGCGAGGCGGTGGCGGTTGAGGTGCCAGTTGGGGTCGCAGCGCCAGCAGTCGTCGATGGGGTTGCCGGTGAGGCAGGAGGCCACGGGGGACTCGCCGTTGGCGGTATTGGTGGTGTAGGACAGCATCTGGCGTCTCGAAATGGATACATTCACCTTTCTGCATTTCAGATACGGGTGTAATGTATTGATAATTATTCAGCATACTGGAATATGTGTACATACACATACATATACATTATATATACAGAATTGTGCACTCCAGTCCAGTGTATATGGTCAATCGGTCATAGGATGCCATGGTAATGGTAGATTTGGTAAAGGATTTAGGATTTATGGCGATGGCCCACCATGCGACCATACCAGAGTTGAAAAGAAGACAGGAAAGAGAGCGCATACACACACTGCCCGAAAAAGAAAAAGGAGTGTGTGAGTGTGATTTAAGAAAATCGAAAATTGAATTACCATGGCATGGAATGCCAGAATGGAACTAGTAACTACTACTACTGCAGTCTGGGAAGGGTAGGGACTAGGAAGCTCCCCGGACTGAAGCTCCCAGTAGCCATCCCACCGTTCAACTTGCTGGACTCCACGGAGCTTCTAACAAGGGAACAATTCTGTATATGGAAGTATATACTGTACTACACATACTACATGATACATGTATATAGAGTTGCAGCATCAAGATTATTCTTCTATTCAAGAAGAAGAAATTGACCAAGAAGCAGATACTAGTATCATTTATCACCAAATCGACAACAATGTCAGGGAAATTAAATGTGAAGTAGTAGTACATTATTAAGCTATATCACACAAAATGTGGCTCTCTAACATGTGTTTAGTCATCTAAACTAAGCACATTACCAAACTTGAATGAAAAAGACTGCAACTTTACACACGGATGTTTGAAAGTAGTTCACAAGAGTGGTGAAGAGGAAACACCTCCGAGAGGCAAAAAAAAAAAAACGTGAAGAATGAGAGAGAGATATAGAATTAGGAGGAAGTGGTTGGGTGTTTGGCTTGCCTGTGAACTTCATGAGCAACAGCATCAGGGTCAGGGTGCTGACCAGGGAGAGTAGTGAGGTTGAGGTTGAGGTTGGGGTTCAGCATTGCCCATCCCACTTGGGAGGAGAGTGACCTGATGACAACCAAAATCAGCACAATGCTGCTGCAACTGCAGCTGCTTCTGGTAAGGATATTCTTCTTCATTGCACCACCCAGCTTGTGCAAGCCCCAGAATAATGTAGAGGTGCAGGTAGGTTTCTGGGTGGAAGAAATATATAAGTACCTTCTAGAGCTGCATTCTTTTGTGCTTTTAACGATAGAGACAGAGACAGACACACACGCACAGCATTTTTAGTTAGGTTTTCAAGGATTTGAACGTTTTTTGAAGGGCTCAATATAATTGTGGGAAGCCCGGGAGGAACTGGGAAGTGGGGAGAATGATGGTAAAATAGGTTAGTCTGTCTGGAGCTTCATTTTCTCTCTAGCTAGTTCTGTTCCTAAATCTTAATTCTACACTAATACTCCAGATGCTGTTTGGGTAATCGGAGTTAATTGGACGCATTAGTAACAGTTACTAATTTATAAGCATTGTGGATTTGTGGGAGAATTCTTGGGCTTCCAAGGAAGTAATCAAGTAAAGCACAGAAGGACAAGGATACACTATAAGACTGAAGAGGAGCAGCTGATTCTCAATGTTTAAAGGGTCCCAGGAGTCCAATACCGCGTTGATCCATACCATTCATTCCCCAGAAATCGACGGTGTGTGTGTGAGCGAGCCTAGGAGTTGGGGTCCAGGCCGGACTCCCCAAGAATCAGAGTGCGGGATTCAGGATAGGGACCCGTTATATGCACACTTGTTTTTCCCACATACACACAAAGAACACATAGATTAAGGCACACATACAAAAATTTACCCATTATACCCTTTAAACCAATTTCGAGTCCGGGTCTTTAATATTTGTAGTCCGGGACTTTATTTTTTAAAGCACAGCAAACACACAAACACGGGAAAGGGGCTAGGGCACACACAAGAGAAAACACACAAGGAGAAGATTGAAGAAGAGAAGTCTGTCAACCAAGAAGCACGAAGAGAAATCAAATCTGTCAACCAAAAATGCCGAGGACGCGTGGAGGGAGGGCACGTGGTGGCGGCGGGCGTGGCGGCGGCGGCGGTGGCGAGCGTGGTGGTGGAGACGGTGGAGAAGGTATTTTTCGTTTTTCTCTTTCAGATCTGTCTATGTTCTATGTTTTTTAGTGTCTTCTTTGTTAGTTTTGAGAATGGATTTGGTTTAATTTTGAGAATGGAGAATGCTTGAGACTGGAATGGGTTATTTTTTCGTATACAGAGGGATGGAATGGAGATGGGTAATTGTTCGTATAGGGTTTCGTAACAGGGAATGGAATGGAAGGGCTAGAGTTCCGGCCACTCTGTGGCCGTTGGTTTTGGAAGTGGCCGGCCATCAATGGCCGGCCAGGCCGGGGAGGAACGTCCAGATTCGGACGTTCCTCCCTTTTTTTTTTATTTTTCTACCTTACAGGAACGGCCATGGTTGACCATGGCCGTAGGTGCGGGAACGTCCACTAATGGACGTTCCAGGCAAGAGCCGAACGGCCACTATTGGCCGTTCGGTTAGTACAGCGGCCGGCCGCTACTGGCCGGCCGTGCCTTAATTTTTTTTTTTTTCCTTTTTTATTCTTGTATTCTTTTAAATCATATTAAATCATATGTTAATATATTTTGTTATGTTATTCCCTCAGGTGTCCGTGTACGACAGACGGCCTCATACAGACGACAGCGTCGGGCTGCATATGACGAGGCTACCGGACAGATTCTGGGTATACCAGAGCCCCCTCCACCACCACCATCTCCTCCCACAGAATCAGATGCAGAAGAGTCGGGCAGTGGATCAGAGCAAGAGTCGGATAGTGGGTCCGGCTCTCATGAGGAGTTGCCAGAATTATTAACTAAGTGGGAGTCGCATATCGCCTGTGCGATACTCCGGGGCGAGGAGAGACGGCCAATGAAGATACATAACCACGTACAGAAATTTAAGTCGTGGAAATTCCCAAAGGATGAAACCACGAGGGGAACCAGACTCTTTCTGTTGGATACCGGCCTCCTTAATATGAAACGGGCCTCATACTTGCACCCGAACAAGACACTTATTCAGGCATTCATTGAGCGGTGGCATGCAGAGACTAACAGCTTTCATATGCCATTCGGGGAGATGACTATCACCCTAGAGGACGTGCACTACCTTACAGGATTAGTTGTAAATGGCAATGCTGTGGCACTACCGGAGAGGTCAGAGAGAATATCCGCCGCTGATGTTGCTCGCTTTTTTCGGATTCCACTCGAGGCTGCTGTGGAAGCCATGGGTGGCAACCATGGGGTGTCGGTGACCATGAGTTGGTTGAAGGATTACTTCATGGATGACATAACATCGCTTGATCCTGATAGGCAGCTCGGTTGTGCCAGAGCTTATGTTATGTACCTATTTGGCACCACACTATTGCCCGACAAGAGTGGAGATTCAGTGCAGCTGTATTGGATGGATTATTTACGGGATATGGTGCGATTCAGGACTTACGCTTGGGGTACAGCTGTTCTTGCTTATCTATATCATCAACTGGGTGTAGCATGTCGTGCATCCACTAGACAGTTTTGTGGCTTCACCACTCTTCTCGAGGTACCAATTTGAATTATATTGTAATAACTAAAGCCCTAACCATAACTTTGCATTAACACTAAATCATTTGATTGTTGTTCTTGCAGGCATGGATTTACGAGCATTTTCCGACGCTCCCACGCCCTCCACCCAATCCTAAATTCGAGCCTCGATACGAATTGGCCACTCGATGGGGACGGATGAGACAAGATGGACCAACATTGGAACGCATACAGGCTATGCGTGCACGCATTGATGGACTCACTTCAGGCGAGGTATGACATTTTTATTAATTCAAAATATTATTCAATTTTGCATGTACCTAATTATAAATGATATTCATTTTTAAGGTCATATGGGATCCCTACAGCACCGTGAGAGAGTCCTCTCCCCGTCCCGAGATTACATTCTTCAAGGGATTGATATCCGCCGGAGACATAGTTGAGCCTTATCTGCCGGATAGGGTATTACGCCAGTTCGGATATGTGCAGACCATCCCCCGTATACCTTATGCATATCGACTTGATCGGAATGCAGGCCCCACAGCTCGGACACGGGCTTCTTTTGCCATTCACGCTGACTTTTTCGATGATTGGGAGACCCATGTACTCCCCGAGGAGCGGCGAGGTCGATTGGCGGTACCACCATGGGAATGCGTTGACTCGTATATGGAGTGGTATCGGACACACTCCCGACCTTCTCTTTGTCCCCCGCGGGCAGCCGGCGAACTCCCTGGTTACGCACATCACGTGGTGGACCCATATGCTCGCATCTCTATGGTGTGTGGGTACATGCAGCCCTACGTAGAGCGGTTTGAGACTACACCAGATGAATGTACTGTTGAAGAGCTTGGCAATGCATTGCAGTACACATATATCACTCTTCGGGACGATGGTGGTGCTGGTCCATCACAGCGACATGGGGCATCTTCCTCTGGGGATGGGGCTGGTCGTTCGGGGGCATCTTCCTCTGGGGCTGGGGCTGGTAGGGTGCGTGAGCGACATGGGGTATATCGTCCATCGTGATATTGTTTTTTGATATGATAGAACATTGGAATTGTGAAGTGGTGGAGTCTGAGTTATTATATATTAATTTGTTTAATTGGATGGTGAATGTTTTTGTGATTAACGGAGAATATTTCGACGAGGAATTGGACGGTTAATGTGATTTGCATGTGTGGATTTTGTTTCTGTATAAATATGTGATTGACATTTGGATATTGCAGGTTTGGGTGTACACAGACACAGACAGACCCTCTTTTTTTTTTTTTTTAATGGAACGGCCACTCTTGGCCGTTCCATATAAATGAGAAACGGCCACTAATGGCCGTTCTCTATAGTGGAGAGACGGCCACCTATGGCCGTTCAGCCATGGAGATAAGAAGTTCCAGTAGAAACGGCCATAGCCAGCCGTTTCTTGGGGATTTGGACGGCCATTGGTGGCCGTCCATGTAGAAGCATGGCCGGCCAGAACTGGCCGGCCGGGCTGTTGGTTTTTTTTTTTTTTTTTTAATCTAATGCTAATGAATCTGTTCTTCATCAAATCCAAATATTGCCCAAGCACAACATCAAATCCACAATGACTCAAAAAAAATATTGCTCATGTACAGCATCATTCACACAATGACTCAAACAGAATATTGCTATGTACAGCATCTAATCAATCTAAATTATTATCATTCTAAAATATTCACACTTTGGCTACTCGTTCTTCCATCAGATCTTGCAATAGCATAAGCATCGAACCGACTCTTAAAAAATATTGCCCATGTTTCGGCCTCCACTGCCCGATATGTTCTCCAAGGGTGCACGATAGGGGGGAGTGGAGAGTTGGAAGATACATGCACCTGCATTAGAAATCAGAATAAGTCATAGATTATTATTGTAAAAAAAAAATTGAACAACTCAATATGAGTTTTACCTGTATGAAATGGTTTCCATTTATGAGACCCAAGCAAATAACCTTTGCATTCGTATCTACACCCGTGCGCAGAGGCAAATAAGTCACAGAGATGTCGTTTGAGAGACATGCAAGTGCCACGTTATAGTAAGATGCCACAAGATGCCCCATTTCAGGTAAACAGAACCAATTGTCTGTGGGTGCAGTATCCGTGAAACAATTCAACACATTCATTATATACTCAACACGTCCCTCCTGCTGCAGAAACACATCCCTATAAAGACTCGAATGAGTGTCCAATTCCTCCATGAGATGCGTTCTTATCGTCCTCCACGATCCCTCACCATAGTTCAAAAGATCGGCAACAGCGCGAAATCCACAATGACCATCGCCTACCACATTCTTTACACTCTGGATGTACATTCTAAAATGTTGTGGTAGCCTATCAATGAATGGTATTGCGTCTGATCGACCACGTGGCACAGGTGGAATCTGTAAAATATTGACTATGTAAAATTGATTCAAGTGTATGTAAAATATAGAATGATGGTTGCTTCACAATAAAACTTACCTTTTTCACCAGTTGTCTCTTAAAAGTCGTGAACATCGGAGTTGGCACTACTGGACCAACTGTATACATGGGAGGCTGGGCTGGGGAGCAACTGTCAACCATGGTAGCCGGCAACTCAAACGCACTCGGGTCCCTCTTCGTAGATGCCGCTTTCTTCTTCGATGATGTGGACTGTCTGCCTCGGGTGCGTACGGTGGTGCTCGGGGCTGTGAGGGACGTAACATTAGGATTCACTGCCTCCATTAGCCTCCTAAGAAACATCTCTTGCTCCGTCGGGTTTGATTCCCGGAACAACTGCTGTGCTTTGGAAATGAACTCATCAAACTTGTTCTGAATCTGCACTCGGGGCTCTGCATCACGTACGCGAGGGTTTATATCCAATTTCCGCCAGAAATCATCAATCAACTCTAATGGAACTGGCATGCCCTTTGTTACATATTCGGATAACTCGTGGGCACAAGGCAGTCCACATGTGGTGCGCATCACACATCCGCAATCATCTATATCAATAACACCATCTTTCAATTTCGTCAGCTGTGCATCTATTTGTGTCATGGCTGCATCCGACACAAGACCCCGAAGCAGCTTGAAAGTAATAGTATGAAACTTGACTGCCAGAGAACCATGACTCTTCTCAAAAGAATCCTTCAGTGCTACATGACATGTCTCCATCAGTGTATGAAAATGTGCCCAGCAAGTTTCAAAATTTCCCAAACTGGATCGCAACTGACGTTTCAACGCTGAGTGTTGCCCCTCTGCCCTGTTAATTTTTAAAAAGAATAACAAAAGAGCTCATAGTTTAAGTTTGACTATATCAAAATCCAACCATTTATAATTACAAACAACATTACAATACCTGTTCGTGGTTGTGTTCCCATAGTGCATAATTTTGTTGGTGTGGCATGCCAGAAACTTTTGACCGTATGGCTCCAACCATTGTTTCTCAACGTACTGCACTGCCGCCGGCCAATCACAAAACTGTGCCTGAAATCGGATCCATTTCTGTTTGAATGAATGTTCACTGTCAACCGCCACCAATTCATTCCAAGATGTGTAAAATAAATTCCATTGTTCAGCCTCAGCAAACAGTTTTTTGCAGTTTGCCATCACATTCCTATCAATGTGCCACTTACATAGCATGTGAACCGTGGTAGGAAAAATTCGATCAATTGCATTCATCAATGCCTTCTCCCTGTCTGTTATAATAACCGAAGGCAAACTGTCATCATCCATTAAAGCCCTCAGACTACCCAACGCCCACGTGTAATTATCTACTTTCTCCGCCTTAAAGTAGGCACATGCAACACAGAATGTCTTGTCAGTGGAAGTCACTCCTACAATCTCAAAGAGGGGCATCCGGTACTTGTTCGTCTTGTATGTACAATCCATAGCCAACACTTTCGGGAAGGCTTTCAATATTTCAATGCTCCTTGGATGTGCAAAGAATAGGTCTGTGACCTCCCCACTAGACTCACATCTCCTAAAAACAAAGTAGTAGCCATGCTCCTTTAACTTGCCCAACAGGTATTGCATTTCAGATCTACCGGCCCGCTCAATCACTCTATTTTTCGCCCTCGCATTGTATATCGTCCTCATGGTTGAGACGTTCCTTGGGAATTCCTCTCGTAGTTGCTCATGGATATTTTTCACTGGCACTCTCATTTTTGACAAGCGCACTACAAGCTCTTCCTCCTTCTTCGTCAATCTCCCCACATACGGATGCCCCTCGAGATAGTTGGCAAGAGGATGATTGTGCACACCACTCATAACAGTCAGCTCCCAATGTCCCTTGATCTTTTTTTGTTGGCCTCTTATTAAGAACGGGCAGCCACATTTTCGGGTTCCCACATCCCTTTTTTTAATGGATTTTTCCGGGTCACTCTTCACTTCATCAACCGAAGGATCGAATCTATTCTTTTTAGCTTTATGCTTCCTATACTCCCCTCCTCGTTCGCATCCCATGAAAACCCGACCCTTTTTTGTTTCGGTTGCCATGTTCGACCTCTGAACAACAACTATCATTTGATGGGCTATTGCAGTCGCCTTCACATGATCAACCAAACTGTCCCTACTATCAAACTCTTTCTCTGTGGAAAATAGGTGGGAGTAGTCACTTATAACATCCAAACTCAATTCATTCCTTTCGTGGGCAACACCCTCATCGCTTGATGGTACGCAATTGAGCTACAATAAAGAAAACAAGGAAAAGAATGAAACAGATTAAGAGAAGCACGAAGCAGGAAAAAAAAGAAAAAGGAAAGAACGGCCAGTAATGGCCGTTCTTCTTTGGAGAGAAACGGCCAGTAGTGGCCGGCCATCTCTTAAACGTAGCGGCCAGTGCTGGCCGTCCACGTTTCACTCCTTCCGGCCAGTAGTGGCCGTTCTGACTTTAAGGCTGTGGGATGGCATTGGCCGTTGGTTCTTTCATCGAAACAAATCAAATACTCGACGCACAGCGATATTGCATTCAAATGTAGAAAAATCGACGCACACAGCAATGTCAAAATACTTACGGGTTCTATGTACTGTTCTTCTATTATATCATCTCTGTATTGCTCACCATGGTTTTGATCGTCGTTCATGTTCATATCCATGAAGTATAATATGAATATAAAAATGCAATAAGAAAAGTAGGGTTTTGGGTTTTGTTTTGTTTCACCGAGGAAGAAAGGAAGAGAGAGGGAAGAAATAATTTGTAAATTGTGTGCCCACATGAGAGTGCCCTAATTGATTTATTATATGTGCCCTAATCATATTTGTGTGTGCCCTTAACCATATTAAAAGAGTGCTCAATCATAAGTTTTTAACTAAGGGTATAAATGAGATTTTATCTACAAATTTGTGTGCCCCTAACTATAGAAGAGTGAATATAACCGCTATCATCAGGCTTATCAGTAATACTAGTAGTACTTGGTTTTTTTTTTTTTTTTTTTTTTTTTTTTTTTTTTAGCTAGGGCTTCACAAATGTTACTGTTTACTTATGTATTTTGACTTAAAGATTTACTATAGTTATATAAGTTAAAATATAACCAAGTGAGATCTTGTTAGATTCGTCTCGTCTTGTAGTTTTTAAATCTAGAACTTTTAGAATTTTTACTTATTAATGGTTTAAAATATACATTGTACTACATGTTGAGTGGTTCCGTAACAATCTTTAAAAAATAGAAGAAGTATTATTTTGCCTTTTCATTTCATTAACAGTATATTACTATGGAGTATACTGTATGTTTATTTAAAATTCAAATAAATATAGTACTCCCTCCGTTTAAATTGAAACGTTGGAAAATTTGGTACTATTCACACATTCACTTTGACTTAAAGTTTTATCATAGTTATACAAATTAAAATATAGCCAAGTTGGATCTTGTTAGATTCGTTTTATCGAGTAGTTTTTAAATATCCAACTTTTAGAATTTTTACTTGTACCGAATTTGAGTTATTAATGATTTAAAACGTGCATTGGACTGCGTGAACTGTGAGTCCGTTTCAATTTTTTGAAAACGAAGGGATTACTTCATCATATCCCACAAATTATCCAAAGGTTCAGGGGGGCCAACATCAGCAAAGTACTCCTACTAGTCTTTAAGACATTAATTTAATAAATCCGGCCTGTGGTAGTAATGCTAATGTGCTTTTAGTTCGATGCTTTCCATGATGTATTGTCCTAAAAAACAAATGCAGTAGTCTTTCATTTCGCCCTCTAATTGCGTAATTACCCATCACTATGCTCTAAAGCTGCCTTAAATCCAGGCTTCTCGCCAATTCTTGTGCCCGCTCCAGGGATTTGTCCGGTCTTCCTTCAGTCATCCTCACCACGTGGAACTTGGATCAATGGTGGGGATCATCATGGTGCTGTGGTCCCTGGACCGGTGATAATGCTCATTCTTGTCCCTGTCATATTCATGTCTCTTCACCCGAAACTCTTTTGCAGAAATTAGATTGCACACTGAGGAGTTATATACTAGTAGAGTATACTTCCTCCGTTTTTAAAAGATAGCTACGGACCCACTCAGTACGCAGTTCAATGCACATTTTAAACCATTAATAATTCAAATTCGGTACATGTAAAAATTTTAAAAGTTCGATATTTAAAATCTACAAGACGAGACGAATCTAACAAGATCACACTTGGCCATATTTTAACTTGTATAACCATGAGAAAACTTTAAGTCAAAGTATATAAGTGAACAGTACCCATTAGTCAACAGTAGCTAACAAAAAAAACGGAGGGAGTATAATTTTCATTCGTCTAGATATTCGTAAATTAACAATATAATGTGGCATTTTAGTGAATAGTAAATTTTAGAAACAGGGTATCATCATCAGAGATTTCGCTAATCCAAAAAACAAAAATCATCAGACTACATATAACGGTGACCTAGAGGAGACCAGGTCCCTTGACACATCAGCATTTTTCAAAAAAAAAAAAAAGGAAAAAATCTAGTGGTTGGCAATGGGTGGTCGACCAACCCCTCCATTGAGACCACTTGGTCTCTTTTTTTGGGCTAATGGAATGGAGACACTTGTCTCCATTCCATTGGTCTAGTAATTTATTGTAAATTTATATAATAAAAATGATTATATTTTTTATATAAATAAATAAATATAATTTTAAAATATCTCAAATTTTATAACTTTTTATTGTCTACAAATAGAGACCACTCTTGCTATATTTTTATTAAATACATAATATATTAATTTTGATATATTTAACCTATTTTAAATTTTAAAATAATTATATATAGTTTGTGGTTGGATGGTTGGGTGGTTATTGAGGCTATCTTTATCCATGACCACCCCAACCACCCAACCATCCAACCATCTCATTATTTAATTAATTTCTCTCTCTTCCAACTCATCAATATCCATCTCAACCCAACCACCCCAATTTTACATACTTTATCAATAACCACCCAACCATCCAACCACAATATTATATATAATTATTTTAATGTATAAACTTTTAAATTATGTTGAAATAAAAAAAATAATGTATCAAAAATATGAAATATTTTTATTTTATTTATAAAGAATAAAAAATCTAAAGTTTTAATATATTTTTTATTTATTTTTATTTTATATAAATTTTTAAATGGGTTATATATATTAAAATTAATATATTATGTACTTAACAAAAATATAGCAAGAGTGATTTCTATTTGTAGAGAATGAAAAATTATAAAATTTGGTATATTTTTTATTTATTTTTATTTTAAAATATAAAAGATATAATAATTTTAATTTTTATTGTTCAAAATTTTAGTTGACCAATAGGAATGAGACAAATGTCTCAATTCTATTGGCCAAAAGGTGGGAGACCATGGGGTTGCATTTTTCATTTGGTCGAACTTTGGTTGGTCTCCTAATCCAATTTTCTCTTTTTTTTTAAATTAGTTGATGAGGTGGAGGTTGATCCCCATGAGACCAAGATCATGGATGGAGGAGGTCTGATAAAGTATGTAAAATTTGAGTGGTTGGGTTGGGATGAATATTGATGAGTTGGATGAGAGAGAAATTAATAAAATAATGAGATGGTTGGATGGTTGGGTGGTTGGTGTGGTCATGGATAATGGTAGTCTCAGAGATTTCACATTCGAATTCTTTACTATTCTTTCAATAACTACGTAATAATTAATTAATTAATATATGTAACTAAAGAAACACAATGACAGGATAAGTCGATGTCACTTGTCGTTGAATTAACAGTAGTAGTAGTAGTAGGAGGAGTACACCACTTTGGTAGGGACTAGAACTTCTTTATTAATTTGTTTGTTTTATCCAACCAACTTTTTCTCTTTAGATTGTTATTTAACTAACTTAACAAGAAATACAGTGGCAGTTAAAAATGTATCAACGGTTTGTGTATTCAAATGATGATGAACTCTATAAACAAAATAGTAACAAAAAGGAAACGGATTAATTAGTGCAACTCATACCTCTATATACCAAATGTTTCTATATACTGTACACATTATTATTATACTACTTACTCCGTTTTTCAAAGATAGCTACTGACCCACCCAGCACGCAGTCCAATGCACATTTTAAACCATTAATAACTCAAATTCGGTAGAAGTAAAAATTCTAAAACTTCGGTATTTAAAAACTACAAGATGAGACGAATCTAACAAGATTTCACTTGGCTATATTTTAACTTGTATAATGATAAAACTTCAAATCAAAATGTTTAGATGAATAGTGTCAATTTTACTAATGTAGCTATCTTTTCTAAACGGAGGGAGTATATTTTAGGCAGCATGTAGGGATGGCAATGGGTCGGAGATGGATCGGAGAAGCCTAAATCCACCTCCACCCGTCAATGTTATATTAATCATCCAACCCACCCGTCATCCATCTAAAACTTAATCCAAATCCAATCCACCCATCAACCACGGGTGAAACGGGTGGATCGGGTGGTTAGTGGATTTAAAACATACAAAATCATGCAATAATTCATATTCAGAATAAATTCATGATTAAACATCATAAAATCTACTTCATTAAACTAGAATTAAATATCCTTCACTAAACTTTCAACAAGCAAAGTAACATTTTTCTTGAGAAGGAAAGTGTAAAGAGCCAAAAAGATATTGATTTTTTCTCAATATCATTCATTCCATGCCAATTTGCAAGTTAAACATCAAACCCTTCACTATCATGAAGAATATATATACACACACACACACATACACACTATTATATTACCCGAGAAAAAGATTAAAAGAAAAAAAAAGCTATAAAAGCATAATAGATTAACTAATTACCGAATTAATATCAACTCCAGTTACATAATTTCCTTCAACTCCTATATCAACATCTTCCAAGATAGTTGCACAAGCTTGTGCATTATCAAAACAAGAATCTAACAAGTATTATGTTAGAAACATGTAAATTCTTATTGTATCTAGAATTATAATTAATATAACATTAAATCATGTAAATTGAAACAACAATATTTACCTGAATATTCTCCAAGAAGCCAATTTTGCATGCACATAAGCACTTCAACTGTGTCTATGTGAAGTCGATAATGTTGAGGACTTACCAGTTACCATCATTCCTCTCATGCTAAAGGCACTCTCAGGATGCAGGTATAGCTAATTTGTCCTTAGCAATTTTTTTTTCAAAGTCGGATATTTCAAATCAGTTTTTCAGTAATTAAGGACATCGAAGTCGCTATTCTCTGGCAATGCATCATCCTCCATATAGTGGTCAAACTCACACCTAACATTTGCTTTTCTTTTTCTAGTTTTTAATACTATTTATTTTATTTCATATATAAATATAATATTTTATTTAATGTGAAATATTTATATTTTTAAAAATATATATTTATATATATTAATCAAAGAAGCGGGTGATGGGTGGATTGGATGGTGGGTTGGATGATGGATCGGGTGGTGGGTTGGATGAGCCTAAATCCATCTCCGACCCGATCAGTTACCCGATCCACCCGTCACCCTCTAAAAATCCACGTCTTTTCGGGTTTTCATCCATTTTGTCGGATCGGGTGGATCGGATTATGGGCGGATGCGGGTGGAATTGCCATCCCTAGCAGCATGTATTACATACCATAATTGAAGCTATAACAGGGAGTAGTGTGAAAGGTTAATTGGCTAAAATTTCAAATTTCAATAAAGACTGCACTAGCACTACTATGTACAGTACTACTACTATTATTGATTTCAAAATGTTTATATCTCGCTTAGCTAGTTTGTTGGTCAAAGACACATCATATAACCCTAATATCATAGAGGGAGAAAGAGTAATAAATAAATAAATAAATTTCACATTATTAGAACCTGAAAAGATGATGCACCAGCAGCAGCATGCATATTCTTCCCTTATTCTTCCCAATATTATATTCGACTTGTGTAGGCTTAGATAGATACAGAAATGGGCCCAAAAGCTTACTTTAACTACATTTCATATTACTATATCACGAAAAACGGAATGGTAGGAAGTATAATGTGAAAAAGAACAAAGAAAGTGAAGAAATAAGGAAAGCTGAAAGCATCCAAGGAAGATGAGCATGTATGTATGTATGTATGTATACTACATAGAAAAGAAAAAAAGATGTATCGAGTATATATATTTTATGTAATGAGGATTTTGTTGATGGTACATATTATGTTGACTATTGGGTGCAGCTTTATGACTTTTTTGTGCCCCTTCCTTGCAAATACAAACTGGTCCTGCTATCTTTGAATTTCTTGGTCACATGCACTCAGGCGTCTTTCTGAATAATGAGTATTGCTTTTATGTCGCATTCGTTTTTCAATGTCCACGATTCATTCAATTTTTGGAATATAGTTTCATTTCATTATAATTCTATTATATGTATGGATTCTGTAAAATGGTGTTAAAATATTACAGTACTCGTAAGTAGAAAGTGGAGCCTCTAATGACAGATTGAATAAGGGCAGAATTGAACATGGACTCCATCTCACTATCTTATCACTTTTTTTTTTTTCTTTTACTCTATTTCATGATCAGTGGGCCATTTTGATTGACCTTTTTCTTCCCCTTTATCTCGTGGGACTTTAAAATTTTCCCTTTTTCATACGATCAATATAGTTCAGGGTGGTTTCATGGGTACATGTAACCAACCACCCATGTGGATAACACCAAACAAGCTGCGCTCTAAACATAAGCTATGTAATGAATATTTGAATTGAGCATTGTTGAAATGTGTAAATCATGATGACGAAGAGTGAACTTTTATTATATCTGGGCTCCAATGGAGAAAAACAATAGACTAGGACACGCGCATCTACTGTTTCTTTAACTAATTAATTACAGCTTGGAAAATAACCATGCATACAAGAAATTAAACATGGAGAAATCACTGCTTATACAAATGTAATCTAATAAGTTCACAAGAAAAAATAAATGTTTAATTTAGTTGCAGAAAGCTCATGTCTTTCCATGTGTATTCA
This sequence comes from Hygrophila difformis, assembly GCA_030278955.1. Taxonomy (NCBI): domain Eukaryota; kingdom Viridiplantae; phylum Streptophyta; class Magnoliopsida; order Lamiales; family Acanthaceae; genus Hygrophila; species Hygrophila difformis. Next base: position 9,960,348 of record JAOANR010000009.1, on the reverse strand, counting down.
ACACAAACTGTAGCATTAGAAAAGTACTCCACCACTTATTATGTTTCACAATTAGAAAATATGAAGAAGAAAAAAAAAATTATCATGCTATACAGAATACAGATCCCACATACAGGCATGTAATGAGGTTTCACAATCCCAAGCTAAGGATGCAAAAGAATAATATAAAATGACGAAAGCCAAATAATACTAAAGCAGAACCTGAAGCAGGCAAAGCAGCAAATAGGTACCTGAACCAGGCAAGCAAGTCAGCAGCAGAGTGGATGATGGCACACCAGTTTATTTACATATGTAACAAGGAGTTTATGGTTAGGACTTGGGAAACAAGCAATGCCTGGTCGGACAATGAGCTTATGTTCTGATTTACGAGCAGCAGCTCCCGCTCGCAGGCCTCTGATTTTCTTGCTTCTGTTTTAAGATATTTCTCTTGGCAGATGTTGATCCTACTTCAAGGAGTCGAGGTACCTCCATTATCTGCACACAGCGGGGGAAAATAAAATGTCACAAGTTCATGGGAAACTCAATTCTTGAAATCCGAAACAGAAGTCCTAGAATCGCCAACGATGAAGTGCTTTAAAAATGAACTTCAGGACTCAACACAATTCTTGGAAAGACTTCAAAAATTGTATTCCCATGAAACAAAATCAACAACAATGCATTCTTCTACCTTTACAATTTATAATAATACGGTTGTAAATGGTTACAGCTACCTTTACTGCGAGCTCTTCAAAACATTGCTCAACATTTTCGTGAGTTTTGGCACTGCTTTCAAAAAATAGACATCCAAGCTCTTTTGCTAAGGCAACTCCTTCTTCCCTGCTCACAACTCGTTCAGATTCCTGAAAATGGCGGTCTCTGGATGAAAAATATTGGACAAAAAAGAAAGAACTAAATAAAAACAGGAAAGAATAGTGTTAAAAACAACATAGGTTCACCGATGAATCATGGTGAGAAATATGGGTATGAAAGTATAACGATGAAAAAAAAAAAAAAAAAAAAAAAAAAGAATTAGACCCCTGGATATGGGTGTAGATGAGCCAATTGATCTCAAGAAGTAGGGTATACGTGCTCAAGTTGTGTAACGAATTTGATCCTCAAGCTTGATATTGAGCATGACTGAGTAGATGAACTTAAATTCTAGCTCAAGTTTGAATAGCTGGATTAATTTAAAATTTTGCAAGCATGAGAATATTTAAATACTACTATTAGGTTAAATGAGTACTTTTCTTATGCTTAAAGTATGAAATAATCAAATAATAACGAAGTCAATCTTGTGTTTCATTCTCTATAATAGCAAGTGGTATACATTATTTGGCAATGGACTAATCAAGTAGGCCATTGAGTTCCAAGCACATAAAACATGCGATCGAGCTCAAGAAGATACTCAAAGCTACTCAATTAACTCCGCTTAAGCTCAATCAAGTAAAGCACAAATTGAGGAATAAGGCAACCCCCTCATCAAGTCAAGTAGCGTAACTTGATCACAGCCTTACCCTTGGGTCTGGAGTGCTCAATCAATGCTGGACACTGGTTATCAACTGAATAATTTATCAAAGCAAAAATAGGCAGTGAAACCTGCTAGAAGTGTGCTATGATACACGGGGGAGAGAATAATGACCTTTCACTATGCCTTTTCATTACAGAATCTTGCTTCTTAGACAGTTGGGCGATGCCCGGAAACTTGGTTTAATAACCAGTTCAAAATTGGTAATGAATTCAAATCTTACGTACTGCTGCTACTTGGTAGCAAAAGAAAAAAGGAAGCTATCTCAATTGAATTGGTAGTTTTTAATTTCTTGGACAAATCCAACTCCAAAAGTTAGTGATAATCTTGTTCCAGATTATGAAATGAAAATAAGCTGTTGATGTTGATCATCGGCAATATTCATGGAATGATGACAAAAGCTGGTTGCCCTGAGATTATCATTGTGAGCAAGAGCTGAACTGAAATATGTCAACAGACCAAAAGAAAACAAAACAGGAAGGTACTAACCCTATCAGCTTTGTTTCCAACAATCATCTTGACGCGATCCTGATTAGTAGAGTACAATTCCAGTTCTTTTGCCCAGACATCAGATAAGTTGTCAAATGTATCTCTCCTTGTTACATCATAAACTACAAACCATACATATTCACTCAGTCAGTCAACCAATTCACACCATGGCAAACTAAAAAGTATAATATTGGTTTAACAAAATGTAGGTGAGTTAAGTTCAGTTATAATTTTGAATGTTTCTGCACAATGGTGTAATACGAATTCCATGACGAGATGCATAACAAAACACTGCCAATATTTAGATGGCTGCATTATGCTCCAATGGCCTGTGCATATTAGACACAAACATAAAAATTGTTCCAACTCAACATAAAAGGAATTGAGACGAGAGTTAACTAAAAAATTGTCTTAACTAAAATTTAGCTTTTGTTGCAATCTTATTATACATTCCTTTAATGCCACGAAAGTGAAATTCTGGCAAAAAAACTGTTTATTTATCATAAGGGTCAAATCTGGTGGTCAGATCTATAGAGCAGCAACTTATGCCTGGCAAGATGAGTAATGTTGGTTTATTTTGCTTACCAAGTATGATTCCGTGTGCCCCTCTATAGTACGAGCTTGTTAGTGTCCTGAACCTCTCTTGTCCCGCTGCAAAAGATATAAAGATATAAGACAAATCCAAATTACCGTCATTTTCATCCATGTTAATTCGAGTATGAGGCAAGGAAAACATATCGCTCAATACAGGACGAGGAATGTATGACTCTAATGTAGTATTTACCTGTGTCCCAAATTGTAAGCTTCAATCTTTTCCCTCCAGCTGTCAGGAACTTAATCTTGAAATCAACACCTGGAAATTAAATGGGAGGAGGATGGTGAAAAACATAAGAGAATTAATCAATTTCCAGAACTACTTGGGAAAACTAAATTTATACTATATGTTTGAGTAGGAATACAACTCCTCAAGTTAAAGGTTACTTAACACAATGTTAAAATCAGGAGTAGAACTTAGTCATACAGTTATCTACTCAACATCGAAATTAAGCTTGAAGTTACAGGCACAATAAGGTTGAGTTTCAATCCCTATCCGGGATCAAAGAAAGAGGTGGGTTGCATTAGGCTGACAGCTAGCATCAAATCCCACTTTCTCCAACATAAATCACATGTGCTTTTGAGTTCCCCATTGCATAGCCCCACACAATGGCACAAAAAATCTTGGACGATGGGCGAGGATGATAGTGCCATATAACCACATAATGAAATCCACAATTGTGGGCAGACACAATCTAAAGCTATCAAAACAGTCAAACACCTAACATCCACAATAGGAAAAGGAGGAAAAAGGCAGACTCTCTTTATTAGTCCAGAGATTGAAAGGGAAGAAATCGGCAACAAATGCAGAGTGAACTACAAGCTAAGGAAGCAACTACAACAAAATCAAATTGAACTCGGCACCAATAACCAGCCCTAGTATCAAATCTTATAATTAATTTTCATTCCACAAAATGGAAGCTCTGACGCCAACCACAATTTGATGATTTTGATCTATAAGCACAATTCCCACTTCCCGTAAAGCTGAGAAGGGAGCAAAGATTTTTGGAAGTGTACCTATGGTCGGGGAAAGATCTTCAACGACGTTGGAAATGAAACTAACAAGGAGGCTGCTTTTGCCGACAGCTGAATCCCCGATGAGCAAGATCTTGAACGACAGATCGTAATTGCTCTGCCCCTGCCCGGAAGTCCCCATCCAACTATCTTCACTTTTTTTTTTTTTTCCCTCCTCCTGACTGCCTATGCGACTATTTTATGTACGAAGTATGTATATTCATAAAAATACTGTATAATGTATACAGTGGCAATGTGTAATGAAAAGAGAGAGAGAACGAACTCAGTAGTAGGCAGGCATGTGGGAACCCCTCCACGCCATCAATAACTAGACTTGGAATCTCTCTTTCTCTCTCTATGTACAGTATATATAACTATATATATACTCCGGACTAATAAGCTGGGAGACACGTTTGCTTTATTGTGTGGAAAGTAGGAATGATGGACACTGGACAACCTTATTCCTTTGCTTTTTCCATGGTGTCAAGACTCGGCTGCGAAGCTAAGTTAATCCTGTTTCTGCGGAGCGGCGGGGCTGAAAAACTGAGTATTGACAACGCCACGGCATACAAGCCTACAACGGGACTTGTTTCATCAACGGTGACAGCTAGAGACCCAAGTCATGTGAAGAGTGAAGAGTCGCATTACTGTAATAAACCTCACATGGAAGGGGTCCATTTTGTAGTGTGAGGGTGAGGAATGTTAGAAAAAAATGTGTATAGCAATGTTTAAAAATATATAACAATAAAATTAAACATTGTAGATACGAATGGGTAAGAACAAAACATAGAAATTTTCACGATTTTGGATTTACTTTGAGGCGCTTGAAAGCTTTCGTTATACAATATTTCAACCCCATCTTACGCCTTGGGTTTCATGAAATTTGTATGTGGATACAACAAAATAAACACTCACGTTGTAGGCGTTCCAACGAGAGCAAGTAGAAAAACCAAAATATTGTACGTAGGATGGTAAAGAATTCTTCGAGCAAAGAAGCAGAATGTATGTTCTGCACTATCATCAAATTCAATGATCTGTATGTCAAAATGAAGACATCCCTTTCCTATATATAGGAGAGTATTAGACATGTGTCTCTTAATCAAAAGTGGTGTCCTTTGATTCCATATAAATTCAAATTAAATTTGAAGTTCATGGATCTGACAACCACACACAAATTGTGTCCTTTGAACAGCCACGTCCATTGATTTCAAATTGAAACTTTGAATATCCCGTAGTGCTTCATTTAGTTTAGAAAAATTGAATTTCAAATTAGTAACCAGTTGATGGGTTGTATCAGTTCATTCGAATTTCTCAATTTGAATTCGGTGGCAATTACTCAACATATCATCTAATATTGTGTTTAGTTTATTTGAGTGTGCTCCTCACACGATCCTTTCTCAAAGTTACTTAAACATCGATATTCATGTCTTTGAATAAATCCAAACAAGATCAAAATGTCCAACAATCCTCCCCCATTTTGTCATGGTCCTTGATTGATTCAACGTTAAAATAACATCCATACATACGAAGTAGATGCATAAATGGAAATGTCTTGAAGATTGAATTTCCACATTAGTATATTATACAATCCAAGCATTCGAGAATCGAGGTGTCTAAACGATTGAACCTCTCAACCCATATTGAATACATGAAGACAATATACACAACTACTCCAAAATACAATTTTTCTACACTTGACACGTTTACTGGCCATGTGTCCTAACCCGTTCACAAACATTACAGAAGCTATGTCCATAACTATTCCTTGAAGCGGCCAAACTTCATGTTTGCATAGGTGATTCCATAAATCTCGCTCCTGCATGCGATTTTTCAAAGAATCATTAAGAGATTAATCTCAACCTCTCTTTCTTGCAGATCTAAACGCTTACATTGGGATGATAGATAACAAGCATTCCGATTCACTTCACAGGAGCTTTCCACATTGAATTCTGCTCATAACGTTGTACTAAGAGGGAATTGAGTGTCTTAGGGAAAGTGAATTTAATGGACTTTAACCCCATCCCGATTGATGACTTGTGCACTAAGTCTTTAGTCAATCCTTTAGTCAAGTTATCTGCCAATTTTTGTTATGATCGAACAAACACAACAGTGATAACCTCATTAATAATAAGTTCTCGGATCATATTATGTCTCACAGCCAAATGTCTAGATTTCCCATTATAGCATTCACTATAAGCTTTAGACATAGTTGTCTTGCTGTGTCAATGAACCAAGATAGGCATTTGTTTTGGCCATAGTGGAATTTCATAAACTAAATCCCAAAGCCATACAAACAGTATTTAAACCAGTAGAAATGTTAATTAATTTAACATAAACATACCATTACAAGGTACCCAAATCCTACAAACACACCATATTTACATAATACAAACTTGTCCGACTCAAATACAAGTTTATAGCCGGATTCCTTTAAAACAGAACAAGAAACTAGGTTCTTTCTTAATTTATGTACATAGAGAAAATTACTTAGAGAAAATTTTATTTCTAGAGCTAAACTCCAGCGTCACGTTTCCAAGTCCTTTAATTGCAGCATAAAGATCATCGCCCATGTACAAGATTGGATTATTATCCACTGGATGAAAATCTTTAAACCAACAAAGATCTTTACATACGTGAGACGTGGCTCCAGAGTCAACCCACCATGCAAACAAATTATCCTGCAATTCAACAAGTGCTTTGGAAGTTAAAGACACTCCAAAATTCATAATACATGAATTTTTCAAATTTAAGAATATTCATGATTTATACCAGAATTTTCCGAATTCATACCTTCGGAACCACCACCACTTGTGCTGGCACTATTCTTAATTTTCTTAGCACGACAATCTTTCTTAAAATGTCCAGATTTGCCACAATTCCAACATTCTATTTTGGGCTTTTTGTTAGAATTATTATGATTCTTTCCAAACTCACGTTTCTTGCCCTTATGGAATTCTTTTTTGATTGTTCAACCATGTTGATGGTAGAATTTCCAACAACATTTTCCTTTTCATTTTCTTGAGCCCTCAAGGATTCTTCGATCCGAATATGGCTGCCGAGTTCAACCAAGTTCATTTCCTCTTTTTTGTGCTTGAGGGTGTGCTTGAAATCCTTCCAAGATGGAGGGAGTTTATCAACAATGCTGGAAACCGCAATTGGTTCATCCATATTCAGCCCCTGTTGATTAAACTGTCCAAGGATCCCTAGCAACTCATTGTATTGCTCCATGACCCGTCGGGTATCAACCATTTTGTAGTTATTAAAATCAGACACCAGAAATTTTCTGGCAGATGCATCTTCAGCCATATATTTGGCTTGCAACTCATCCCATAATTCCTTGGCAGTACCAACATTTTGATAGATATCAAAAAGATTATCCGCCATGGCATTCAGGATATGCCCACGACATATATAGTCGTCATTGATCCATTTCATTCGGATCCTTGCGGTCTCAATAGGTTCATTGGCTGGATCATCAGGCTCTGCAGGCATTGGTGTGTTTAGATCGTACACCACTTTCAACATGGTCAAAAGAAAATGCATTTTCTTTTGCCAACGTCGAAAATCAACCCCATCAAATTTGGACAGCTTTCCGAATTTTGAGGTCATATCACCGATTGTTTCCATCACGTTTCTGTTAATTGAAATATTGTATAACAATGTTAGAAAAGATGTGTATAGCAATGTTTAAAAATATATAACAATAAAATTAAACATTGTAGACACGAAGGGGTAAGAACAAAACGCATAAATTTTCATGATCTTGGATTTATTTTGAGGCGTTTGAAAGCTTTCGTTATACAATATTTCAACCCCACCTTACGCCTTGGGTTTCATGAAATTTGTATGTGGATACAACAAAGTAAACACTCACGTTGTAGGCGTTCCAACGAGAGCAAGTAGAAAAACCAAAATATTGTACGTAGGATGGTAAAGAATTATTCGAGCAAAGAAGCAGAATGTATGTTCTGCACTATCATCAAATTCGATGATCTGTTTGTCAAAATGAAGACATCCCTTTCCTATATATAGGAGAGTATTAGACATGTGTCTCTTAATCAAAAGTGGTGTCCTTTAATTCGATATAAATTCAAATTAAATTTGAAGTTCATGGATCTGACAACCACACACAAATTGTGTCCTTTGAACAGCCACGTCCATTGATTTCAAATTGAAACTTTGAATATCCCGTAGTGCTTCATTTAGTTTAGAAAAATTGAATTTCAAATTAGTAACCAGTTGATGGGTTGTATCAGTTCATTCGAATTTCTCAATTTGAATTCGGTGGCAATTACTCAACATATCATCTAATATTGTGTTTAGTTTCTTTGAGTGTGCTCCTCACACGATCCTTTCTCAAAGTTACTTAAACATCGATATTCATGTCTTCGAATAAATCCAACCAAGATCAAAATGTCCAACAGGAATTGGGCTCCACGTGGCTGCATTTTGTGGGCTTCGTCACACCATTAAAACTAGGGGTGGGCAAAATATTCGAACCGATTCGTTGAACTGCTGAGTCGAACCGAAATCGAACTGAATTTCCGGTTAACCGAGGACCCCAGAGCAAATACAAATATCAAATTTCAGTATTCGTCCGGTTCTAATACAAATACAAATACTTTAATTTTTTCACCCGAGTAACCGAATCGAACCGAATATATTTATTTTATTTTAAAAGTTATATACATTGTATATATTATAGGCATTTGATGGTATAAAATTATATAGATAATATATAATCATTATTTATTTAATTATTTAAGTATATAATAAAATAAATATAAAAAGTTTAAAGAGGTAATTATCAAAATATATCACCATAATGAGCCTATATTGATTTTTTTGTGTTTAAGAATACCTCATTATTAAAATATACCACTACACTAAAATTTGTTACTTATACGAACATATTTTAATAACACTAAAAATAATCACTGGATTACATAGTTATATATTTTCTTTCTATAGTGTAATAACCTCAAAAATAAAATCTACGAAACATAAAAATTAAGAAATGAAAACTTGATTATACATTTTTAGAAGACCGGAAAAATATTCGAACCGAATCGTTTAACCGCTGAATCGAATCGAAACCGAACCCCCGGTTAACCGAGGACTCCGGTTACAAATACAAATACTGAAATGAAGTATTTGCCCGGTGCAAATACAAATACAAATACCTAAAAAATTCAGGTTTACCGAACCGTGCCCACCCCTAATTAAAACTCAACGGTTCAAATTCTATTCTACACGTCTTATTTTTCTCGTTCTACTTTCTATTTCTCTGTTTATAAATAGTTTGGCTTTTAAATTCTAAATTCTAGATTCTAATTCTAAATAAAAATATAAAATATTAATATTTAAAATTATTTTTATATTAGCTCTAAATTCTAATTATTGTTTAAGTATGACCTGTTCTGTTTGCATACAAAATCAACAACACAAATCTCCAAATGCAAATATAGATAGCGTTTAAGTGGCATCTGGTGAAGAGAACATTGTAACCAAATGCAACTTACATCATTTTTTTGCATATTAATTTTACATATTTTTTTAACATACTAAGTTTTTACATTTTTTTTTTTTATTATCATTGTTTCTATTAAATATTGTTTAATTTAGTAATTATACATTTTTAGAAAATTATCGACTATCATTTCTATATTTAAAGTAATTTAGATCAATAAAAATATTCTAAAATAAGATTTCATAATTAAAAATAAAAATACTCCCTCTATTCTGTTTGTATTAAGCTTTATATAGGCAATTTTTATTTTCTCCCAATTATAAATATAATTCAATAGTACATATTTTGTATTATAATCAAGACCAACACTAATTATAACATACTAAAACAAATTACTCCACCCAAATAGGCGAGAATACGATAACAATAAATGAAATATAGTTTGAATAATTAAATATTAAAATATAATATTGGTTTGTTGATTCCAAAAATTGTATATATATAATTAATTCATAAAATAATAAAACATGAACTATCAATTATTCGAAGGCTGGGAATTTAGGGAGTTGACCAATTGCCAAATCTTTATTCCCATATTCATATATTTGACCCAAATAGTGTATTTAAATTATAAAGATGATAACCGTTCACAGATTAATTGGCACATATTATCATGAATAATATAAAATTATTACATATCTTTTTATTAATTTAAATCAATAAAAATAAATTTTTGCATTATTTTAATTTAAAAAATGAATATGTATATTTCTAATAGTATTTTATTAAAATATAATTCTTTAATTAAAAATACTAAATTATAAATAAACAAATAATAGTACAATATAAGTTACACTTTATTGTTAAAAGCCCAATTGAATTGCAATTCCAAACAATATACTTTAATTAATTTCTAAAGCCCATTATAGCCCGTTACAATTCATAGCATCAACATGTTTAATACTTCCTCTGTCTCATATTATTTTTGACGCGCTCACCCATCACGCTGTTGAATGCACATTTTAAATCGTTAATATTTTAAATTCGGTATAGGTAAAAATTCTAAAAGTTACATATTTAAAAACTACACACAAGACGAATCTAACAAGATCCCATTTTGTTATATTTTAACTTGTATAACTATGATAAAACTTTAAGTAAAAGTCTGTGTGTGAATAGTAGCATATTAACAAACGTAACAAACATTATGAGACGAAGATAGTATATTATAGATAAGAGGGGATGGTGACTTACCCTAGTGGTTAAGTCCCTCGACTTTAGGGGTTTGAATCCCCACCAGGCCTCTATCCCTTCGCTCTTATCCCTTTGTAATTTATGTGGTGGTATGGGCCCCAACCACTATTTTCTAGCTTATATAAGCTGTTTATAAAAAAAGGTAGACCAAATAAGATTAGACTTTAATCGATAACTAGGAATAGGAATAGGTCGGGTTTGGCCTAAAACGCTTAGGCCAATTTAATTTTTTTAAAAGGTCTGAGCCTAGCCTTTGAAATTTTATAGGCATAGTTTATAGGCTAAGACTTGACCTTTTTGTTTAAATAGGCTAGACTTAGAACTTTTAGAATCTATTTAAACCCATTTAATTATTAAATAAATAATAAATGAAAATATTACCCCCTCCGTCCCATTCCAAATGTCCTATTTACTATTTTTGGATGTCCCATTACAAATGTCTTCTTTCTATAAATAGAAATAATTTTCCCCTCCAACAACTATGTGGACCCCACCATACACTCACAAACCAACTCTACCTTAATTCCCGTACCCAACAGTAACAAGACACTTGGAGTGGGACGGAGGGAGTAATAAATTATAAGAAATTTAAACAAGCTGCCCTAGTAGGAAAAAAAAGCCAATATAGTCCATTTTTTTTTACAAAAAAGCCAAATCAGTCATTTTTTTTTTTGGCCCAATTGGTCCTCTACATATACTAATTAGTCCCAATCGGTCCTCCATCCACTAATTATGCCATAATTACATATTTTTGGCCAAGTCAGTCCTTTTTTTCTTCAAAAATCTAAATTGGTCCGTTATTAATTTTTGCCCCCTTTCATGCAGTTCAATGCACATTTTAAACCATTAATAACTCAAATTCGATATAAGTAAAAATTCTAAAACTTTTATATTTATAACCTACACGACATGACGAATCTAACAAGATCCTACTTGGCTCATTTTAACTTGTATATCTATGTTTAAACTTTAAGTCAAAACAAGTGTATGAATAGTAGCAAATTAGATAATGTAATTATTAAAAAAATGGAGGTATTATATCGCATAAAATGGTGTTTCTCCATAAAATGTACTCCCTCCGTCCCACTTAACTTGTCTTGTTTCACTTTTGCACACAATCCAATGCACTTTTTCAACTGCTAATATCTCAAAATGTGTACAACAAAAAATTATGTAAAATATACTTCCTCCGTCTTACTATTTTTGTTACGGACTCACCCGGCACGTATGTCGATACACATTTTTAACGGTTAATAACTTAAATTGTGTACAACGAAAAGTTATAAAAAGTTAATTGTCTAAAACTACAAGATTAGACGAATCTAACAAGATCTCACTTGACTATGTTTTTTCTTACATAACTATGATAAAAACTCGAATAAAAGTTAAACAGTGAATAGTGCAAAAAATTATCCGTAGCAAAAATACCAAGACGGAGGTAGTATATTCTAAAACTACATGATTATACGATTCTAACAAGACCCAACTCGACTATTTTTTTTCAAATATATACATAAAATAAAATCGAGTCAAAGTAGAACAATGAACAGTGTCAAAAAGTCAAACATGACACGTTAGCTGGGACGGAGGGAGTAGTTATTAAAAAAATGGATCATCTTTTAGAGTTCGGTGGTTTTTAGTGTTTCTCCATAAAATGAAGACCAATTGCGATATAATCCCTCCATTTTTTTAATAACTACATTGTCTAATTTGCTACTATTCACACACTTGTTTTGACTTAAATTTTAAAAATATATACAAATTAAAATGAGCTAAGTAGGATCTTATTAGATTCGTATCGTCGTGTAGTTTATAAATATCGAAATTTTAGAATTTTTACTTATACCAAATTTGAGTTATTAGTGGTTTGAAATGTGCATTGGACTGTATGGAATGGGCACAAATTAATAACAGATCAATTTAGATTTTTGAAAAAAATGACTGATTTGGCCAAAAATATATAATTAGGGCATAATTAGTGGATGGATGACCGATTGGGACGTAATTAGTATATGTAGCGGACCAATTGGGCCAAAAAATTAAAAAATGACTGATTTAGTTTTTTTATAAAAATAAAGGACAATATTGGCTTTTTTTCCCTGCCCTAGTAAGTCTAATAGGTCTTTTAATGAGACCCAACCTAGGCCCATATAAGTAAACATGCTTTTAAATTTTTTACCTATTTTATAAATAGGCTAGACCTAAAATAGGACATGCCGTACGCCCATCTCGGATGATCTGGTCTATTTCATCCCTACCGACAAAGATAAGGCCAATCCACCGACATGATCATATTGGGGGAGTATGCTATCATTTTAAGTTAAAACATTTTTTTGGGTATATTATGTTGGGGTGAAAATGCAATTACATAAGGATTGGTAATGAAATTCTCAAGTATTCCGCTAGCACCAAAGCATATTCAAAAGTTTAGGTGGTGATGTCAATTGTCAGTTGTCATGGCCAAATTCTATCCCGTAGGGTTTTTTTTTTTTTTTTTTTTTTTTTTTTTTCTGGCAAGAACGTACCAATTCCCAAAAAGCAAGGAAAAGAAAATTTCAATCCTATAACACTCGAACTAAAAATCAATGATTCAATTTGATACTTAATAAACGCAGTTGACTTTTCCAATAAGAAGGAAAAAGACACCACCCAAGTGTGTATTGAAAATCAAGTAGTGTCCACCACATTTAAGTAACACAAGAAAATGAAGCTTGGAATTACACACGCACACATACATCAATATCAAGAAGGGGGCTTTATTATTTACTAAAGCAGAACAGAGTCAACAAAATTACAGAATTTACGCCTTGGTTGAATCAGAGAGTTTAAAACTCATAAATCATTACAACATGACCCAATCCGTCTGGTCTGCATTCCATTCTAATTCACCACGCCGTTTGCAGGAAAAACCTTCTGAATGAAATCCAAGAAACGCTCAGAATAGAATGTGGGGTCGACAGCAGAGATTGAGACGGAGTCGAACTGCATCGACTTATACGCGTGCTCAATCTTCTTAGTCATGTTGTACTCTTGCAGGATGTCGATAATGCCCAAATACAAGACCACGTCGTACACTTCATGGAACACCTCCGTACCATCATTGCTGGGAATAAGCTCCGCTCTTGCTGGCATGTTCACTCCAAGCTGGATTTGCAGTCTGTCAGCAGAAACGATAGAAATGATTCATAATCACTCGTGGATCTAATCTTATCCAAATAGTAAAGTCTTGAATAATGTTTAGATTGTTATAGTGTCCCACGTTGGTTATATTCATAATCACTCATCGGCGTGTAATAAGTACCTTGCTGTACCCGGAAGGAGAAGATCCACTTCCTCATCCCCAGTTGAAGATGATGCTCTCAAACGGCTGCCTCTAATGTGCGGTCCCACTACCAGACTGTTATCATCAGATCCTCGAGGCACCAAAACGAGCCCTTGTGGAGCTATTTCGTCCTCCAGTGATTCTTTTAAGGTTTCCAAAATTAGCAATCCAAAGTGAAAGTGGCAATAATAGAAATTCAGATAGGTTAATATTGTGATACCAATATGCAATCATGAATATTGTCAGACCAAGGTTGCAAAACGTATTCATATGAGTTTTGATAGAGTAAAGGTGTAACTTACCATCTTCTGCCACAATCCCGAGTCCATCCATCGACATGCGCTGACTATACGACATTAGAGAGCGTAGGTGTTGAGGTGCTCGGTAATGAACTCCTAGCAAGAGGCTATAATCCATTATGTTCTCCATTTCCAAGAATTTGCTATCTATTTCAATCTGCCTGTACGATTTTGGATCCAACAACCAGCATATAAATGTTATTGACCCGGAAACATTTTCAATACAAAAAAACACAAATTCAATGAATAAAGCTGATGTTACTATAGAAAACCTAAACCAACTTACTGTAGCAAAGCATCTCTCCAAGTTGGTTCTAAATAGAAGCAGTAGTTCAAGTCAAGATCCTTAAGAATTGTACTTTCATCAATTTCAACCTTATCAGCACAACGGCCCAAGGAGGAACCCTTCAGATCAAATCTTCGATGGATTCTTAACTCGGTACAAAACATATTTCCCATTACCACAAACCGAAACTGCAAAGAAGCCGGGGATGCTTTTTGATTAGGTAATAGTTTTGACAGCAACATAAATAACCAAACACAAGCGTATATAGTCGAAACAAATATTAGTAGGAAACATGGATATGTTGCGAGGAGATTTTGAGTTATCATGCCACACTTACCTTTTGACCACTAGAGGGTTTAATTCTGTGAAGACCAAAAAATTTTGTTATAAGAGTGTTTTCATATCTGCGCACATGACGATGATAGTTTGGGAGCATCCGCAAAAGAACCTGCATGTTATGACAATACGAACAATATCTGTAAGATCAACCCAATTTTATAAAAGTATGCAGTAAATTAAGAACGATGTTCTAAAGTTCTTTGTTTTCCTCCATAGTCGAACTCTCGATTGCTTAAACATGGTATACGCTTGCATGTGTCGTGTTCAGAAAAGTGGTTCCTAACCTTCACTTCTGATTTCCGCAGAGTCTTGATCATAAAACGGTCATCTTGAGACAAGAAAAATACACTACCACTCTTCCCAGGTGATGAAAGTTCTCTAAGGGTATCGTTTCCACATATTGACATCATGTAGTCAGCAGCATCGATCTTAAACATTTCTCTCAAAT
This sequence comes from Hygrophila difformis, assembly GCA_030278955.1. Taxonomy (NCBI): domain Eukaryota; kingdom Viridiplantae; phylum Streptophyta; class Magnoliopsida; order Lamiales; family Acanthaceae; genus Hygrophila; species Hygrophila difformis. The sequence continues at coordinate 9,945,329 of JAOANR010000009.1, read as the reverse complement.
TCCTGGAATGCAAACAGAACTTGTTTTTTAAATCAATTTGAAAAGGTTTGTGGAATCCCGTAAAGATAAATGGATCAAACCTGAAGACCATAGGGCAGTAATCTTTCCACTTGAAATCCTCAGACTGATGTGAAGGTGTCAACTGTGATCCCTCTTTAGGAAAGGTCATCCAGAAGCTGGCCCGAGGACCAAAATCAGTTGCCCTGACTTCCCGCCTTTGAATTGGAGTAATTTTCCCCACTGTATATCTGGTCATTATTTTAACGTATCGTCAGTTTAATCTACAGTGAGTGTGTGACAAGGGTTAACATTCAAAAGCACCAAAGTATGAAGTAAACTGACAAATATTCTACATGAACAAGACAATTCAGCTTTTAAAGATAATACATTCAAAAAATTATACTACTATAATAACAATTCGATTCACGAGTAGATAATCAGAGGAAATGAAATCTTAAATACATAGAATTTCTTGATGGCTCAAATGAATGGTCAAATTCTTGACTACTCAAATGAATGGTTCTCAAACTCGGTGAGCATAAAAAAACAGAATCTGCACTGATTATATGTATCCATACCTGATTCCAAGCTGCAAACTCAGCATCAAATCATAACTCCTGTGGCCTTTGATAATCTGTTCGCCTGGTTTCTTTATCTCCTTAACAAACCTCTTTTGTCGCTTTTTTGCTCTTCTAGATGATGGAGAAAAGCGATTGCTTAATACAAGCTCACTGATCAGAACCCCTTGCATATATTCCCTTTCTAAGATAGGAGGATTCATTTCATCTTCATTCTCTCGGCCATCTAAAACAGACTCAGACATACTAGATGATCTGACATGTCCAATAATTTTCTCAATTGATATCTCTAGGCTCCAGCGCCTTTCCAGAGAAACGTTGGAAGGCTTATCAGATGGATGCTGGATCGAAACTTGGTTTGGACCAACCTTCACATTCCCCATGTCTACAGACGTTGCATGATGCATATGTGAAACCTGACTCTGCTTTCTCAGATCAGGCAGCAACCCTTGTTTTCTCAAAGCATTAAGGTACAGTTGGTGGCCGGTTGGAAGATTTGTCCCTTTCGGATAGAATGTACCTTTCCCATCCTTCAGGCCACAGGTCCAAGTCCCAACATAGCAGCCACTGTCACTCCAAGTGTATACTCCGAATCCATGCATCATGCCATTTAACCAGCTTCCTTCGTACGTATCACCATTCATCCAAGTAAGAGTTCCCTTGCCGGACATGCTACCCGCTTTCATATTACCCAAGTAGACGTTCCCATTAGGCCACGTGTACTTTCCAGGTCCTTCAGGGGTTCCCTGTATCCAGGATCCTTCAAATGTATCTCCGTTGGGGTAAACCTGATAACCCAAACCGTGCTTTAAACTCAACCGCCACCGACCCTTGTAGACCATATTATCAGGTCTTGTATATGTCCCTGTTCCATGTATGTAACCCCCAGAAAACTCGCCCTCGTAGAGAGCACCTGATGGCCACTGGAGTTTTCCATATCCGTGCCTCATCCCACGTCTCCACTCACCCTCATACTTGCAACCATCAGACCAGGTATAGTTCCCCGAACCCTCAGGTGTGTTCCCAAGCATGGATCCATTATACGACTCCCCACCGGATAGTATGATGTCCGCAGTTCTGAAGCCGATGGTTTCAGAAGAAGAACCAGAAACCTCTCCATTGAATTCACTCACAAGGCTTCTGTCATTGGATACTCCCGTATCAAGAGATTTTGTCCTATCAGATAAAGAGAGGGCTCTTTGGATCTTACTAGCGATGGCCGCAGGGCCAGACATGCATAATGCTAAAGGGTTTTCAGTTCCAAACCCGGACAGAAGAGAAACGCTCCGAATATTCTCACGGGGCACGCTCGGGATACAGGCATTCAAGGTAGAATACACCACGAATTTTACACCTTTGTACCTTCACGAATACTGATTATTAGAATTGCACGGTCTTTTCCAATAACCATGTATTCATTCTAGTAATTCCTAAGCATAAACCTTGAGCAAATTTGTTACAGAAACTTCCTAAAGATGCATACTTGTATCGTTATTCCCTAGTTGATCTTGCTAAAAGAATAAATTCATTGCTCTCCCACATTCAACAAGATTAATGGCACACTACGAATATGAAATTGGGATGAAAGAAGATCAAAATCAGAACAAAAACACGAAATCAACAAGAACCGCAAAAATTGAACCAGTCTTACTTTGTCGATTCACTCGGTAAGCACAAATTTCTTCACTTCCTGCAAAAATTCAAGGGGACACAACAATGTTAGTTTAACCCCTTTGTTAGCTCGATGCGTTGACCTCCTTGTTCCAAGAAGCAGATGAGAATAAAAGTCTAGACAAAAACTCAAAACCCAAACCCCAAATTGATTTTAAAAGAACCAACACATATTCCCAGATACTAATCCAGGGCGCAAAGAAAAAGTGGGGGCAACCTTCAACGGCAAAGAGAACCCAAAGGGGTTTCGAAATGAGAGGACAAGAAAATTTCGAACTTTTGAAGAAAAAACAAGTGACCCTTTAGGCCTTTACCGTGTATGATAATAGTAGTAGTACGTAGTAGTATAATTTTTCTTCGATGCAGTAAATTTTCTGCCTAAACAGGGAAAGAAATCCAGAGCCGAAAACTGGGCAAAGAGAAAACAAATGGAAAACTGGACCTGCAGGAGGCTCCACCTCCAGTTCCAATTATGCTATGGCTGTGGGGGGCTGTGGGCTGTAAATAATGCAAGCAAATATCTTTGTTTATGAATGACCCCAATGTATTGGTTATGTTATGGGCTTATTATGACTAGACGACTACTACTACTACTACATGTACATACATACCCATCAAAATCGGCAAATCGCTGTCAAGGACGATGGTTGATGATGTCCCAACAGTTTTAGGTCCCCTCAACCTCTTTCGTACCTGCATCCAGAAAGGATTTATATGCAACGCATAATAATTCGATTAATTTCCCTTTTTCCCTTCTTTAGAGCATTTTCTTAATACAGAGTTGCTGGGATATAACTATACTAGGCTACTTTATGAGGTTTTTGGTTCTTTCCAGTTAATTGAAATTCCATCTGTTTTTCAGAGGCAACTTTATTTATTTATTTATTTAGGGAAATATATAGGCTTTTCTTGATGTTTAATTAAAACTAGTGACTTTATTGACATTATGAAGTTTGAAATTCGAAGTGATAGAGTTATTAAAATAAATTTTCTTATTGGAAATTAAATTATAAGCATATCGTACAATATACGCATATGAGTGCTTATTTTACTATGACTGCAAGGACTTAAATAATAAATTTATAAGTTTTCATCCCCATTACATGCATGGTAGAAGCCGGCGGAAAAACAGACATGAGCGGGGAGAGCAGAAAGAATCGAAACCTGATGGACACGGACGAACATGAATTAAGTACATACTGTATTATTAATGGAGGTGTCGACACAGATGGAAGACCACAAACTGTTGGAAGAAAATTCCAATGCATGAGTTAGAGTAATCTGATGATTCAGCTATCAATCAATTCTGCCTAAAAATATCTACGTATTAAATTTATTTATTTATTCTCACCGTATACAGCTAAGAAAATGGTGATGAAAATTCATACCACACTATGCGTATTAGATTTGGTATCATTGATATACATATAAAAAATATATTTAGGATTGAACTTTGCAAAATTATAATTAAGATTGACATTTATGTTTGAGCAATATTTTTTTGAATTACATCAATTTATTAAAGACATTTATGTATATTACTGATATTATATGAACTTGATCGGGGCAGGACAGAGGCGATTGGATTATGCAAGCAGCCCTATTGCACGGAGGGCCATTTTTAAAATTTATATATAGTTTTAATTTTAAGTTTTTATATATTCTTTGTAGTATTATAGTGTAATAATCTTTTTTATTTGCAAAAAAAGTGTAATTTATTTATTTATTTATTTTTACTTATTTGTAAAGATTTAATAGGCGGTTGATTATATTGTTTTGGGTATTATAGACAGTTTTTTGGATGCAAGACTTAGAAATAAATAAAAATGATTCTTTTTTTATATTTTAACATTTTATTTTGGTGTTATATTTTATAAATAAATTAAAAATTTATAATTATTTTTTTAAAATGTTAAAAGTGGATTTTATTATTATTATAAAATATGTGTCATCCAAAATAATTAGACGGCCTGAATCTGGTATTCCCAGTCTCCACCACTACAATTATATGTATTAATGGATTATATATCAGGACTTCATGAGGGGTGTTTTCGTTCTTTCTTTATTTTATTTTTTATTTTTATTTATTTTTTGAATTAAATTTTTTTATGACTTCTATAGTTCAATACATGTAGGTCTTAGTCTTACCAAACGCAGTTGGCCTGAGTGGTATGTGGTTCTAGCAGCTTAAGCAAAGGTCTCGGATTCGAGCTTTTGTATATGCAGAATTCTGCTTTGGGGAGAGACAACCCTTCAATGCCTCCCGATCCTCGATAGATTAGCTTTTAGTCCAATGAGGTCTGAGATACCATGGTATTTACCTAAAAAAAATACATGTAGGTTTTTGTCAGATTATTAGTTGTCATTAATATTGTAGGATTATACTATGATACGAAATTAGCATAAAAGTTAACATTTTTCATGTAACGCAAATTTCTGGTTGAATGCATATATTTCTGAAAATATGATAAAATTCACACTTTTCATGTTTTCTTTCTTGGGTTGTGTACTTGTGTTTGAAAATGCATCAAAACTTTTCTCGTCTTGGGAAATGTATGATTGGAGAATGGAGGAACCTAATTTCTCAAATTAAAGTTCTTGTCAGTTACATGTTTTTTTCTTTTCTTTTCTTTACTTCCTTTGTTTTTTTTTTTTTTTTTTTTTCTTTCTTTCTTTTAAAATGCCTCACACTGTCGCACATTCTTTCTAGTGGTAGATTTCTACTAATAAAATTCTAGCAGAATAAACCAACCAAAATTTCCACATTTAATTAGTAAGCAAAATGGGAACAGAATCCAACATTTCCTTGTGCATCTTCAATATGATGATGATGATGATGATGATGATGATGATGATGATGATGATGATGATGATGATGATGATGATGATGATGATGATGATGATAATAAAGTAATAATGACAGGCACCTAAAAATGATAATAAAAAAATTCGAACGAAATACGAGAGGAAAAAATAGTGGTGTTGACCCAGGGAGATTTTTAGGTTTTTACTATTACATACGTGTTGTTCAATTTTTTTTTTTTGGAGAGTGGGATGGAACCCAACATTCCGTTGGAAGTTTAGGGACTTAACCACTTGAGCTAAGTCCCATTCCCACGTGTTGTTCAATTTGAAAGTATCCAAAATATTAAATACTGTACTTAAGATAATCGGTCCAAGAAAGCACTAATAATTTCATTAACCACATGCGATCAAACTTGGTCGGTTTTCATTGAGAGGGACTTGTTTAAAGCTGCCAATGGCTTCTCAACATAATGCCCTTTTATATAAATATGTATATATATATATATATATATATAAAGTATAATCCCATATGTGAAAGCTTAAAAGTAGAAAAAAAGATCCAACAAAAGAACAGTCAATCTACACATGATCGATATGTTGATATTGATATCATCACTACATACGAATATATAAATATGTGGTCACAATTCAAATATTACAATATCTTCGATAAAAAAGTACACAGTGGCTGTGGCTGAGCTATTTTTTTTTTTAAAAAAAAACAAATAGAATAAAAATCCTTTTTTTTTAAAGGGTTTTAGCCGATTCTAAATGTCGTGTTCCTGAAAATTTCATAAAATTCCCAGCTTGGGTTTTGTTTGCAGCCTGCCGCCCACCATTTATTAATTACTGTATACGTTTAGTACAGAACCTCCCTTTTTATCTTATTTATTTAATGATTAATTAATCATTAATTATTTAATTATGGGGAGGATTTTGTTAGTGTGTGTGTTCGTAAAATGTAGTAGGTGCGGCCCTCTTAGCCACTTATTGCAATTTGCAAGCTAATCATGTACAGATATTTTTGGGTTAGTTGCTGGATTAAAATTAATGAATTGTTATATATGTGTTGCATGTCACACTATATATATATATATATATATATAATGCTTGCGTTTGGAAAATTATAACTTTTGCGCTTAGATCTAATTACCTTTTTAAATACCCTAAAAGCTATTATGAACGGTAAATTAAATGCTGTCAATTATTAAACTCTGTCTAATGCTAAATTCTAACTATTAAATTCTAAATTCTAAAACCTTTTCAAACTATAACATATAAATTCTAATGCCAAACATCAAGCACAGTCAATATAACTATTTGATAATTAATTGGTAGTGAATTTAAGTAACTTATTTTGCCATGGCAAAATGTTCCTGTTTCAAAATTAAAATTTAAATGTGTTGTTTTGAGATTGAAGTTTGAACCAGTGACAAAACTCTTCACTTTCCAATAGAGTTGTTAAATGAGTATCAAGTCGAGTTTGCTTGTTATTTCACGAGTATCAAGTCAAGTTCGAGCTCAGCTCGTTCTTAGCACATTTACCTAAATGAACGAGCTGAACTCTTTCATCAGCCGAGTCTGCTCGTTTATTATAACAACCCTACTCTCTTGATCCGGAGTTGGGGTTTGATTCCCATTACATCCCTATTCCCCATTTTCTACTTGTAAATAGGGGTGGACACGGTTCGGTTAACCTGAATTTTTAAGGTATTTGTATTTGTATTTGAACCGGGCAAATACTTCATTTTAGTATTTGTATTTGTAACCGGAGTCCTCGGTTAACCGGGGGTTCGGTTTCGATTCGATTAAGCGGTTAAACGATTCGGTTCGAATATTTAAAATCTACGAAACTCAAAGATTTAAGAAATGAAAACTTGATTATACATTTTAAGAGTGTCGGACGAGGTTATTACACTACAGAAAAATATATATATATATAACTATAGAATTCAGTGGTTCTTTTCAATATTATCAAAATATGTTAGTATATATAACAAATCCTAGTGTAGAGGTATATTTCAATAATAAGATATTCTGAAAGATAAAAATTAATATAGTCTTATTATGGTGATATATTTTGATAATTAGCTCTTTAGTTTTTTATATTTATTTTATTATATATTTAAATAATTAAATAAATAATGATATATATTATCTTTATATAATTTTATACCATCAAATGCCTATAATAATTACAATATATAACTTCTAAAATAAAATAAATATATTCGATTCGGTTCGGTTAACCGGGGAAAAAAATTAAAGTATTTGTATTTGTATTTGAACCGGACGAATACTGGAATATGATATTTGTATTTGCTCCGGGGTCCTCGGTTAATCGGAAATTCGATTCGATTTCGATTCGATTTAGCGGTTCAACGAATCGGTTCGAATATTTTGCCCACCCTACTTGTAAAGGATGATTGTTTCTCCTAGTTATTGTTATGATTTATGAAAAAAAAAAAAAATTACTCTTATGTATAGATAACGCTTTGAAATAATATGGGAAGATGGGAAATATGGGATGATGATGTGCATATCTTTGGGTAGGAAAAGGAACAGACATTCCTGTAACTATTTCATCATTACAGCCTTTCAATATTTGCCCTTTGAAAAAATAGTCTATAAGATTTATTTATTGGCTCACCTTTTATTTATTCATCAAATACCCCCTTAATTTGACCTCACTACATTTAGTAAAGAATTAAGATTCTTGATCACTACATGTTTATCATTTTTGCCACAAAGAAAACACCCTGGGGAAATGGAAGTCCCATAGAGAAACTGATACCTAACCCCACAATGTGTATGTGAAATGTCCCAAATTCCTTTCAACATAATATTGTAATTCACATGGACAAATGGCAAAACCAACCAAATCTAGAGAATATATGACCAACACCTGTCTCACTAATCATCCCTCATTTATCTAAAACCAGAAAGTTAACCATCATTACATGAAACCTTTCTTAAAAATTGATTTCCAACCAAAATTAGGTCACTTTCGTGGAAAGGTGTTTGCTATACCAATATCCAACCAAGTATCAAAAAGTAGGTCAGCGAAAACCCTTATTTAACCACTCTATTGCACGAATTGTTTATATAATAGTTATATTGACAAGAAAGGAATAAAATATTTGACTAAAAATGGAAGATGCGGAATAAAGGGAAAAATGTGAAACTTAAAAAATTTATAGTTAGATATTTTCTTTTTTTGTTATTATTATTATTATTATTATTATTATTATTATTATTATTATTATTGAGCATCGAAGGATGAAGGATGGTAGAAGTTGTCATATCATACAAATTCTAAAGTAATAAAAAGAAGGGATAGAGAGAGAGACATAAAAAATAAAATTGAAAGAATAAATGTATTGAATTCTCTACCCATAATAATTTGACCTAGTTTAGTCTAATCATATTGTTTTGAAATATCTACAATTTACTATATAATTTGTATTTATAACATTTTAAAATATTAACAATTAAATAAATATATTAAAATCTGTATTATAAGAAGAAATTGACCTAAACCTTTAGCGGATCAGAGTATCTTTCATTTAACTAAACTCAAAGAAACTTTATCCAACGTTTACCCAAAAATGCCCGAATGGGCTTTTCACTAAATAAATTAAATTATCAAAATATATGGTCTAGCTAGGGTGGAAATTTATTGGGCTTAATAATTGGGTTCATTTGGGTGGTCGATGGTCTCATCACTAGTGGTTTTGAAATTAGGCTTTCATTGAGGCCCGGCCCACTCATGTTATTGGATTGATTTTACAAACTTATTCGGCCCAATTCTGTTCTCTTGGCCGTTTATTTTGTTCAATATCTCTTGAAATCCCATATAAAGATTCTGACGCTTTACTCATCAATACAAATTAATTACGCAAGAATCTTACATCGTAATTATTGAATATTCCCAAATTTTGTATTCCATGCCTCCCGGAAAAATGCCAAAATAGTGTCATAACTTTGTCAATTTTTCAAATTGGTGTCATAATTTTAAAGTTTTCTAATTTAATTTAAATTTGGCTAATTGCCCATTTATTCAATTTTGCCTTACATCATTCATCTCTCTCGCACCATTTTCCTTTCCTTTTCATTTCATTGATGCATGAGAAATATAAATGAATACAAATCATCCAAGCGATTGAGTTGAATGCAATCAAACTAGTTACCATGGTTAATGTTAATTTTTATTATATATTAAATGTGTTGGATCCATCATATTTGTGCTGGATTCAGGATCCATCGTGATTGTGCTAGAATGGTGTAGGATCATAAACTCTTTTTTTACTTTAGTACTGTTTGTCGATTGTTCCATCCTACACTAGAAGATGCCTACAAACCAGTGAATAATACACACTACAAAAAATTTGCCGGAAAACAATGAATGTCGTCATCTGCAGAATTTGTTGCCCTGTTCAGTTAAGCAACAAATGTCGCTTTCCGGATTTTTTTTTTTTTTTTTTTTTTTAGTGATAACATTGATGCATCCCCGGATAATAGACACCTGCGAGAGGCTAGAATTTAGGAAGAAGCTTACATAGTGGAGTTAGAAGATAGGCAAAAGTGCAAAACCAGTAAATAATACTAGTAGTAGTATATAGTGCAGAAAACATTCTTTTTAGCCAAATTGTTTGCTGCGTTTATATAATCATGTATCATAACTGCAGTGATGAAGCTGTTGGGCTACAATGCATAATAAGATTCCAGAGTTGCTGCGTTTCAGAATTTCCTTCATAAACTCCAATCAATGATCAGAGTAACAAATCACCATTTAATCAATGTACACACACGCCATCATCTCCTTCTTTCTTTTATTTTTGCTCATATTGGAAGAAAGAAAGAAAATCCCTTCAATATTCATCTCTAATTGTTTGGGTAAAATTGTGGCATAAATGAATAATTTCAGTAAACTTATGAATTCAACAACTTATTATTCTTTTTGGCAGTTATTAAAGAGTAAGAAAATAAAAGAAAGAGGAAAAACGGAGCAAGACAAAATTTTTTTGGTAAACATTCACATCTATGTATCGGCGAAAGTGTGTGGGAGCACAAACCACACAAAAGGATAAAGAGGAGGGATAAAGAGCCACGTGGGAATCGAACCCCCAACTCCGGCACCGGCTCACACTATGGTTGGAAGACGGGGAAATGACCACTGAAGTCAACTCTCATTCCCGAGCAAGGCAAATATATTACTGTATATATTTTTTTATATGGTAAGAAATTAAGAAAAACAAGGATGAAGATGTGTAACGGATTGTAACTTGGAAAGCAAAGGTCCTTAAATAATTATTACGGAGGTTTCACAACTTTTTACTACCAACATTTATTCCATTTATTCTTTTCACAGCCAGAAATAAACTAAATCATTTCAAAATCTCACCGTATACAATTACGAAGATCTTTTCGTATTTTTATTTTAGTACACAGAAATAATATGTCTCCGGAGATCCGTGCATTGGGGGGCTCAAGCCGACGACGCATCGGGCTCGTGGCGGCAACGCTAATGTTCGTGGCGGCGATGCTTATACCGCAGGAGGCGGCGGCGGACCTCATAAGGGTGGGCGGGGGACAGGGTTGGACGTGGAATGTGAACTACACAATTTGGGCGGAGGGCACCCACTTTTACAAAGGGGATTGGCTGTATTTCTTGTACGACAGGAACCAATTGGATGTACTTGAGGTGACCAGAAGGGATTACGACAATTGCACGTCGGATCACCCACTTCACAACCACACGACCGGTGCCGGGAGAGACGTGGTTCATCTCAACGAGACGAGGATGTACTATTTCATCAGCAGCAGAGGATACTGCTTCTCAGGGACCAAACTTGCAGTCAATGTGACCGACGCGCCAGCGAATGTGACGAACGCGCCTCCGCCCAGCAGCGCCGGTGCTCCGGGTGCACTCATCCACTGTGTTTTCAGCGGGTATGTATTTGTTCCTCCTCTTATTACAGTGGGTGTCCTGTGGCTTCTGCGCAATTAATTAATTACATGTTCTTGCTGTACTGCTTCTTCTTGGGTGCGCCATGGGTGCGCCATTTGTTTGCAGTTTAGAGTATTAATTAGTAATAATTCAAGATTCAATTTTTTTAAGAATGATCGACTGTGTTTTTTCATTACTTTGTGTTGATTGATTGATTGATTATTATTGTTATCTATGTTTGTACTGTACATTTGTAATTGGGAGGTACTATATGGAACTTTCCGGCACATAGATCCAAGTCAATCCGGTTACGGTACAATTCCTTTCAAAAAGTCTTTAGGTGCAGACATCACAAAAAAAGACATCTCGCATCACAAAACACTTATCTGAGCATCACATTTTTGGCATCACACAACACATGTCTCCCAACACACAAAATAAGTACATCATTTCATACATCACACAATACAACTCCCACATCACACACATGATGGCTGCATGTGCAGCCACCTGCACACTAACCCCTTCCGATGCAAGTTAATCTGTTAAAATTCAAGGGAGTGAATAAATAATCAAACTATGATTATTCATTTTTGGCCTAATAGACAATTATTCATTCTTCATTTTTCTCATACATTGTTCAATTCAAGATATATAATTACAAACTATTCTCTGTCTTATTACAAATGTCCTATTTATTATTTTTTGCCTATTCTCTGGCCTAATTACAAATGTCTTAAATAATTTTTGCCTACAACAACTATGTGGACCTCATCATATACTTATAAATCAACTCTACTTTAATTCTCGTATCCAACAATAACAAAACGTTTGAAAAGGGACGGAGGGAGTATAATTAATTTTCTGCAATAGAAAGTAGAAACATAAACCATCACACTATTTTAATGCTAAATTGTTTAAAAGTATACATTCATATAATTTCATTATTATTTATTAGAGCTAAATTTAAAATCCAAAATTGGGAAAACCGAAAAGTTTAGTTAGAGAAAGGTCTAAGTCTAACAGAGTAGAGCTGAAGTGTAATTAAGGCAGACAGGCGGTATCCATAATCAAATTGAAAACCTCTTTCTCATGTTTGAAAGTACTGCTGTCTACCTTTTTTTAAACTTTAAATTGATGAGAAAGCCATTGTAATAGAGAGCAATCCCCCTTCCCACTTTTCACCTGCTCCCACAAATTTGGTCATATCATCTCTCTCGCTTTGCCATAACCTTACCACCAATCCCTACCCTAGTAGTGTACATCACTGAATCTGATCCCTCACATCCCACTACTACTACTACTATTCCATTATTACAATGGCTTCTTCTCGCCTCCACCTACTTCTCATACCCTTAATGGCGCCCGGCCACATCATCCCCATGATAGACATGGCCAAACTCCTCGCCAGCCGCGGCCTCCACATCACCATCGTCGTCACACCCCTCGCCGCCGCACAATTCACCTCGGTAATCCATCGCGCCGTCCAATCGGGCCTATCCATCCATCTCCTACAAATCCCCTTCCCGGCCGAGGCTGCCGGCCTGCCGCCTGGCTGCGAGACGGTCGAACGCATGCCGTCCTATTCCCTGGTAAAGAACTTCTATCACGCCGTCAGCCTGTGGCAGGAGCCCGTGGAAAACGCATTGGAAAAGATAAACCCTACCCCGAATTGCATCATATGCGACAAGCACATCACCTGGACTGCCGACACGTCCGCAAAACTCCAGATTCCCAGGATTATTTTCGACGGAATGGGCTGTTTCGCTCAGTTCGTCATCCATTGTGTCTACGCTTCAGGGATTCACGAGAATTTTCCTCCCGCGGATCAGGCGTTTGTGGTGCCCGATTTGCCCGGCAGGATCCAGGTCAGGAAAAGCCAGCTGCCGGGAATGTTCAATCCAGGATCCACCGACTTCGGAAATTTCCGCGCGGAGGTGAGGAGAACGGAGCTACAGGCGTACGGGGCGGTGGTGAACTCCTTCGAGGAACTGGAACAAGAATACGCGGCGGGGTATCGCAAGGCGAAAGGGGGGAAACTGTGGTGCATCGGTCCGTTATCGTATTCCAGCAAGGATAAAATCGACAGGGAGGAAAGGGGAAGCAGGGCGTCCGTCGATGCAGAAGAGTGCTTGAAATGGCTCGACAGCAGGGATCCAGGGTCGGTAATCTACGCCTGTATGGGAAGCCTGAGCCGGCTGTCGAGGGATCAGTTCATGGACCTGGCATTGGGGCTGGAATCATCAGGCCATCCATTTATCCTGGTGGTAAGAGGAAGGGACGATTCGATCGAAGAATGGATTGTGGAGGATGGATTTGAGGGAAGAGTGAAAGGAAGGGGTGTACTGATTCGGGGATGGGCTCCTCAGGTGTTGATACTGTCGCATTGTTCGGTGGGAGGGTTCCTGACGCACTGTGGGTGGAATTCGACGCTGGAAGGGATATGCGCGGGTGTGCCCCTGGTGACGTGGCCGATGTTTGGGGAGCAGTTCTTGAACGAGAAATTGGTGGTGGGGATATTGGGAACGGGGGTTGGGGTTGGGGCAAAGGGCGCGACGCATTTGGGGGAGGAAGAGAAGGAGGAGTATAGAGTGGGGAGGGATGGAATTAAGGCAGCTGTGGTGAAGGTGATGGATGATGAGGGAGAACAAGGGAGGGGAATTAGGAAGAGAGCTAAGGAGATTGGGGAAATGGCAAACAGATCAGTGCAGAATGGAGGGTCTTCTTACCACAATCTCACTCTGCTGATTCAAGATATTCAGAAAATGAAGGAAACAGGAAAGGAATCATTTGAATGATCACATGTTTGTGTTTCAATTCTTCACGCTGCTGCCTTAATCATTAAAAGTGTTTTTTTTTTTTTTTCCTTTAATACTATAAAAAGAGAAAGAAGACGTTTAAGAACTCTAAAAAGAGAGAGAAAATTCAAAATTCAAGGAGCAGTCAAAGTCAAAGAGAGTGATTTTTATTTCTAGATATTAAGAGGATGTCAAAATACTAGTAGTATCTACTTCTATTTTGTTGTTTGTAATTGTATGATCATGATTTACTCTTTGCATTTTGTAATAATGGTATAAAAATTGTTTGTTCAAAAGCAAAAGCAAAATGCACATAATAGGATAAAATTAAAGTGCATCCTTATATTATATATATGCCCTCCAAGTTAAGTAGTGTTGTGTATTTCTATTCGTATGCCTACTTTAGTCGACAGTCTACCCCCAATGTAACATAACCATTTCTTCCCCATATTATATACAGAAATAGGAGTATATTCTTTGGGGGGATACTTTTCATTTTTGGTAGCGATCGAGTACGTAGAGGGAGTATGCTGGCGACGACGCTTCTCATGTACTGCAATAGTAATTCATCATCATCATGTCTCTCTTCATGTGAAGTTTTATCGTACCAATTACCAATTACTCACTCGAGGCTTAATAGTTGAATTGTTGTTATCCCATACGTCCTAGGTTGATATATGAGGTTGCCCACAAATTGCATCTGGTGAGGTGGACCTGATGAGGATGAGATTAATTCTGCATACACTATATACAAGTGAACAACCTTAGCATGCACAACCAAGAACTTATAAATGATTTCTTATATCGGCCATCTCAATCAGAAAATATTTTTTTATTAAAAATTGTGTGGTGCCCTCAACTTGTTAGGGAAGAATCCATTTTTATGGTTCTTCCTACAGAACCCAATTAGAAGGGTTCTCCTGCCAATTCATCATTTTCATTTTATTTATTATGTGTATTGATGATGTGGAGGTTCTCAATATATGGAGAACCCCATTGTGAATGGTCTAAGAACGAATGAACACTCATATTCATATACTCCCTCCGTCCCAATATAAGTGGCCCATTTCTTTTGGGCACGGGAATTTAGATAGTGGGATTTAGTAGTTAAAGTGGTGTGAGTAAATTTGACTAATTCATCCATCTAATTTATAATGGTTACATTTGACTTTTAACCATATTTATTATTTAACTTTGACTTAATGTTATCGTTAGGGGTGGGCACGGTTCGGTTACCCGGAGTTTTTCAAGTATTTGTATTTGTATTTGAACCGGGCAAATACTTAGATGAAGTATTTGTATTTGTAACCGGACTCCTCGGTTAACCGGGGATTCGGTTTCGATTCGATTCAGCGGTTAAGCGATTCGGTTCGAATATTTTGTCCAAGCACATTAAACTTTATAATCAAATCTTCATTTTTTAATTCTTAACCTTTGCAGGTTTTTTTTTAGGTTATTATAATACAAAAAAAAAAATCATATAACTCTCGAATTCGGTGGTTCATTTTAGTGTTATCAAAATATATTAGTATATTTAAAACATCTTAGTTAGTGTAGTGTCTATTTCAATATTGAGTATTCTTAAGGACAAAAAATTAATATAGAACATATTTTTTTAATTATCTTTACTTTCTAATATTTATTTTATTATATATTTAAATAATTTAATAAATAATGAAATATATTATTGATATATAATAATATACCATAAAATATGTATAATATATACAATATATATAATTTTTTAAAACACTATAAATATATTCGGTTCGGTTCGATTAATCGGGGAAAAAATTTAAAGTATTTGTATTTGTATTTGAACCGGGCAAATACTTAAATGAAGTATTTGTATTTGAACCGGAGTCCTCGGTTAACCGGAAATTCGGTTCGATTTCGATTCGATTTTGCGGTTCAGCGAATCGGTTCGAATTTTTTGCCCACCCCTAGTTATCGTAATGATGTAGAAAGACAAAAATAGTCAAGTGTGATCTTGTTGGAATCGTCTAATCGTATAGTTTTAGAATATATATTTTATATAATTTTTATTTATACTCATTTTGAGATATTAATGGTTAAACATATATAGGGATTTTGTGCAAAAAGTACAATTGTCATTATTGTGGGGTTTTTAATTATGTTTATGTTAATCTAATTTACTTAAAAGGGAAAGTGACCACTTTTAATAGGACACCCAAAAAAGGAATAGTGGTCACTTCTAATGGGACGGAGGGAGTATATATATAGGCTAGGCCCAGCTTTTCTCCTCCTTTTGCAGCAGCACAACTTACAAATGCAAGAAAATGAGTCATCCACATTACTATTCAGAACGAAAAGAACAAACTCCTCCTCTCTATATGTTAACGTTTTTCTTCTTCAGGAGAATAGGATAGAAAGAATTGTTCATTGGGCACTTATGTGAGAATTGAAGGACCAGAAATCACTTGAGTTCCTTTCCTCCTAAAAAATATAAAATAAAAATTAAAAATAAATTTTTTTTAAAAAAAAAAAATCCAAGAAATCTGTGACAGAGATATATGTTGCTGACTTATTTTTCAAGTGCTTCTTTTCTTCCTTGTATGTCATGTCTTCCTTTTTTAAATTTTTTTTTTTAATAAAAATGTTATTACCCTAAACTCCCAAACTAGCTACATAAAGTGTCCATTTTTATTGAAAAAGACAGAATGATTGTGATCACTGATCAGAAAAAGAAAATTGAGAACCCATAAAACCCAGAAGAGAAGTCGATAAAAACAACAAATTACTCTACTAAACAAATATATATAGTTGATTAACTACTACTACAACACAACCATTGAATGAATTGAAGAGAGGGTGGGAATGGCAGAAAATTAATTATTCATTCGTTACACAACCTTCAATTCTACAAATTACTCAGCTCATCACACAACAAGAACGTACCCAAAACATATATCCATTACAAACATTCAATAACCAATTACAAACACAACATACCATGCGCATCCAACCAATAAAGGATGACAATAATAATCTGCCTTAGCTCCTGAGATTATCATCTTATTATCTTAAACCATCGATCACACACACCACCATTGATGACGCCGACGACTCAACTCCACTAGGAAGTGGAAATGCCAAAGGATACAAGTTGCCCTATACAAACAACATCCCCGCCGCCGCCTCCGGGCCGGGGGTGGGGGTGGCGGTGGCGGGATCAAGAGGGTGAAGGTAATAGGGTTTGTTTGGAAGATATAAGGAGGAGGAGGAGGAGGAGGTGGGAGATATTATGGTGAAAACTGAAAAGTGATGGGAGCAATAAATTAAGAGTATGTAGGAATTTGGTGGTCACCTTTTTCCAGGGATTAAAGTTAGATTTAATAAGCATCTTCCATAGGATATCCCTTCCCCACCTTCATTGCTCCTTTTGCTTTATACTAATTCATACACATTATTATTATCTATATATTATTAAAACCATTAGTGTTCAACCAAGTCAACATTTAATGTGATGTCTCCATTTGAAGTTTCCAATTTTCTTCGATTTTTGCATTTTTATTTATTAATTTTAGATTTTTGCATTTGTTATTTATTTATTATTTATTTATGTTAATATATATATATATATTGATTTGGATATGAAAATCCTAATTTTTATTTTTTTAAAAGATATTCCCTCCGTTTTTTATTCTTGCTACGGACCCAACTACCACGCAGTTAAATGCACATTTTAAACCATTAATAACTAATATTCCATACAAGTAAAAATTCTAAAAGTTCCATATTTAAAAACTACAAGACGAGATGAATCTAACAAGATCCCACTTGACTATATTTTAACTTCTATAACTATAATAAAATTTTAATTGAAAGTGTGATGGTGAATAGTGTTAACACTCTAAATGGTGCAACAAAAAATAAACAAAGGGAGTATGAAATTTTCAATTTATATGGAACTGCCATAATTTTTAATTTTTAAAAGATTTGAAATTTAAAATTTTGTATATTTGCATTTATTTATATTAGATTCTGTTATGTTTTTTATTTATATACTTCATTTTAGATTTTTGTATTTTTTATTCCAATAATTTTTATTTTTTAAAGGATTAAAAATTTCAAAATTTGCCTTTATTTATTTATTTATTTATTTTAGATTTTTACATTGTTTTATTCTCACAATATTCAATTCTTTTTACCCAACTTTTAGTTTTTAAAGATATGAATTTTTAATTTATATGAAATTCACATACCAGTTTTAAAATATTTGAACTTTCATGCATATATTATTTATTTATTTTAGTTTCTTTTTGGGTTTTATCTGAATATTTTGAGACTTTTACATAATTTTTTTTATGGTGCGTTACATTTCTGATGACTCTACGATGTTGAGTTCTTAACATCTTTCTTGTGAAGAAATGAATTTTTTAGATGATATTAAATTTAAAAGTTGTGACAAAAATTTGATGCTTGAAGGGTTTGATTGATTTGTGTTTTGCCATGGGTAAATTAGTTCTTGAGTCTTACTACCTCTGAGTGATGTTTGTGAATGTCTGAATTTGATGCTTGAAGTGTTTGATCGGTTTCAATTTTTTGCATATTTTATTTATTTTTTTAATTTTATTTTTGCATTTTTTATTCCCACAATTTTATGTTTTTATTCATTCATTTTAAAATCTTAGATTTTTTCAGTATATCTATTAGTAATACGCATAATTTTTTTGCATAGTGAGTTTGTGTCTCAAAGTTATATAAAAATAAATAAATAAATAAACAAACATATAAATATATCTCACTATATAATATAAATTAAATATATATATAAGTATATATAGATAAATAAATATATATATATACATATTTAATCGGATAATTGGGTAATATATGAAATCTGTACGCTACCCGTACCCGATATGATTTATTTCGGTTTCGGGTAATACCCTACCCGATTATCTCTACCCTACCCTACCCGATACCCGATTACCCGACGGGTTACCCAACCCTACGGGTAAAGTTGACATCCCTAGTTATGAGTTATCAATCCACTTATATTATTCATATACTCACATATACATTTATAAAATAAAAATAACTATATTTACTTAAAAATTTCCCCTCAATATTGTAATTCAATCCCAAAATATTTTATATTGTTGTGAATATAAAAATAATATGTGGTGTATTATATGTATATGCAGAAGAAAAATGAATTGGATGGATATAATAAATGTGGAGAGAGAGCCTAATAAAGAAGATGAAATATGGAACTGATTTTTTCAAGTATGTCCTTCATAATAATACAATATCTATATATATAGACTTTCAACCGACTAACACTTAAGGTTATGAATCACATGGTTGCAAGAAGTCATCAAAAGAGGCAGTGGAATGCAGGCAGCAAAGTCATATAATGTAGGAGTAGACATTCACGTGTCTTAATTAATGAGACTTTTCAACACTCCCCATTGAATGTTGTCAATACAAAGAATATGCCTCGTTAAAACCATACTAGGAAAAAACCCAGTGGGAAAAAAAATCCCAATGAAGGAAAAAGAGTACATTACTCTTGTATCCAGTACTCCCCCTGATTTGGACATAATTTTAAATCTCGAAGCCGCCGCATTCCGATTTTCTTCACGAGCTTCTCGAATGTTGCAGTCGTCAATGCCTTGGTAAATAGATCCGCCAAATTATTCTCCGACCGAATTTGTTGCACATCGATTTCACTATTCTTTTGAAGATCGTGAGTGTAGAAGAATTTTGGTTAAATATGTTTCGTTCTATCTCCTTTGATATAACCCCCTTTCAACTGTGCTATACAAGCCGAATTATTTTCAAATAAAATTATTGGGGGCATTTGTGGTTAATGATTAAACCAAAACTCTTCAATATATGTTGAGTCATTGACCTCAACCAAACACATTCTCGACTTGCTTCATGGATTGCTAATATTTCGGCATGATTAGAAGAAGTAGCAGTTAAAGTCTGTTTCATTGATCTCCAAGAGATGGTAGTTTCGCTACAAGTAAAGACATAACCTGTCTAAGATTTGGCTTTGTGTGGATCTGATAAATAACCTGCATCGGCATAGCCGATTAACTCATTTCGAGAGTCTTTTGGGTAAAATAACCCAAGATCAATGGTTCCCTGGAGATAGCGAAAGATGTGCTTTATGCCTTTCCAATATCGTTGAGTAGGGCAAGAACTGAATCTTGCGAGTAAATTGACTGCAAACGCGATATCAGGTCGTGTGCTATTTACAAGATACATTAAAGCGCCAATTGCGCTTAAATATGACATTTCTGGGCCAAGTTGCTCTTCACCATCTTCTTTTGGCCTAAATGGATCCTTTGCAGGATCAAGTGCCCGAACAACCATTGGATTATTTAGCGGATGAGCATAATCCATTCGAAATTGCTTCAATACCTTTTGGGTATAAGCTGATTGATGAACAAATATGCCCTTTTCCAAATGCTCAATTTGTAGGCCAAGGAAAAATTTCGTCTTTCCGAAATCCTTGATTTCAAACTCCTTTTTCAGATATTCAACTGCCTTTTTCAACTTTTCAGGAGTTCCAATTAAATTTAAATCGCCAACATAGACTGCGACGATCACAAATTCTGACATATTTTTCTTTATAAATACACAAGGACTGATAGGGTTATTTGTATAACCTTTATTTATCAAACTTTCACTGAGGCGGTTATACCACATTCGGCCAGATTGCTTGAGCCCATACAATGATTTTTGCAATTTGATGGAATAAGTTTCTCTGGGTTTTGAGTTGCAAGACTCAGGTAACTTAAACCCTTCAGGTATTTTCATATAAATATCATTTTCCAATGAGCCATATAAATATGCAGTAACAACATCCATTAATTTCATTTCAAGATTTTCTCGTACTGCTAGGCTCATGAGATACCTGAATGTTATTGAATCCATAACTGGGGAATATGTTTCCTCAAAATCAATTCCCGGTTGTTGGGAAAAACCTTGGGCTACAAGCCTTGCCTTATATTTGGCAATTTCATTATTTTCATTTCTTTTTCTCATAAACACTCATCTGTAGCCAACAGGCTTCTCATTTTTTGGTGTTTGGACAATAGGGCCGAATACTTTTCGTTTATTCAGTGAATCTAGTTCAGACTGAATCGCATCTTTCCATTTTGCACAATCATTTCTTTTCCGACATTCTTCAACTGATCTTGGTTCAGGATCCTCGTCATTTTCCATTACATCGAGTGCAACGTTGTATGCAAAAGCATTATCAACGTTTGTTTCTTTTCGGTTCCAACATTTCCCAGTATTGATATAATTGAAAGAAGTTTCAATAACTTCATTTTCATCTGGGTGAATATTTTCATGTTCAACCTTTTCGGGAGTTGAATTAATTTCTCCTTCGGGAGTATCATCGGTGATTGATTTATCACCCATATGGATAATTTTCTTCTTTCGTGGATTTTTATCATTGGAACCCAAAGGCCCGCCACGCTTTAGGCATGCAGTAGGTTCATTTGCACTCGGAATATGCCCTTCTGGGGCATTTATATTAGCTGATGCATTTGCTGCATAATTTATATATGATTTTGTGACTTTAGCAGCATCATTAAAAGCATCGGGTAATTGATTTGCAATTCCCTGCAAATGCACAATGCATTGAACTTCAAGTTCGCATTGCCTTGTACGAGGATCAAGGAAATCAAATGGACTTTGCCAAGATATTTTCTTTTTCAGTTGATCATTTCCTCCCCCTAATGTCGGGAATTGAGTTTCATCAAAATGATAGTCTGCAAATCTTGCAGTAAATAAATCATCCGTTTTTGGCTCAATATATTTGATAATCGAGGGTGATTCATACCCGACATATATGCCCAACGTTATTTGAGGTCCCATTTTTGTACGTTGTGGTGGCGCAATTGGTATATAAACCGCACACCCAAAAATTCGCAAGTAAGATATATTGGGCTCATTTCCAAACACAATTTGTGTAGGGGAGTAGCTATGATAGCTTGTCGGCCTTATTTTCACAAGTACTGCTGCATGCAATATAGCATGTACCCAAGTAGAAATAAGGAGTTTTGATTTCATTAACAAGGGCCTTGCAATTAATTGCAATCGTTTAATAAATGATTCTGCCAGACCATTTTGTGTGTGCACATGAGGCACAGGATGTTCAACAGTAATTCCAGTCGACATGCAGAAATCATCAAATGCATGTGATGTATATTCTCCAGCATTATCAAGGCGTATTTTCTTTATCGGATGATCTGGAAACCGTGCTCGCAATTTTATAATTTGTGCAAGTAATCTTGCGAATGCCAAATTGCAAGTTGATAATAAACAAACGTGTGACCAGCGTGATGACGCATCAATTAGTACCATAAAGTACTTGAAAGGTCCACACGGTGGATCAATAGGTCCACATATATCGCCTTGAATTCTTTCTAGGAATGTAGGGGATTCAATTCCCACTTTTACTGGAGATGGTCTGGTTATCAATTTCCCTTGTGAACATGCTGCATAATTGAACTCATTTGGGTTCAATATCATTTGCCTTTTCAATGTATGACCATTTGAATTTTCAATAATTCGCCTCAGCATTACACCGCCAGGATGCCCAAGTCTATCGTGCCAGGTAATAAATTCACTATTAGCTTTCAAGCCTACTAGGTTATGTATTTCCGCGGCACATATTTTTATATAGTATAAGCCAGAGGAGTAACATGACAATTTTTCATTCACAATTTTTTTGCCATTTTCAATTCGAGTTATCAAAAGATACTCGTAATCTGCCTCTTTTGAAGTTTCAATGTGATATCCATTTTTTCGAATATCATTGAAGCTCAGTAAATTTCTTCGAGCTTTGCGTGAGAACAAGGCGTTTTTAATCGCCATTTTTGTCCCTTCAGGGAGAAATATAACAGCTCTACCGTAGCCTTCAATGCATTTTGCATTATCGATTATAGTTTTCATAGCGGTCTTTCCAATGTTAAATTGGTGAAATAGCTTTTGCTTTTCAAAATGCTATGCGTTGTTGCAGTGTCAATGAGGCAGATATCATCTCCGACTTTTGAATTTCCAGCATCCATTTCTTTACAAGAATATAAGAAGGTTATTAAACATCAGCAATATAAATATTATTAATGCAAAAATATATTTATATTATATATGGATAATAAAAAGGGAAGTACAGGATATCATTATTTATATTAAACAGGAGTTATAAAAGATAAGTACAAAACATATATAACTATATAATATATTATTTTGTAACAGTATCTTGCTCAACAAAATCATCAGCTTCCAGGTGCGTGATATTATCATTTAATATATCATCATATGTATCATCGTGGGTATTATTATGGTGTGCTTCAACACCTGGTCTTTCTTTTCGTTTCGAGGCCTGATACAATTCAGCTAAGTGTTTAGCTGTGTGGCATGTTTGAGCCAGATGACCTTTAATTCCACAACGATCACAAATTTCATCATTTTGTTTATGCTTTCTTGCATAATTTCTTTGTTGTGGTTTGTAAGGCCTTATGGTATCATATCTGTGATTTTGCTCAAGTCGAGATTTATTGTATAATTATTTTGACGAGATGATTCACATCTGCCTCGATTGTGATGCCGATTTTGACCACGATCATCATTTTGATTTTTAATGTGCCCACGACCACGCACATATTCCGCTGATTGAGCCGCGTTCACATCAGGAAACGGTTTCGCACATGCGGGCCTAGATTCATGATTTCTCAACAACAATAGGCTGTTTTGGTTAGCCAATAATAAGCAGGTGATAAGATCAGAATATCTTTGGAAACCTTTTTGACGGTATTGCTCACTCAATACTGAGTTTTTAGAATGAAACGTAGAATACGTTTTTTCAAGCATTTCTTCTTCAGAAATCTTTTGCCCACATAATTGCAATTGGGCCGTAATTTTGAACACAACGGAATTATATTCCCGGACTGTTTTGAAGTCCTGAAGCCTCAGGTTTTGCCAGTCATCACAGGCTTTTGGAAGCACCGTTTTTTAAAGATTATCATATCTTTCTTTCAACTTTTCCCACAATGCCAGCGGGGATTTCACAGTCACGTACTCCATTTTAAGTGCCTCTTCGATATGATGGCACAAGAAAATCATGATTTTGTCTGATTTTGATGGCTGAGATTTTTGCCTTCAGCAATAGTATCTTCCAGACCCATTGAAGTAAGATGCATTTTCACATCTCGGGCCCAGGACATATAATTGCTTCCTTCAACGGTTAAGGGAGCAAATTCCTGCTTTGCAAGGTTAGCCATAATCTTATTGAAAATTTTGGAATAAAAATTATACATCAAATTCTTATAACCCGGGCAAAGTCTCATCGTGCTGATAACGTGTTGTGAATATAAAAATAATATGTGGTGTATTATGTGTATGCAGAAGAAAAATGAATTGGATGGATATAATAAATGTCCAGAGAGAGCCTAATAAAAAGATGAAATATGGAACTGATTTTTTCAAGTCTGTCCTTCATAATAATACAACATCTATATATATAGACTTTCAACCGACGAACACTTAAGGTTATGAATCACGTGGTTGCAAGAAGTCATCAAAAGAGGCATTGGAATGCAGGCAGCAAAGTCATATAATGTAGGAGCAGACATTCACGTGCTTAATTAATGAGACTTTTCAACATATACGTGATTAAGAACCATATAGTCAACCAAACACTTTCCTAACAGAGAGATATAATATTAATAGAGAGATATTAATAGGTCCAAATTTGAAAGATTAAAATCAGCAGATGATCAGTAGTTCTAAATAGGCAGTTGCAACTTGCACATATGGGCTGTTTGGATGACAGCATATTGACCAGCATATAGCTTGCTCCCAAACATCCCCATATTACATTGCAAGTTTGCAACATCATTTTCAATTAATTATCGGTCTGTGTATTTCGAAACAAAATAATTTCTTCTAGTTAATTCTGCATCTTTTTATTAATATTTTCTCCAAATTATGGATCGGACCAATTCTCTCTATTCTGCATGATGAAATATTGAAATTTAAAGCTCCGTCCTGCTCATAATTTTCAAAGTACGTGCACTTACATACTAAAGATAATTCTGCCGTGGTTCTGAACTTTAAAACGACTCACGATAAAAAAAATAATAATAAAAAAAATTAAAATAAGTCATTGTATGACAGCAAAAGAAAAAAGTAAAACACGAAGCGTTTTTTAAAAACAATACTATTAACCCTACTAGTAACTAACCCGTCGAGACTCGACGGGTATAATTATATATTTTATATAATATATGCTTGTATTATTATATAACTCGACAGGTATGATTACCCGTAAAGTTTATAAGAATATAATCCGGAAATGTCACATCTGATTGTAAATCTCCAAAATCAATACCGGTATTACCATCACCTACATCAAGTATCCATTTTGAAAATTTTATGTCATATATAAATTTCATTGTATATAACATTTGTTGTGGTATATCGAGTTAATCATTCTTAATTGCATATTAATACTTTGAATCACATCTTGCTAGTGACACAAAATATTGCAATATAACTAACTGTTCATGACTAAAAACTGGTTTTGAAATATAAAGTCCAATATTTTTTAAAGATTGACACTGACTTTTGTTTATAATCATGGCAAAACAAACTGCGGTGAGAATTTTCTCATCTGAAATCGAATGAGAATCTGGTTAAATCAGGTAGGCTCATAACCATTCTACCAATCAAGAATTTTTTTACTTTCATGATTTCCCGAAAATTAGTTTAACCTCAATTGTATGCTTCCGCATCTTGGTTACTATTACTTCCATTGCATAGTATATTTGATGTATCTATATTCATGAGAAGCATGACTATGCAACCCTCATTCAACAATATTTCATGATTTAGTAATCCAAAAGAATTGATCGTGTTTACATATTCCAGTGAAAATAATTCATTGGCATTATCTATGTTTTCATTCTCTTGACAAATATTGTTAGAACGGATATATATATATATATTTTCATTTGCAGACATATGTTTCATGATGTAATCATTAATCGTATCAACCATCTCATTGGTATAGGTTAGTATAGCACTATCTTTAAAAATACTTGGATTTGAAGTGGTGCAGTTTATATTTGTATATGTAATCTCAACAATTGACGCTATAGGCAGTGTTTTAAATTTCGATCAAAATCCCGAAATTCGACCGAAATTTCGAGCTTCGGGACAATATTTTTTTGCAAAATTTCCTCCTTCGCCCGAAACCCGAAATCCTCCGAAATTTAACCGATATTTCCCGAAATTTTTAGTTTTTTTAAAAAAATATTTTTTTCTAAATTTTAAAAATATCTTCTTTTTAAAAATCTTTTTTTTAAAAATTATTTTTATGCTTCAACACATGTTGATTTTGTCATCGATTTTGAGTCAAAATCTTTTCAAGCAATATGGTTCATGATATCAAAATATTATAAACTTAGTACATCATGGAATGAGTATTTTCAGCATATTGCTAGTTTTTATAGCAACAGAGATGAGGTATTTTGGAATATCTTCATTTTCATCCTCTCGGGAACTCGGGTGTGATTTTCTAAAAGAATTGCAAATATCTCCGAAATTTCCCCCGAAATTTTAAATATCTTCGAATTTTTCATAAATTTATATGTCAGTCCGATATCGACACCGATACCGATATTTAAAACCTTGTCTATAGGATCTCTTGTAGAGTTTATAAGAATATCATCTGGAAATGTCACGTCTAATTGTACATCTCCAAGATCAATATCAACTTTACCAATTACCATCACCTCCATGAAATATCTATTTTGCAAATTTTTGCCACATATAACTTTCATTGTAAACAACATTTCTTATAGTATTTTTAGTTAATCCATTTTACATACATATTAATACTTTGAGTCCTTTTTCTAGTGACGTGAGATATTGCAATAGGTGTATAACTATTCGTGGCTAAAAATTGGTTTTCGAATATAGAATCCAACCTTCTTTAAATATTTAAATTGATTAAATCAGATGGATTCATAATCATTCTACCAATCAAAAACTAAAATTCCATAAGTTGAAAATTTCATATCTTTTAAACTGAAAATTGAGATTTCTGTATATACATTATTATATTTTTGAAAATGCATAAATCAATAAATAAAAATACAAAAATCTAATTCAGATGGTGGGGTTTAGTGATTAAAGTGATAATAGTATTTGTGTTTAAATTTCTAATGAATTTTGACGCTATTTATTGTTTAACTTTCACTATATATTATCGTAATGATTTAATTAGAGAAAAATATTTAAGTGTGGTCTTGGTAGAATCGTCTAGGTGCCTAGTTTCAAAATACATATTTTATACAATTTTAATTTTTACCTATTTTGAAATATTAAGAATTAAAGAAATGTAAGGAACTTTGTATAGAAGAATAAAAGTGTATTGGAATTTGTGCAGAATAGTAAAAATGATTAATTTTAATAGGATTTGAAAAAAAATTAAGATTCTAATCATATTTATATTAATTTAATTTATTTAAATTGAAAAATGGCCAAATTTCGCGGAACACTAAAAAACGAATATGTGCCAACTTTCGTAGGACATATGAATTTTTTACTGAATATTCTTAAATATTATATTATTTATTTATGTTGCTTTAGCGGTTTCTTTTAAATATTCTTTTAAATTTTGTTCTCATGCAATAATGAAGGTTTTATTTATTTTTTATGGTGAAAAATAAGTTTTTTCTTTATTAAAGTTGGGTCGGGTAGAGTCGGTTAACTACGTAATATTTAAGATTTTGGGTACCCGTTTACCCGCGGATAATCCGCATACCCGACGGGTATTACCCTAATCCTACCCGATATTTAATTTTAGGGTAATAGGGTGGGGTAAGGCTAGGATAATTATATTTTGGGTAGTGAGTGGAGGTGGTGTACCCGTACCCTACCCTACCCATTTACATCCCTACTAGTCATAACATTGTTTGTCAGGTTGTGAACACGAAATTCAGATTAGTACATAGACCCTGTCTGGGAGTTAGCTGTTAGCTGTTAACTGATTCTGTGAATAATAATTAGTTAAAATTAGCTATTTGACAATTTCGAGACTAACTTTTTGCCTAGAATAAGCTAAAATTCAAAATGCTGCTATTTGCAGCGGTTTTAAAAAGAGATGATTGAACACTGTTTTAAGTTATTTTTATCTTTTTAAATAAGCTAGTTTTCTTAAATTATCTCACAAAAAGCTAATTTTGATTTAGCTGTTTTGACAAACAGTACCATAGTATTTTCTTTGGACATAATCATTTGCGTGGGAAACATTCTGCAATATGGGCATGATGAGTTGCATTCTCATTGGAAAGTGGAACCATACTTCTCAAATAGTAGTACTTCATTGTTTTCATGTATATAAGCTTTTAAATAGTATGGAGGTTCGATATCCATCGGCCTACTATCCCTTCCTTTTATTTTCTTTTGTAATTTGTGTGGCATGGATTCCCACCACCCTTTCCAGACCTTCAATGACTCTTCCAAAAACAAAAACAAATAGTACGGAGTATTGTTTTTTTCCTCTCTATTTTGGAAATTATTCTTTCTTATATAAAAAAAAAACATAAAAGAAATCAAATGTTTGTAATGCACAAATTAAATTTGATTCGGCCATGGCTCATTGTCTTTTGTTAATCAAGGAAATTTTTAGAGGCACAAGTGTAATATTCAAATTACGAATGAGTTTAATGCATTAATATTTTTCAAGAAAATAGATTCTCTACATTGACGAGGCTACTTTACTTAAGTGGTTAGGGTGCGTTTGGTACAAATAATGGAATTGCAGAGAATTAATGACGCAGAATGGAATTGTGGAGAAATAGAATTGGGTCAGAGAAAGGGATTTGATTCCCTTGTTTGATAAAACAGAGAATTAAACAGAGAAATGAAACAGATAATCAATTCTCTTGTTTGGTTATTATAAATAGAAAATTGAAATATAAATTTTATATCAAATTTAATTTTTCTCAACGATATATTTTTTTTAATAACGGTGATCAAATAGAAAAAAAATACAGAAAAAGAAACTCAAAAATATGCCCAAGTCAGTAAAAAGACAAGTAAACGTTTACTCGCATTGCCAATGTCAAATTCTTGGAATGCTGAGGAATAGCAAGAAACAATTGATTCAAAGGAAGTACTACTTATAGGACTTGATTGTATTGATTAGGGGTGGGCACGGTTCGGTTAACCTGAATTTTTCAGGTATTTGTATTTGTATTTGAACCGGGCAAATACTTCATTTCAGTATTTGTATTTGTAACCGGAGTCCTCGGTTAACCGGGGGTTCGGTTTCGATTAGATTTAGCGGTTAAACGATTCGGTTCGAATATTTAAAAATCTATGAAACTCAAAGATTTAAGAAATGAAAACTTGATTATACATCTTAAGAGGGTCGGACGAGGTTATTACACTCAGAAAAATATATATATATAACTATGGAATCAAATGGTTCTTTTCAATGTAATCAAAATATGTTAGTATATGTAACAAATTTTAGTGTAGAGGTATATTTTAATAATAGGGTATTCTGAAAGACAAAAATCAATATAGACTTATTAATTATGATGATATATTTTGATAATTAGCTCTTTAGTTTTTTATATTTTTGTTATTATATATACTTAAATAAATAATGATATATATTATCTATATAATTTTATACCATCAAATGTCTATAATATTTACAATATATATAACTTTTAAAATAAAATAAATATATTCGGTTCAGTTCGGTTAACCGGGGGAAAAAATTAAAGTATTTGTATTTGTATTTGAACCGGACGAATACTGAAATATGATATTTGTATTTGCTCCGGGGTCCTCGGTTAACCGGAAATTCGGTTCGATTTCGGTTCGATTCAACGGTTCAACGAATCGGTTCGAATATTTTGCCCACCCCTAGTATTGATGATATCAATTGGACTTATTTTGATTCTTGTCTTCCAACTCAGTGGAAACTGATGCTGCAGAGAATACTCAGGACAAAAAATCCGAAGCCCTTGGCAACATTCAACAATAATACACATTCTTTTGGAATTACAATTCATGCATAACTAAATACAAAAGAGTGCTGGAATGAATTACACACCATTCCAAAAATGCATCTTATTGAATTTCTTACACACATTTGCCTACCAAAATCAAAACAAGTCTCAAGACAGATTGTTGTGCACTTCATAACAACACATACAAGCACAAGTTTAATGATTGACTCATTCCTCAGTTGCTATCACCAATGCTTGCTTTATGATTATTGCCATTTGAGCTTCCCACAAAATCTGCAAATGTATCTGTAACATCCGTCACAGTAAATGGATTTGGCGGCACGATGGGGATATTTTCATCTTCCAGCATTTGTATCACCACTTCATCTCTATCGAAGAAATATAACTTACTGCACCAAAACCTATAGGATCATCCTCTTCACTAGACAAATATCACTCTTACTCTCCACTTGGAACTCTATCCTCCTCTTTTTCCAGCTGGGCATACATCCATTCTGGGAAATACACTTGGCTTTCGTCGTGTAGATTTGTAGAATAATTCTTTCTCCCTCCAACAAGGTTCAACAAATAACACTTCGGGCGCGGCTATTTGCACTCTACGTTTTGCTAGGTTCATCCCAGTTCTAAATCCACCCCATTGAAAAAATATAAAAAGTACCTAAAATCTAAATTCACCCCAACCCTAATTACAAATTACCATTGTCTACCCAAAAGATCAATAATCGAGTTACTTACTAAATTCACCCCAACCCACTCACCCACTTTCACTGTTTGTCTTCATCGTTCTTTCTCCCTCATCTTGTTTTTAACGTGGCTTCACGGTCTTCTTGTTCTTCAAGATTTTTTTTTATCAAATTCAGTCGACCATTAGCAAGAAGAAGGAATCAGAAGTCATATATCTCTCACCACTACACAAAAATGGATATATTAAGAGATAGAGTTTTTGTTTTAATTAACCCATTTGAAGTAAATCTAAATTTTGTATGTTAGAAATATTAAATTTGTGTTCAGGAAGAGTGTAATTACATCTTTCGGGGATTAAATCATGCTTTGAGTAGAAATTTGGTTTATTTTCGAAAATCCATGAATTGCTGGCACCAGACCTGGTGCGCTGTGCACGTTTCTTCGTGCACGGCAAGGCACACCGTGCACTCAAAGAAGTGCACGACTTGGCATGCCGTGCACCCTGCACAGCGCACGGCCGCACAGCGCCGTGCGGTCTGGGTTAGGGGTGGACACAACGCGTGGTTTGTGCACGGTCAGGTCAGCCGTGCACTGTGCTTTGTGCACGGCCGGGTTGGCCGTGCGGCATGCTTTGTGCACGGCCGGGTTTGCCGTGCGCCGTGCTTGGTGCACGTCCGGGTTTTCCGTGCGCTGTGCTTCGCGCACGGTCGACCAGGTCCGAACAGTTGTGCGAAAAATGAAAAAATTCAGTATTTAAAAATCCTTATCTTTACATTCCAAAGTATTTTTCTCTCTTCCATTTGTTTGGTAATAAGTTCAAGACCACTTCTCATTTAATTTTTTATAATTATTTCATTTGTTTGTTGATTTTTTGTGGTGATAGGATTTTTTTTGTATTTGGGTGATTTAGGGCTTTTTGTAGGTGACTTAGGGTTTTGATTTTAGTGATGTTGGAAAGGCTTAAAGTTGGGTTGGTTTGTAAAGTTTAGGGGTGGATGTAGTAATCTGTAGAGTGTTTGATTCTTTTTTTTTTTTAGATAATGCTGTTTAACGGTATTTTGGGTATGAGAAAAAAAGGGGTGGGGTGAGTTTAAAAAATGATAGAGTGAAAATAGCCGAGCCCTAACACTTCTCTCATCTCAATATCTCACTCTGAAAAATCAATGTCATCTGACATTATCTCAAAGCAAATTCATTCCCAAATTGAAAAGATCCATGGCATAGAAATGTAAAACCCATATAACAGAAAAACAAAGAACAAAACCATATAACACTAAAACAAAGAAATACTTATCCATAGGGTTTATCTATTTTTAGAAATTGAGAAATCCAATAGCAAAAACCAATCAGATAGCAATTTTTACTACTGTCCCCATTACAGTATCACAATCGATTTTCCCATATGAAGAAATCCATTGCAATTTTCGTCAATCTCACATAACCACATATTCACATTAATCAGAAATAAATAAATGTACTTGTGGACGATGAGAACACGCAGATTTAGACTCACCAACAAGATCAGATGAAGGATGAC
The DNA here is from genome assembly GCA_030278955.1 of Hygrophila difformis. Classification (NCBI taxonomy): domain Eukaryota; kingdom Viridiplantae; phylum Streptophyta; class Magnoliopsida; order Lamiales; family Acanthaceae; genus Hygrophila; species Hygrophila difformis. The sequence goes on along the minus strand of JAOANR010000009.1, from coordinate 9,913,260 downwards.
AGACGACGGGTAGATTTAGAACGAGATGTCCGAAAGAGATGAAAAACGAGAAGAGACAATAGAGGTGGACGAAGGAGATGCAGTCGCATGGGTAGACAATGGAGAACGGGGGGGGGGGGGGGGGGGGAGGAGACAAAAATGGTGAAGGCGCCGGCGGAGGGACCGGGTGTTCTGCAGGGGCCGCCGAAGATGGGAATCAGCGTGACGAGAAAGGGAGAACTGATTTTACATTTCAGATGCCTGGCCCCAAATCTCGCCATTTCTCTCTTATTGGAAGAATGAAAATTAGAGAATGAGAATTGTTTGGTTTCTCGACTTTGAATTCTCTCGCCCTACCAAATAAGAGAAATGAGCCCAATTCTATTTCCCTAAGCCCATTTCTCTCTACCAAACATGCTCTTAGTGTTGATGTTCAGAAAGTTGCAGAGCTTTACAATCTAATTGTGGAGAAGAAGCAACTTTGATATATTAATTGATGAATGAATTGTGTGTCTTACAAGACAGCGGCAGTGACCTAAATACAAGTATAATGCGTGCTAACACTAATAACTAGTATGGGCTTAGACAAAAGTAATACTTCTTCTGTTTTATAATAAATGCTACGGACCCTCTCAGCACGCAGTGCAGTGCGCATTTTAAATTATTAATATCTCAAGTCGGTACAAATAAAAATTCTAAAAATTTGATATTCAAAAACTACAAGACGGGACGAATCTAACAAGATCGCATTTGGCTATATTTTAACTTGTAAAACTATGATAAAACTGTAAGTCAAAAAAATGTTTGTGTGAACAGTGCCATATTTCCACATGTAGCATTTATAAGAAAACAGAGGAAGTACGTTGAAGTATAATACAAATGACAGCCCAAACTTCTAATGAGCCCAAAAATATTCTTCATTAGCCAATTCCAACTACATGGTTGCTGTTGCTGCTTCCATGACTCATCTTCTTTGCAGCTTTTGTAATCTCAACAGTTAGAGCTCAATTACTACTCAAATTAATTTCTACGGCTTTGTTGAATAATTATATACGGCAAATGCAAAATAAAGTACTGTATCCTTTCTTTTTTAATTGTCTTTTTAAATTAACCATTTTGAAATTCAATTAGGAAAAGTAAAGCAACAAATTTATTTACACTAATAGTATTTTTTAGTAAGCAATAATTATCTCACCTATTTTTATAGTTTTCTCATAAATAATGAAGGTTTAATTTAGAGTGAAATATATAATAGGGGAAATCTTCTCTTCGATTTGGCTTGCCTTCGTATTGTGCTTCGAGAGATGGTGAATGGTGAATTTCATGTCACGCCTTTTGCTTATAAAAAAACATGGAGTATTGAATTTTTGACACTCAGGACAATTGTGGTTAAAGAAATAGTGAATTTCTTGACACACGAAAAATAAAAATTAAATAAAAAAGGAAAAGGTTAATTAGTAGTAAAAAACTTGGCCGATCCTTTTGTTTTCACTTAATACTTCTTCTTCTAAGTGTAAAATTCATTCAGTTTATGTTCACCTTGCAATCAATTTAATTAATACTCTAAATAATTGACAATAAACGGGAGAGAAAAACTCAAAGAAACTTTCCCTTAGCTTTCTCAATTTTTTGCATAATTGCAAAATTCCCCTTACAAAGTTTGAAGAGATTGAATTCTAGGTACCCCTACTCTCGCAGCTAATTTTAGTCTTCAGCCAACTCACTACCCTCACTAAAAAAATCTCTTCAAACCGATTCCGATAAGTTTCCAAAATGCCTAAGCTAAGTCATCTCCTAGCCGCTGACGGCCCCAGCGCTCTGCCCCCCCCCGCCCACACTGCCCTCAGAAATCCGGTCCCACTTCCGCTCCCGCTCCTGCCCCCACTGCCGTTCCCCCTCCCGACGAAACTGGAAATGCCACTGACCGTCGCCGCCTCGTCCGCTCCAATCCCACCCCCTGCCCACACCGCCTCCAGAAATCCTCTCCCGCTCCCCTCCCTCCACTGTCGTTCCCTATCCCGCCGAAACCGAAAATGCCACTGACCGCTGTTGGTGGAAACCCTCTCTCTGTCGTCCCACCCCCACAGCCCTTCCCCAGCTCACCCCACCCGGTAGAGCCATTAGTATCCTTTCCCGGGATCCCTTCGCCATGTCTTTCCTAAATATGTCGTTTACATCCCTACCGGTTGTTGGATTTTCCCAAGGTATATACAAGCCATGGAGAGGATCCTGCCTCTCCCTACTGCATTATTGGTTGCTATTATATCAAACAAATCCGAAGATGTGATAAACTACAGGCTTTCCCAGTTTTGCGCATTCATCATTAGTTACATAACTTTCACCCTCACTGCTGCGGATTTGAAGCGTTCCAAACGTCTTCGGGAAAGGTAGACGACAGAAGATTCTCAAAAAATTCTGAGATGGAAAAGACATCTTTTACTTGCAATGGGAAACATAACCATGACAACCATGATTACTATAGTAACCTCATTCGAAACCGGAAAAGATCACCTGTCGAGGGTCTGTTTTTGGATTATTTTTGGACTTGTGCTTGGTGCAGTATGTTCATGGATGTTTGGTAATCGGAGCACTTTGCCGGTCCCTTTGGGCTTTGTTGAATGGAAAAGCAACAGATCTGTTTCGATGGTAAGAAAACTTATATTGAGATTTTCAATTATGAATGCATAACAATTTTTTCTTCTCCTTTTTTTTTAAAAAAATAAATACAGGATTATGAATATTATTTGCATCCTTCATGTGGAGAGGGTTTCCACCAGCGGACGAGGAGGCGGCGGTCAGTAGCATTTCCGATTTAGGCGGGAGGGGGAACGATAGTGGGGGTGGGGGGAGAGCGGGAGAGGATTTCTGGAGGCGATGTGGCCGGGGGGCGGGAGCGGAGCGGACGAGGCGGCGGCGATCAATGGCATTTCCGGTTTCGACTGGAAGGGGAATGACAGTGGGGGCGGAAGCGGGAGCGGGAGCGGATTTCTGGAGACGGTGTGGGCGGGGGGCGGGAGCTGGTCCATCAGCAGCTAGGAGATGACTTCGCTTAGGCATTTTGGAAACTCATCGGAATCGTTTTGAGGAGATTTTTTTAATGAGGGTAGTGAGTAGGCTGAAGACTAAAAGTAGCTGAGAGAGTAGAAGTACCTAGAATTCAATCTCTATAACTTTTTAAGTTGGAGAATATGCAATTATGCAAAAAATTGAGAAAGCTAAGGGAAACTTCCCTTGAGTTTTTCTCTCCCGTTTATTGTCAATTATTTAGAGTATTAATTAAATTGATTGCAAGGTGAATATAAATAATGAAAGAATTTTACACTTATGTTCTGTTCTACACGCAGCTTTTGGGAGCTTTTTGTTGCTTTTACTTTTATTTCAAAATAAAAATCCCGTTTAAGACCAACTCCAACCGAACCCCAAATCAAACCGGACCAAACCGTATTTTTAAGGTTTAAAAAATCTTCCCCCTCCAACCGAGCTGCAAACAGAGATACAAAATGCATTTCCGGGGAGATTGCAGGCAACACAAATGCAAAGATGTGTTATACTGTAGCTTACTACAAATTTGAACACAAAAGCAAATTTATTTCATTTCAATCCCTTAAGTTTTCTTCTTTTCATTTTCAATATTTTGTTTATTGCGTTTTAATCATCCCCAAATTTAATGCTATAGCAGTAACACTGATGAGATTTTTTTTGTATTTTTATTTACAAAATTCAATTTGATAGAATATAGTGTGGTACTGACTGTGATGCTCTACAATTTTTGAGAATCCATTAATTTCATTATACTATATTTTTAATTTAAGTTAACCGTTAATTTTATTTAATAAATAAATACAATATATTATTATTTAATTAGTAATTTTTTTAGTTACTTTGTTTAAATTTTACATAGGGATGAAATTACAAATTTGATAAATATAGTGATAATATATTAAAAGCGTATAAAGTAGTAAAATTAGAATATTCTATGAAATATTCTTTTGGGTTTGAGTTTAGTGTTTTCGGTTGGAGATCTAATACTGTTTGATGGGACATTTACTGTATTTTGGGTTTGATTTTAGTATTTTCGGTTGGAGATGGCATTATAAACCATAAACCGTACGGTTTCAAAAAAAATTACATTTTATAAATCATATATATTTATATATAATATTTAATATTTTTTAAATATATATTACTATATATATTTACATTTTTAAATTAACAAATAAATCCAACACAAAGACCCCTATCAAATTTAAAACAAAGCTCAACTTGAAAGCACATACGTCCATTACTAAAAAATTTTCAAATCCAATTTTCAACCCTAAATGTTATTTACATTTGAGACTTGTGAGTTACGAATCTGAATTGTGACTTGTAAATGACATTTATTAGATATTTAAAAACATTTATATATTTTGCTTGATTGTATGACATTAGGTACTTGTGTGCAAAAATTAAATATATTTCGTACTGAAAACCGTGTCCAAATCGGACCAAACCGTAAAATTTACGGTTTGGTTTGGTTTGGAATAAGTAAAAATATGGTTTGCTTTGGTTTATACAATCCCAAAACCGTAAAATTACAGTTTGGTATGGTTTCGCCATAAACAGGTGAAAACCAAACCGTAGTCACCCCTACGCTTTTGGGAGCTTTTGTAAGCTTCTTTTTAAAAGCTACAAGAGATAGTTTTTGGGAGCTTTCGGAAGGAAAAATAGTCCATCTGGTCCTTTTTCTTTTCTAAAAATTCAAAATAGTCTTTTTTTCTATTTTTTGCCCCTATTGATCCTCTACGTTTATATATAATATCCAATAGTCATTTCTCTCACTAAACATATGCTCTGAGCAAATTAATTATTTAATTATGTCCATATGGAATATTTAAAATTTAACTATACATATGACATGCCAAATTTAAAATTTTAGTGAAATAATAAAATAAAATTTAAATAGAATTTAATTTAATTAAATAATTATATTTACAAACTTTAATTAGAATAATATTAAATTTAATAACTAAATTTAAAAATGGGAATAAAAGTTACAATATTTAAAAAGTTGAACAAGGCGCAAGAGTGGATGCTGGTGGCGAGAAAATAATACTATGGTTGTTGGGAGCATCTATTGCTCATTTCCTAGGGCAGTGAAAGTCACTCAGAGAAGGGTGAGAGGGAGAATTGGATTTGGATAGGAGGAACTACATTGGGGGCTGCTGTTCTGATTTAATTGTGCAAAATATAGTTGTTTTGTTTTTTTCAGGTGGTAGCAGCTGATGGAGGGTCGAGAGGAGGTTGCTGGTGGCTATAACTGGATGAAGCTTTATGTTCCATTTTGTGCTGCAGAGGATGCGGATACGGCGACTACTATACAAAATAGAAAAATCTGCTATGGACGATAGTATTCCAAGGGAACTGCTGCTGATATAAATTGAAAAGCGCTACTGTCGGTCTGTACTTGATTATAGCGGCTGCTGATGCGATCGTGTACACTCGGGAATGCAAAAGAGAGTTGAAGTTCTTTGGACTCATATTGGAACTGGAGTAAAGAGTTGGTCTAACCACACCTGACAGGAAAAATGGTTCGGACGTGGAAAATGGAGAGCTTCCGACTAGTCAAAACGGTGAGATCAGTTTTCTTTTAAGCTCCTCATAGTATGTTAAAAGTGGTGGTCATATTGGCGTTTTAGACCTGGTTCCAATAATTCATATGAACTTGCATAAGTCTACTCCAGTGCATTTAAAATGTAAAGGGCATGAGGATAAACCCCCTTGAAACCTTGCTACCCCCAGCTTTGCATACCATACTGTTAGACACTTATTCCAAACATCATACCCGTTGATTTCGAAACTAAACCAAGAACCTATTACCTGTCACAGCCATATTGCTTCTTTGTCCCTTGGAAATGAGGAGTGTCTGTTGATGAGCATATAGAAAATCCTATCGATGCCTGGGTAGTTTGTTGCCGGAAATTAATAGGAAACAGAAGGTCTGTATTAGGTGGTTTTGAATTTATAAAGATGAAAATGGGAGGATGCAAGAGTGGTGCTTTCTCGAAAAGTTGATATCATTGGTAACATGAGTCCTTTGTTTGTGGATTGGGTAGTTTGAATAACCCCTGGTAAAAAAAAAAAAAAAACGAAGTGGGGATGTTTTTAAAAAAAAAAGAAAGAAAAAGAAAAAGAAAAAATATATATATATATATATTGTTGAGAAAAGATTGGGAGAATCCAGAGAAAAGTTATTCCTGTTCTAGCGTGTGACATAGTGGTTGTGACTGTTTTCATGGAGTTTGGTTTGGTCACCACTTTGCTAAGGTTAAGTTTTTGCGCAATATGATCCGATTTTTTGTGTGAACATCTATAGTCTGCTCCTCATTTCCATTATAGCCTTCCACTTTGTAACGACTACCGTGTTCCTCTTTGCGCTGGTCCTGTCTTTCATTTCCTTTGTGGCCCGATCTTTCAGTGTACTGGCTTAGATCTTTATGCAGGGGAGATGAGTTGTCTGCAACTAGTGGATGAGATGCCAATGTGACTCAATACATGGGAGTTTGAAATGAGAGCTTACCAAAGTAGAAGATGTGGATGGTGCTTTGATGACCTTAGAAGGGAGGTTATGGTTCTTGCCTTCATACCGACAAGTTGAGTACCAAAGAGTCTGCACAATGTCATTGGGCCATATCGAATATTGGTAGCAAAGGGAAAGGGATGGTTTCAATAGTACTGTTTGAATATTTTTCTGTGTGTTGATTTCGAATGTTAGATGAGTGCATTTGTGTTTTGTGAAGGCATGAGTGCAATTTTGTTTTTACTATGTGTGTTTCAAACGGTAGATAGTTATGTCATTAATATTTATGATTTGGCATATCATTAATATTTATGATTTGGCATGTCATATGTGTAGTTAAATCTTAAACATTACATATGGACATAATTAAGAAATTAATTAGCTTAAAATACATGTTTAGTGGGAAAAATGACTATTTTGGATATTATATGCAACCGTAGAGGACTAATAAGGGCAAAAAAAAAATGACTATTTTGGATTTTTAGGAAAGAAAAATGACCATATCAACGCTTTTTCCGCTTTCAAAAGCTACTTTCCAAAATTAATTAATTTTTCTCTACAAATTATAATTTTTGACAGCTACAACTACTTATATCGAACACCTATGCAAAAACCGATAGCTACAGCTCCCAACAGTTATAGCTGCCTACACCTGTCTACACCTGCAGCTCGCAGCTACAGCCCGCAACTACAGCTCGACGTACAGAACGGACCCTTAGAAGAAGTAGTATTAAGTAAAAACAAAAGGATCGGCCAAGTTTTTGACTACTAATTAACCTTTTCCATTTTTATTTAATTTTTGTTTTTCGTGTATCAAGAAATTCACTATATATTTCTTTAACCACAATTGTCCTGAGTGTCAAAAATTCAATACTCCATGTTTTTTTTTTATAAGCAAAAGGCGTGACATGAAATTCACCATTCACCATCTCCCGAAGCACAATACGAAGGCAAGCCAAATCGAAGAGAAGATTTCCCCTATTATATAATTCGCTCTAAATTAAACCTTCATTATTTATGAGAAAGCTATAAAAATAGGTGTGATAATTATTGCTTACTAAAAATACTATTAGTGTAAATAAATTTGTTGCTTTACTTTACATAAATATCTTTGAATGAATTTAGTTGAATGGTAAAAATAAAAATTTTAAGAATTAATTAATGCAAACATTGATTATTCGAAATTGAGACAACTATGGTGCAATCACTTGTTGGGTTGGATGAACTTGGCATTATATTTATTCAGGAAATATAATTATTTTCATTATCAATTAGTATATACTAAAAGTTTGAAATACAAATATGTCGGCCACAGATCGAATTTAAAAGATAGAGAAGCATGAATAGGAGAAACGAAGTAGTCAATGTTGTAGTATTTGTGTGGGTTGCGGTTTGACATAAATGACAGTTGACTGCGGACGGGGTCAACATATTAATTACGGAATACCCTGAATAAAAGTGAGTGTCGAGTTAAAATTCAAATGATCACCAAATATAAAATTAAAAAAGAAAATACTCACAATGCCCCCATAATGTTGAACTTAAAACTAAAACACAAAATATGTCTAGAACAATTGTCTCTAATTTAGGGTACCCCAAAAGTTGAGAATTGAGATATAGAGTACTACAACAACAATTTCCTGGACTGGAGGAAATCCTTTCCCTTGGAATCACAGGACGTGACATAGTCTATAAAGGTGGCGTAATCCGTGTCTTTATACCGCCTTGGATTGGCCTCCGTCACCAGCTTTGCTGCTGGCCTCACGGTGCTCGTCGGCGCCACGCTGTGCAAACTTGCAACCGATATCCTGCACTTGTCCGGATTCACCACCACCCTATGCAGCACACTCTTGTATCTCCCGTTGCTAAATATCTGTCTCGTTTTAATATATATTTTCAGTTACAATCTTAGTAGTAGTATTAATTAGTACTTTGCTGCGCCCCCTACCAGCTTATAAAAGTTGTACTCCCTCCGTCCCGCGAAAGTTGACGCGTTTCTTTTGGGCACGGTAATTTATGTAGTGGGGTTTAATAGTTAAAGTGTTGTGGGTATTTGTGTTTAAAATTTTAATGATTTTCACTTTACTTATTGTTTAACTTTGACTTAATATTATGGTAATGATTTAATTAGAAAAAATATTCAAGTGTGGTCTTGTTAGAATCGTCTAGGTGTCTAGTTTTAGAATATATATTTTATATAATTTTTATTTGTACCTATTTTGAGATATGGAGAATTAAAGAAATGTAAGGGATTTGTATAGAAAAATAAAAGTGTATTGGGAGTTGTGCAGAATAGTTAAAGTAATTACTTTTAATGAATTTTTAGAAACCATTAAGATTCTAATTATATTTATATTAATTTAATTTATCTAAAAAAGGAAACGTGTCAAATTTCGTGGGACAACTTAAAAAGTAATACGCGTCAACTTTCGCGGGATGGAGGGAGTACTATGAAGTATATGCGATGCGTACCTCGAGGTGGTCTCCGACGTTGACAACAAAGGATCCGGGTACGGGTTGGACTGTGACCCATTTATCTTGGCACCGAACCTGCAGACCCTCGACCTCGTCCTGAAGAAGGAGGGTCAGGAAACCGTAGTCCGAATGAGGTGGCATTCCTAGTGTTAGATCGGGCTGTGGACATGGAGGGTAGCAATTCACCACCATTAGTTGGCTTCCATTTTCGGACAATTCTTGCAGCAACATTGATTCCTCTTTGTTTAATGATTCTTCTGTATTCTTCAGCCCTAGGCTCTCCAGGATGGCCTCCGCCAGCATCAGGAACAGCATTCTTGTTTCCGCTGCGTACGTAAGGGCCGTTTGCCTGTTTGTATTAGTTACAACATTATTCCATCAGTCATAGTTCCAAACCTGTCTGTCTTTTCAGCGAATAAATTACTTCTAAATAGTCTAAATACGAAGTACTACTATAAAGTAGTAGTAATAATAATCAAGAAGGAATAGTTGTTACTTGAAGTTGGAAGGCGAAGTAGGCCAACGGGAGAGGACTTGGTGTTCGGGTAAAGGATGGCAGACCAGCTTGAGAAAGTCCCTCCAAGTAAAGACGCCGTCGTTTGTCTGATTGAAGCTGGTCCCATATCGAACCGGCGACCTCATGTTGGCCGACATGTACTTCTCTATTTCCGATAAGGGCATCGCAAAGAACGCCGTGCTCATGTCCACCATCACCCTTATGATCTCATTCTCTATTCCGTGGTTCACTAGCTGCAATAACATTAATTAAGACAGAATTTAAAACTTCCGAGGTAGTCAGCCATTCAATAGGAAGGGGTTAGTATTCAGGTGCAGCCACCATGTGTGTGGTGTGTGTGATGTGAGGGTTGTGTTGTGTGATGTATGAAATTGTGTATTTTGTATGTTGGGAGAGATATGTTGTGAGATGCCAAAAATGTGATGCTCATAGATGTGTTTTGTGATGCGAGATTCTTTTTTGTCATGTCGGCTCTTGAATGGGTTTGTACCGTAACGGAATTGCATTCAATATAATGGTCGTCATTGCACGACAACAAGAAAAGCACATTTTGCTCTAATCGATGGTGGAGAATTTTTTTCCTAACCTGAAAAAATCCAAACTTTTCGCAGGCGTTGGAAAGAGACTGAAGGGCAGATGACCGGCGTGGACCTTGCAATTGAGCAAAGTCGATGATTGGAAGCTCGAGACGAGGAGTGAACTCATCCTGGCCGTCACGTTTCCCTGTAATAACGTTGGGACGATCCGCGGCGGGTAGTACGTACTTGTTAGGGACATGTTTGATCCCAATTTCGAGCATGTGCTTCACTCCTTTCTGGTACATGGAATGATCATTGCTGCTATTAATTTTCCTGGAGATTTTCCGGGAGACCGCGGTTGTTGCCAATAATGTTGGAGACATTCTGAGCCAAATTCCTGTCACGATATATACATTGGGGAATAGAGTATTATTATTTACAGTACAAATAAACATGAGTAAAAGCTATCCAAATTTTTATGGGAACGTAACTAATTAGGGGTTTTGTTTTAATTTGTCATGCCACAAACCTGGAGGTTTGGCAGTCACGAGAAGAGTAGGGAGAGGGAAAGCCGTGATGGATAGAGAGACGAGGAAGAATTGGTGCATTTATACTAGCAGGGATTGAAAGTACTATAGTTCTGATTAAACAGGATTCGATCGATAATGTAATACTAGCAATTTGCAGCTGTATGTAGTAATAGAACAAAAAAGAACAGAATAGAATTTCTGTTTGTTAATTAAGAGTCTAGATTTGGTGGAATTTATATAGAGGCTGAGGTTTAATCCAGGAATGAAATCGTTGAAAACTGTGAATGGAACAGATTCTGGAAGGGAGAGTGGGGCAGGACGACAATATGGGGCCGGCCCGGAAAGGGAAGTGGTTATATGCTGCAGCGACTGTATGTAGCTGCAGGCGGTGTTGTGGGGAGGTGGTATTGTGAATTTGTGATGGATGAGATTTGTTTGATGGACGCCAGCGACGTGTATTGTGATTGTGATGGACAAATTCCATGGGAGATCATTATTTTTATTTGTCATGTGGTAGTTTTTTTTTTTTTTTTTTTTTTTTTTTTTGGGTGGGATTTATATGTCATATGCATATGCATGATGTCTTTGTAGCTTCCTGTGATATACTACCATCGTTCCTTAATATTTGTCACGGAACCACGCAATTCAATACATATTTTTAATTCGTAATAACTCAAATTGCATATAAAAAAATTTATGAAAATTTGGTATTCTAATTAAATCTATGCGATTAGCTAGACGAATCCAACAAGATTCCACTTGACTATATTTTTATCTTATGTAAATGTATTAAAAGTCTAATCAAAGTTACTCAATGAACAGTGACAAAACTCCCAATGTGTGAATAATTTTTAGGAACGGGGAAGTACATGACCAATAATTATGTGATGTGCACGATTCATAATGTGATGCTAATATGAAATTCTTTATACGCAAGCTTTTGTATTGTCAGCTATAACAAAACTCAAGCCTGGTAAAATGCCTGTATCTACAAAATTTATAGGAGTCTGTACCATAACTTAAATGCCCGGGAAGAATTGAATTTCATCAGCTGCATAATTATTATTTTAAAGCTATGATAATAAATGAAGTCAAGTTAGAGATAGAGAATAATAATAATAATAATAATAATAAATGGAAACGATAGTAGCCATGCATAATTTTAATAAGTAATGTACTCCATTCATTAGGATTGTGTTAATGTTAGTTGCCCAAGAGTCACGCCTCTCCTGTCTCCTCCTCATATACGTATTTGTCTTCCTGTTCCCTCCACCCTCAGCTTACCGGCCTCGTTATATTCATTACGATTACAATATAGTATTTTCACAATTGTCAACACACAAACGCGCTCAATTTTTAATTTGTACCTATTCGCTGACTTTTGTTTGTGTCCTAGTCTTTGTGTAACCTTAGCTTGCCCACAATTATATATTGGGATTTGGGGTTTCCATTTCTTTTTCAAATATTCTTTCTTCCTAGCAGTACGTAGTATAATTGTGCATGCCTTGCCATTCACGTCAATTTTTGCATTATTTTTTATTTTAAAAACATTGATACTCATTTGTTGGCAAAGTGATTTTTTTCCATAATTAATTAGTAATTAATTAAGATGATCTCAATTCTCAATCACCATCAGGGGATGATCGGGACTTGACAAAATGCTTGAGTTCTCTATCTCCACATACATCTTATGATTGGGGATTCGATTCCTCACCCGGTCTCTATCTATTCCCTTTATATTTTTGTAATTTATGTAGGTTTTGTTGCAAAGCTATAATATATATAAATTAATGTAAAGAACATTCTCAAAAATTACGTGCAGAAACTACCCGGATTTCGAGTAAACATACGTACAATATAATACTAACTATTTTATTCTATATTTCAACTTACAACTAATTACTACGTAAGTACTACTTATTAAAAAAATAAACAGTATCGGGCAACATACATACATACTCACCTACGTACCTTGAAGAGATGGGATTATGACACAGATAAATCGTGTAGCCACTTGAACAAGCTAAGTAGATTGCACCCTTGTTGCCATCACTATCCCAATCTTAATCTTGTTGTGGAGTCGTAGAGACTCCTGACTTTTAGGGATGCACAGGATAGCGAAGTCAATTGAAACCCTAGCTATAGGTAGGTGTATAAGTGTAAATGTATCTATGTATGCGTGAGCCCCAGGCTGGTTCATTTCATAGCTACGTTTTTGTTAGTTTCTACACGTCGTATGTTTTTGTTCTTTAATTTGATCTTCATTGATTCATTCATTATATTGCATGTCGTCTCTTACACTTTCGTCGTTTAATACCATAGATATCAAGCAGACTAATTATATTAATGTTGAAGGGGGCTTTTCTTAATACTATTTCCAATCCAGCAAACTTGTCATGTTTGACTTTTTTATACTGTTTATTTGTTCAAAATTAACTCAATTTTGTTGCATGTATATATTTGAAAAAATAGTCGAGTTCGGTCTTGTTAGATTCGTTTAATCGTATAGTTTTATAATATATATACTTCGTCCATTTTTTTTTAACCTTACCCTTTGCATAGTTGATACTATTCATTAAGTAGATTTAATTCAACTTTTTAACAAAGTTATATAATATAAAACATAGTTAAGTGAGATATTGTTGGGTTCGTCTAATTGCGTAGTTTTATAATATGAAATTTTTATAATTTTTACTTGTATATAATTTGAGTTATTAATGATTAAAAATGTGTATTGGATTGCGTGCATGGTAGAATTTGAGAAGTTATAAAAAAACGTAGGGAGTATATTTTATAAATTTAATTTTTACTTATACATATTTGATATATTAATGGTTTAAAATATACGTTGAATTGTGATATTGATCAAATAAGATATGTTTGTTCGGACACTATATATGAGGAAAAAAGAAAAAACTCATAATGTCACATACCTTTCATGTTAGATGAAAAATTAAATCATATCGATGCTAGCGACTAAACAAATTCAAAGAATTAATTGGGGTTTGAATGGATGGAGAGTTTAAAATGACCCATATTACATACTATACATTACATTTGTCTGTATCGAAGAAATATTGTGTGGTATTAATATATGGTGAAGTCACCTTCAGATTTATGGTGAATTGTTGACTTTCATTATATATTCATTAAAAATTTAAACAACCTAATTCAATGATAAAAATATCGAAATGTCATTGTTCTTCTGGAATATCATTATATATTGCTGTAGTTGTCATGTTATATTGTTCCAATTTTCACCAATGTCGACTGGGGATACAAAATCGATACATCAAATTCAAATAATATTTTTTGGCGCAGAATCTCTTATGATAATTGAACACGGTCACCCTGTCCATACCCCAATTTTGACCTCAATTAGTTAACATTTTTTAACATAGAATTAAATTAGTTAATTGAGGTCAAAATTGGGGTATTCAAAATGATAAGAGTACTCTTACAATGACCTTAATGCTATTTCCATACCAATCCCCAACTCCTTAGCGCCTCCGCAATGAAGGGGCAAATTAAAAGTGATGCCCGAAAAAGTTTGTATAGTGTCCCTTCAATCACTGATCTAAACCGCATCAAGCTAAGAGAATCAACATAACACGCCTAGCTAGGCCTGAAGGTTTAGGCTCCGTTTGGTAAATCTATAGAGTTTAGAAATTAGAGTTTGGAGTTTAGAGATTAGAGTATGAAGTTTAAAGTTTAGAGATTAGAGATTAGAGTCTGGAGTTTAGTTTTGCAAACTGAGTGTTTGGTATTATTTTTAGAGTTTAGAGTTTAAAAGTCAAAATTACATAAATGGGCTTTACTAATCATTAATAAGAAATTGTATTTGTACATTTTGAACCACCAAATAAATGTTTAATTTTTTAAATCCATTGTTATTAATTATTAAAATAAATATTCTTGATTATTTGCAAAATTAAAAGTTATGTATTATTTTTTGAAATTATTTTGAGTTGACATTTGCAAAATAAGATCGTTCATTATTGGAAATAAATTACATTTTGTAAATTCTTTTAGCAAATTTATATGTATTATATGTAAATAAATTACAAGCAAAATAAATTAATAAAAGTAAAAAATATTGAATTAATTAACAATCATTGAATTAATTAATAAAAGTAACAATTATAAAGGGTATTCTCATTATCTTTCTCTATTGTTTCGATAATTTCTTGTCCCTACTAAACTTTGAGCTATTTTCTCTTTATGTTGTGTCATCTGTCATCTGACCTTCATCAACATATCTTCCTTCGCATCGAATAATATCCTCCTCATCCCCTCCGTTATCGGTGCCTGCAAACAAATAATTCGAAATAACTTTCAAGTCCAATTCATATAATTCAAAGGGAATGCAACAAGTGCTATTTACAGATTGTGATGTAGCTTTATTAAACTTGAGCCACACCATTCAATACCAGTCGGTGAATTATTAAAATGCATGGATGGTTCTTGGGTCCTGGGGATGTCTTGCACATGCTAGAGTGCTTATCTAACACTTAATCACTGGTTATAGTATCTGGTCCTATGCAGAAAAACACAATTCATATCCCAAAGACATTCTCAAGATCTTTAAGATCTAATCAATCGCATATAGCATTACCCAACTGTAAAATCATGAATTAAATTAGATAAGAACCAATGATCTAAGACTAGGTGAAAAAGTTTCATATTGTTCATTCACAAGTCATTCTTCAACTCTTTGTTTAGCCAAGATTTTAAAGGAAAAGAGAGGATCCACTAAGCCTATACCAAATCTTACCAAGTTAAACCTCATGCCAGTCATGTCTAGATGCATTTAAAAACAATAGAAGCATGAAACGGTTAACAATGAAGTAAACCTCAAAAGGCTAAAAGCATAGAGTGCTAAGTATATAGACTGTGGATATCAATTCTCATTAAAAATTTTAACAATGTAGTAAACCTGAAAAGACTAAAAGCATAGAGTGCTTTAAGTACATGGACTGATACACATATCATTTACAGATTGTCACATATCTACAATGATAGAAAATATGGACACTGTACAATCTCACGACGAGGTCCATCCACAAGGAACACGGAGGAAATTTAGAGTAAATAGATATCAGCAATGGAAAATCAAAGGTGGTCTGAAAATAGCATAAAGCTTAAACATAACCCCTATCTACATTTGATGTCACTACTAAAAATGCAAACTCCAAATAAATATTATGGAAACTTATGCCTATATACTTTAGAATGGGATGTTATTCTCTTCAAAGAAGACTACAGTCTATATGAATAATATCACCTTACAATTCAATGACTAGTACCAAGAACCAGTAATATTCTTTCACACATTTCACTGACTAGTACCAATAACCATATTTTTAGAGAATTTCAAATTTTAGTCAAAGACCACTTGTTGGGCAGAATAGAGTGTTAAGGCATGACATTCATGAGAAAGGAAAAAACCTGTGCAAGTGGAGATACCACTAGTAGAATAAAATTTCACAAAAAGATCAAATGATTAACTGTCGTGTTAGTTTCATCCATTTTTTGCAAGAAGAAGTAGACACCAGACAACATGAAACATAGCAAAAGGGACGAACAAGATTAAACATACTAAAGCCCTCATTGTCCCATATGTTAATCCCATTTTTCATATTTCAGTCAGGAATTTCATCAAACAGGTGGTGATCATATTAAAAAATGCATCATTCAAACATAGAAAACAAACCAAAGGCTTGCCCATTCCACGTCTACAGTAGCAATACGCCATATGTTTCTGTTATACAACTAATAAATGAATACAAGAACACCATGCACAACAATAATTGTTTAAATCCTTTAGGTTGTAAGACGAAACAGAAGCAATTAAAACTACAAATTGGAAAAGTAAAATCACTTACAGGGGGTGGTGAAGAAAATTAGGGGTGGACAAAATATTCGAACCGAATCGCTGAACTGCAAAATTGAATCGAAATCGAACCAAATTTTCGGTTAACCGAGGACACCGGTTCAAATACAAATACTTCATTTAAGTATTTGTCCGGTTTAAATACAAATACAAATACTTCAATTTTTTTCTCCGGTTAATCGAACCGAACCGAATATATTTATTGTCTTTTAAAAAGTTATATATATTATATATATTTGATGGTGTATAATATATCAATAATATATACCACTGTTTATTTAATTATTTAAGTATATAATAAAATCAATATTAAAAAATAAAGATAATTATAAAAAATATGTCCTATATTGATTTTTTGTCCTCAACAATACTCATTATTGAAATAGACATTGCACTAAGATTTTTTATATGTACTAATATATTTTGATAACACTAAAACGAACCACCGAATTCGATAGTTATATGATTTTGTTTAATTGTTATATTGTAATAACCTAAAAAAAAACCTATAAACGTTAAGAATTAAGAAATGAAGATTAGATTATAAAGCTTAATAGGCTTGGATAAAATATTCGAACCGAATCGTTTAACCGCTGAATCTAATCGAAATTGAACCCCCGGTTAACCGAGGAGTCCGATTACAAATACAAATACTTCATCTAAGTATTTGTCCGGTTCAAATACAAATACAAATACCTGAAAAAACTCAGGATAACCGAATCGTGCCCACCCCTAAAGAAAATCCATTAATCTTGTTCCTGTTCCGATGCCCCAACCCAATTTGTGCGGATGGAAGAGGTAGGTTCCTTCTTTCCCGCGAATCGTCTTCCTCCATTTTTTTCGTGGGTAAATCTGGGCACAATTGGAAATTCACACATTGAACGCCAAACTCTGAACGTGAACGCTCAAGAATCGAGCGTTCTGGCGATTAGCCATTGGGGCAGTTGCGTTTTCTTGCATTTCGGAAAACAAACAGGGAGATAAGCGATGGAGGAGAGACGACGCTGAGAATGAGCGTTGGAAAGGCTCTGACGTTGTTCCCAAATGGAGCCTTAGTACTCCAACTTCTCGCGCCAATTGTATTGTACCAAATTTTAGGCTTTGGTTAAGGTGCTGAGACCCATGCCTCTTGATGTACTGTGGCATATCTAAGCCATTAATGAAATGTTGAAATCAATTGATAAGATTAATACAAATGGTACTATTGTAATTTCAACAAGACCCAAATGATCTCTATTCATGTTTCTCAATTCTAATGCTCGTACTTCTCTCTCCCTCATAATCTACTCTTTTTTTTTGGAATTTCTAAAATTTGATAGGTTATTTAGATTACTTGTAACGAGTAGGTAGATTTTCATACAAAGAACGTTAAAATCCGAGTTCCGTTGAGAAAGTTAGAGTTATTTGAAGTTCACTGCGATTTTAAAAAACGTAGCATTTACATTTCAGCGACGGTGCCTTTGCAATTCAGCGACGAGAGGTTTACAATTCAGTGACACAGAGTATGCATTTCAGCGACATAGCCTATACAACATAGGTTTTGTGACAAACTTCAAAGAGCTCTAATTTTTTCAAATGAGCTCGGATTTGGACGTTCTCTATATGAAAATCTATCTAATCAACGCAAGAAATTTCAATATTCTATCAGATTTTAGAAACTATAAACAAATAAATATCATATTTTCAAAATAACGAGAATAAGATATCATTTCCTTTGAAAATCTGGTATTTATCTATTTCTAATTTTAAAATTTTGATAGGAAACATAGATTCCTTGCATCGAGTAGATAGATTTTCATATAAAGAATGTCAAAATCCGAGTTTGTTTGAGCAAGTTAGAGCCATTTGAAGTTAATTGCGATTTTCAGAAACACAGCCTTTACATTTCAGCGACGATGGCTATGTAATTTAGGGACGGAGGCTTTACAATTCAGTGACAGAGGCTTTGCAATTCAGCGATGGAGGCTTTACGATTTAGAGACATAGCCTATGCATTTTAGCAACGTAGCCTATACAACAAAGTTTATGTGACAAACTTCAAATGACTCTAATTTTCTCAAATGACCTCAGATTGAGACGTTCTTTATATGAAAATTTATATACTCAATGCAAGGAATTTAAATATCCTATCAGATTTTAGAAAGTCCAAACATATAAATATCATATTTTCAAAACAATGAGCATAAGATATATTTTCTTTTGAAAAATCTAGTATTTATCTATTTGGAATTTCCAAAATTGGATGGAAAATTTAGATCACTTATATCGAGTATGTAGATTTTCATATAAAGAACGTAAAAAATCGAGTTCGTTTGATAAAGTTAGAGCCATTTGAAGTTCATTACGATTTTCAGAAACACAGCCTTTACATTTCAGCGACGGTGGCTATATAATTCAGCGACGACGGCTTTACAATTCAGCGACATAGCATATGCATTTCAGCGACGTAGTCTATACAACAAAATTTATATGACGAACTTCAAATGGCTGTAACTTTCTCAAATGAGCTCGGTTTTGGACGTTATTTATATGAAAATCTATGTACTCGATGCAAGGAATCTAAATATGATATCATATTTTAGGAATTCAAAACAGAAAAATAGAAAATTAAGAGAAATGAAAGACTGACGAGTGAAAGAGATGAATAAATATAATTTTTCTATTATTATGACATGAACTGTATCAAAAGAAAGCTAAGTTAGCAAAATTTTTTATATGATCTTTATTTAATGATAGAAATTACTAAATTGATTTTGTGAATGATTTTATTATTAAAGATATGATTAATCATGCTTTACAATTCTACTTTTTTTATTTTATAGCCATTGGATATTTTTGTATGGTTGAAATGATTTGTATTGATGTACTACCATTCACATTGGTAGTACCATAACCATTCCCCAAATTTTAATGCCAAGACTCAAGAGCTCCACCGTTTACAAAGTTTGTCCCTTCAATCACCCTGTTTAGTCGCTAGCGATTACAAAGTTTTTGTACACTTCTTGCCTACAAAAACAAAACTACAAAAGTAGGACTAGAAAATACTAATAGTAACACGGGCAGGAACCTTACTAAGGAAAAAAAGCCAATATAGTCCTTTATTTTTACAAAAAGTCAAATCAGTCATTTTTTTATTTTTTGGCCAAATTGGTCCGCTACATATATTAATTACGTCACAATCGGTCATCCATCCACTAATTATGCCCTAATTACATATTTTTTTGCCAAATCAGTCCTTTTTTTCCAAAAATCTAAATTGGCCCGTTATTAATTTTTGTCCCCTTTCATGCAGTCCAATGCACATTTCAAACCACTAGTAACTCAAATTCGGTATAAGTAAAAATTCTAAAATTCGATATTTATAAACTACACGACGAGACGAATCTAATAAGATCCTATTTAGTTCATTTTAATTTGTATATCTATGTTTAAAATTCAAGTCAAAACAAGTATGTGAATAGTAGCAAATTAGACAATATAGTTATTAAAAAAATAGAGGGAGTATATCGCAATTGGTCTTCATTTTATTGAGAAACACTAAAAACCACCGAACTCTAAAAGATGATCCATTTGTTTAATAACTACATTTTTTTAATAACTACATTTTATGGAGAAACACTATTTTATGCGATATACTCCCTCCATTTTTTTTATAATTACATTATCTAATTTGCTACTATTCACACACTTGTTTTGACTTAAGTTTAAACATAGATATACAAGTTAAAATGAGCCAAGTAGTATCTTGTTAGATTCGTCAAGTCGTGTAGTTTATAAATATCAAAATTTTAGAATTTTTACTTATATCGAATTTGAGTTATTAGTGGCTTGAAATGTGCATTGGACTGCATGAAAGGGGGCAAAAACTAATAACGGATCAATTCAGATTTTTGAAAGAAAAAAAGGACTGATTTGGCCAAAAATATGTAATTAGGGCATAATTAGTGGATGGAGGAGCGATTAGGACGTAATTAGTATATGTAACGGACAAATTTGGCTAAAAAATAAAAAATAACTGATTTGATTTTTTTGTAAAAATAAAGGACTATATTGGCATTTTTTCCAATCTTACTAATGTAGTAGTAGAATAATAGTATTGGACTAAATTGCATATCTTGGTATCTTCAGGTGTGGAAATGCAATTTTTGGGACATTGGAGAAAGATAAAAGTAGCAACGGATTTGAATAGGAAGCTGAAACAGTGAATACTCAAAACTCGTAAGTCATACGCAAAGACAAACCTCGGGGCTTAGAGCCTAGTAGAGGCTCAGCGCCTCAGCCTGTCAAAATCCATTGACGGCTCGTGGTGAGCAGGAAGTTTTCGCTTTGAAGTTTGATCGTTTCTCCCCCTGACAAGTTAGATCGACTCTTCCCCTAGAGGAGACGGAGACCTCTCCAGAGTCATGTTCAACGGTTACGATTTCTGGTATTCGCTCTATCTCCGACTCACTATCGTTCGTTCGCTAATTGAATTTCGCAAATATCCAATTCCTGCTAATCTGTATGTTCTAATCGTTGCAAAGTTTCCGTTTCCAATTTTACTCGTTTGTTTCTTGGGAAGTGAAAGAGTTCCAAGTTCTATCCTTTTGCTTTTTTAGTTACCGGGATGAATTAAGACTATGAGAGACCTGCAGTCTGCTCTGTGCTGATTTGAGCAATTTATATACATTTTCCTTTTTGATCATTTCAGCGATTACAAATGTTAGCGATCCTTGTTTTAAATCTTTAGTGATTAAATAGTTTTCAAAAGCGCAACCCTAATTTGCTTGACTCGTGGACACCTTGTGCCTGATGATGTAGAAGAATCTCGATTTCACTTTCAGAATGCATTCTATTGTATGGTGTGATTCTGATTGATTTTCAATGTAACCTTTCTCTGAACTATTCCTGATTCTAAATTACAAATTGTTAAATCACGAGTGATTTGCTTTCGAATCGAGTGTTGTTTGGAGTCTGCACTGGCGTCCTTAAATGATTTACTATAATACATCCAGTTAGTCTCTAACTGGAAATTCAATGTAAAATTTATACATTTCTTTTTTATTGCTCTTGTAATTTTCCCGCAGGGGTTCTAAAGTGCCACAAGGGATGTCTACAGACTCATCGTATACAACTTCTGGTATCAGTTCACCGAGCTCCTCGCACTCCTCAACACCTGGTGGCAGCACGTCTGACATATTTGGAATGGCTAATTTGACGGATAGATTTAACACTTTGTCAACTGCTTCATCAACAGACACAGCAGGCATTATTTCCAATTTGAAAAATAGGAAGTAAGCCATTTTTCTAGTATGTTCTTTTGGATAATATATTCTGCATACAGAATTTTTATAATAAAACTCCACTTTTTGTTCTTAAATGATTCGTGTGAGAGTGACCAAATATGTCTTAGTTAAAAAAGTTACTGAACTTTTCTTCTTGTTGTCTGTTATCATATACTGTAATAAAGTTTCGAGATCCGAATTCATTGATCTTTGAGTTATTAGCTTTTAATCTGTGGTTGCCTAATAATAATAGAGATTTGCATGATATATTTAGCATGGAGATATCAGTGATATGCTAAAAATATTTTGTTTCTGAGTTTCTTCTCGTCAAATATTTTCCTTCGTGTTCTTAGTGTTGATGAGCTAAGAAAGCTTCTATCAGACAATGATGCCTATCAGAATCTCTTGCTGTCACTGGAACCTATCATAACTCAGAACAGGGTATGCTGCTGCTATTCTCTGATTCTCTCCGTCATCTTTCTTATGCATATTCTACGTCAAATTTTTTTGCTTGTTCAAGGTTTTCAAGCAGCTAGAGTGTTCTAATGAACACATAATAAATTTTATTTTTATAAAAAATGAACACATAATAAATAGGCTACAGAGTATTGCAATGTAGTACAATAATGATATGAGTGAAAATATTGTTATCTTTGTGGTTGCCTCGTTTTATGACTCAATCTAGGTGCTCAAGATTGGAAATTTTGATAATTAATGAAACTTCATCAAGGGGCATGATGCCGTAACTCACAACATATTTGCATGTTGTTTCTTTTCAAAAAAAAATGTATTATATATAATTTCTCCCTGAATATGGGACAAGGGCAGGTCTTTCCTCTCAAGTTTAAACTATTTCCCCATTTGTTTGAATGTGTGTTTACGCGTGGATCTGCATCTGCACGCTTGTGTGGATTCTTACCTAGTTCAGGTTTACCAAACATTCATTTCGAATATTACTCAATCAGGTCAGGGATGAGCTTAGAAATAAAACACTGCAGCATGCTAGTAAGTTCTCCTTTCTCTGATAGCTCCATTCAGTATAGAATAGGCTACACTAAATAAAATGGTCTCACTCTCAAATCTCACTCAATTGCAGAAGAGAATTTGGAGAAAGAACCACGCATAATGGAGCTAAGGAATCAGGTGAGTTGAGACTACTATACCCATGTCAGCTTACGTATACAATGATTACAATCATTGTTCTTTGATGCATACTCCGAGATGCAATTTATGAGTTAGGACATTTTATCTACCTGTTCGTGCCTTCAGTGCAGAATAATCCAAAATATGGAGTTGGCTACAGCTCAGGAAAAGTTGTATGAATTAGAGAGGAAAAAAGTAAAACTTCTTGAGTATTATTCTCCCTCAGCACTCCTTCATCGGCTTCAAGGTGATTACCAACCTCACTGAATATATGAGACTTTTGAGTATATTGAAATTAAATTTCAGACAAGAAACTCCCAAGTCCTAGGTTCTCTCATTTCAGAGGCATCATTCATTTGTATTTTCGGATATTATGCTATTTTGGCATGAGCCACAGTTACTCCAGTTGACTTTTACTGATTTTGTTATTCTCACTGCTACCCAAGTTTTTTACTTTGTTTTTACAGCAATTATTGCTCAAGGATTTTATATTGAAACCTGTAGAAGCTTTCATCCATTGAATTGTTATGTATGATGGTTTCAAATGGGGAAAAAAAAAATAGAGTTTTGTTTGATTGGAATTGGAACCATCAACTCTTGAAGAAGTTTAGCTTCTCTCTTCTTGTCACTACAGTACAGATAATTGTTCGTCTTTGGCATAACATGAATGTTACACTTCACGCTTGCAGATGCAATGAACAAGATTGAAGAGGAATCTGAGACCCTGCATGGGGAACTTGTTGATAGAGAGATTGATATTTCATCCTTCGTACAAAAATACAAGAAGATGCGTTACAAATATCATAAGCATGCCCTTACCCATCTTGCTGCCAAGAGTTCTCTGACTGGTTGACCCTCTGGATGAGCTTTTGGAATATTACTATGTTTTATAGTTTTGTAAGTATTATTCACCTTTGTGCAAGGCTTGAAAATGCTAGTACTTTATATTGCAACTGTCCGTTCAAATCCAGTATCTCTCTGGCAAAGCTGTGTGTTCTCCTCAAAGGATCTAAACAATAATCGCCGTAATCTTTGATATCTCTTAGTATTTGGTTAGATGCTTTTTGAAATTTCAAAATAGCAGAATGAAGGTATTTGTAGAAACCATGGATAAAAGGTTCAAACCTTAAACTTGTTCTCAACAATCATATAAATTCATAAGGGGACATCATGTGGGGTCTCAACAGTATACCTTTCATCTGTACTACTCCCTCCGTTTTTTTTAAGTTCACCATTAGCATAGTGGATACTATTCATTGAGTAACTTTAATTCAATTTTTTCATATAGTTATATAAGATAAAACATAGTCAAGTGAGATCTTGTTAGATTCGTCTAATCACGTAGTTTTGGAATATCAAATTTTTATAATTTTTACTTATATATAATATGAGATATTGATGATTGAAAATGTGCATTGGATTGCGTGCAGTGCAGGATGGGTGAAGTTAAAAAAAAAACGGAGGGAGTACTTTTGTTTTGTGTACCACCTTTTTTAATTACAAATTACATAATTTATCGTACATTTTGTAAATTTTAGGGGCCAAAATTGTGAATTAACTTATGTTACATGGATTTCGTTCCATATACTATAAAAATGGATAGATTTTAAATATATTAATATTTTATTTTCTTTAAACTTAGAAAAATGAGAAGGGACATTTATTAAATAAAATATTATTAAATATGACGCATGAATATTATTTTGTCCTTTTGAAGCATATTACCTGAACGAGATTTGACCTAGTGGTTAAAAAAAAAAAAAAAAAAAAAAACATGTTGCCATGGAGGAGGTAAAAAGTAGTACTATACTACTATCTTCATGTTTTTAAAACACAAAAAATAATCAATTTATTATTAAATGGTGATAGTTCAAATCTTGAGGAAGAAGTCTTATACAGTATCACATGGGGCAAGACATGAGGATAGGAAGAACAAACCCAGCTGGAATTTCTTTATGTACACGGATTTGATTTGTTTGCCCAAAGTGTGGGTGGGTTAAGGAAACCAACCCCTTCCCCTTCCCCCTTATTGAGATTGACAAATGTGTTGGAACATCATCATTGTAATAAAACCCTTTTCAATCCTTTATCCATTTGTACCTATGGTCCACCTTATTTTATGCATAAATCATGCTGAATCCCAGCTTACTCTATTATTACAATTATATAATAAAGCTTGAGTGCTTAGCTTCAAAAGATCAACACAGAATCAATCGTAATATTAGAAATAAAAGTACATAATGTATTTATAATATATAAAATTCAATTGCCAGAATTAGCTAGAATACATTCTCATTTTGAGACAATCCTTATGAATGCTTTGATTACTACATTAATTAGTAGTTCAAAATAAACATGAATCACAAAAAAGTGTACACAAGCAAATTAAAGTTGTTTTTTAAATTAAAGTCATGAGATTTATTAAGGAATCAAACAGTAGTGCACATGATATCCTTTAACTTTTCAGTTGTTCCATACTAGTATAACAGTCATGGATGTTGTTAACCGAGAATTTTGATTGAACAATATTTGAAGAGAATTACAAGGATTACCAAGGGAATTATGAGAATCTAAACAAAGCTGTAAAGGAATGGAAAATTTTGCAGGAATGTAAAAGCAAGAATTGAACTACAGAATAAAACAAATGCAGAAAATGAAAGGAAATCCTCTGAGGATGGGTGTGTGTTGAATGCCTTCTTCTCTGAAGAGCCTCTCTCCTTTTATAGGAGGAGGACTGACCCCTTGAGACGCAGGGCATAGAGAGGCGTCTTGACTTCATGACCGTGGCGGCGCACGCGAGGCTTCTGTGACTGGCGGCATACGGCGCACGCGAGGCTTCTGTGATTGGCGGCATACGGCGCAGGCGACTTCTGTGACAGGGCACGCGGCACGCGGGATGATGACTTGATTGACAGTTCCTTGGTTATTATCCGGATATATCTTAAATTGGCTCGAGCCAATAAATCGGCCCTTTTGGAAGTGCGTTATCTTTTCCGGATATATTTTCACGGATTGGGCCTCCGGATATATTTTCACGGACTGGGCCATGTAAAACTTGGATATAAATTTTGTTGGGTTAACAGATGCCCCCCTCGCGCATTTTGTCTGATTAGCATTTTAAGACAAATTTGCGCGCTTAATTTTAGAATTTTTTTTGGCCCATTAGGGACAAAACCCTACATATAAGTAACTTCTAAGCCTCCATTCATTCATTTTCTTTTCAAAATTTTTCTTTCCTCCTCTCTTCTTCTCTTCTTCTCTTCTTCCTTTACCGGCCGTCGGAAATCACCGCCGTCGCCCAGATTCCGACCGTAGAAATCGTCGCCGGACGTCGCTGGAAGCCGTCGAGGCCGCCGCGCCGCCGCCAGGCCGCCCACGCTCGGAAGCCGCCGCCAGGCCGCCCCTGCAGGCCGCCCATCGCCTCCGCCTAGGCCGCCCCGGTGCCTCCGCCTAGGCCGCCCGGTGCCTCCGCCCAAGCCGCCTGCTGCCTCGCCAAGGCCGCCCAGCCAAGCCGCCTGCCTCGCCAAGGCCGCTCCGCCTGCCAAGGCCGCCCCGCTGCCAAGGCCGCCCCGCCTCGCCAAGGCCGCCTCCGCCTCGCCAAGGCCGCCCCCCGCCTGCCAAGGCCGCCTGCCCAGGCCAAGGCCGCCCGTGCCTCCGGCCGCCCAGCGCCCTCACGAAGCCGCCTCCACGCGAGCCGCCCAGGCCGCCTCCACGCGAGCCGCCTTCCGTGTCAAGGCCGCCGCGAGCCATGCGAAGGCCGCCTGCCTGCCTTGCCTAGGCCGCCCAGCCCTTGGCCGCTTTGCCTAGGCCGCCCAGCCCTTGGCCGCTTTGCCTAGGCCGCCCAGCCCTTGGCCACCTTGCCTTGAGGCCGCCCGTTGTTCGAGAGCATCTGCTTGCAACCAGTTCTCCCTTATTTGCTTCTTATTTGCTTCATGGACCAGGTTAGTGGATTGTCCTTCATTTTCATTTTGCTGTACATACTTTGGTGGAGGCTTATCACTTGTGTGGAGGGATATCATGGAATTTGACGAGTATTTTGGCATGTTAGGATTATGAGGAGGGATTTTAGACTGAATTTTGTGAACTTTGCCTGCTTCTACTTAATTCATGTGCGTATAGTAGATTCATACCTCCTATGCATGTTCGATGTTAGAGAATATAGCAAGATTACTCATTCTTACTCGCTTGTGGCAATTCCTATATCTGACATAGGCCTTAGAGAACATAGAAGATAGAAGAGGATGAGATAGGACCAAGAGAACATAGATCACCACGTTTAGGTGTCAGGTTAACTTAGAGTTGCTTCTCTAGTCATCGCATTCGTTATTCATGACATAGGACCTAGTAAAGGACACTCCCCGGGCTGCCACTTCATTGGCTCAGACCGCCCCTCATCAGCCCGGATCCTCGTCGGCCGCCGCTGTTCAGGCCGCCTTTCCTGTGACTCAGGCCGCCTCCGATCGTCGCCCTGAGTCGTCATCGACCGCCACTCAGGGGCCACCAGCCACCACTGACCAGGCCACCATCTCGTCAGCTCGGGCCGCCCGGAGTCGTCAGCCAGGACAGGCCGCTGCTCCCTTGACCGGATTTGCTGCCTTGTCGCGCAGCATGGCTTTTCAGGTTAAAATAGCTTGATTAGCACCTTCTCACGTTACTTTAAATCTTGTTAACTGCTTGACTTATCCGGGTATCTATGTACGGTACAGGACATTGCCGGGTCCACACAGCCGCATTTTGTTCAGTTCACCACCCCTAGTACCGCTCAGGCCGCCACTTCGGCTTCTCCTCTGACTATTCAGGTTTGTCTGATTTTACCTGCTTGTTCCGTTGCCTATGTTCGTATCCCTCAATCTCATGCTTGTTTTTCTCATCTGCAGCGTCCGCTTATTCCGGATTCTGATGGTGAGGCATATGAGTTCGATCGTCGGCAGGAGTCAGAGCTTTTTCTTCGGCCGTTTCATAGTACGCCTGAGCGCGCGAATGATTCGAGACGGTTTTTATCTTGCAAGTTACTTGTCACCGAGGCTGCCTTTACCAGTACCCTTGTGTCTCGCACTAAACCTATTAAATCTCAGCCTCAACATTCTGGTATTTCTATCTCCAAGCCCAAGGCTAAAGTTCCCAGGACTCAGATTGACGATGACAGCAACCTAGGTCAGTATACTTCATGGGTGCATCGGATGTCGGGTCGCACTTCTGATTGGCGTGAGTGGGGGATTGATGAGGCCATCCGTCTATCTACTAAGCCTGTGGTGATAGACCATCGCTTACTTTACTATCTTATGGGCTTCTGGAACTCTTCTGTTAATGCTTTTCAGCTTCCCTGTGGATTTGTCGGCCCTACACTTCTTGATGTGGTGATGATCACGGGGCTTCGTGTGGTCGGATCGGAGTTGACCCAGTCCGCTGTTGATGACCCTAGACTTGGTGCGTCGATTTGCCCTAAGGGCAAAGAGGCAAGGCGATACCCGGCTTACATTGTGCACAATAAGACGTCGGGGCCTTATCCTTCTACGCGAGACGAGCACGTAGCCTTCCTTTTACTGTGGTTTAGCCGGTTTGTTATTTGTTCCAGTGCTCGTACTGTTCTTAGCACTGCACTGCCCCTCGTCTTAGGGCTTATGAGTACGGAGACTCGAGCTATAGGCTCCTACTTCCTCGGCACTCTGTTTAGCGGCATGGCTAAGCTTTCTGATAAGCTGGCCGAAGGACTAGATCCCTCTACCACTGCTTCTGGGCCGCTATGGTTCTTGCAGTTATGGGTCCAGCTATATTTTCCCCAGCTGTTTACAGGGGTACTACGCCCTAGTCCGCAGGAGGTTTCGGAGGGTGATCCGTTAGGTGAGATATTGGCTGCTCAGTCTGTGAGTATTAGCCGGGATGGCCTTCTGAACCGAGATGGTCTGGGGATTATCCACTGGCTTTATCATTATCGGCCGTCCTACCATGACTTATTTGTTTATGCCTCCATTCCTCGGTTGCTGGCTACGCTGATATGTCTCCCTACTCATCCACGTGGCATTCATGGGGAGTTTACATGGAATATCAGCATGAAACCTCACATGCTTTTGAGTGGGGTGAAGAGGAATGACGCTTATAACCCTTTCATCGCTGAGCCTTATTGCCCTCACCTGCTTGCTCGCCAGTTCGGCTGCCACCTCGGGCTTCCTCGCCGGGTGAAGTGGCCGACTCGTTTTACCAGGAAGGAGAGGATGACACCCGCAGTTATCAAGGCTGTGATAGCCTTTTCGTCTCGTCTGACGCTCTCCAGCTATCTCCCGTTTACTCCGACTGGATCGCTGGCTGCTGGTTTTATGGCGTGGTGGACGCCGTACATCACTTCTATTTTGCCGCCCTATGATCAGCTGGCGTCTCGTTTTGGAGATTCAGCTCCTTCGCGTCAGTCTCGTGTTTCAGCTTCCCGCGGTGGTCCCTCGAGATCCAAGAAGTCCCAGTCTGGTCCAGCCTCTTCCTCCCGTAAGCGTCAAAGAGGTATGTTGAATCATTTCATTGTCAATACAGCGCTTCATACACTGCCCCTTTATATGCTGTTTCTTTGTCTGCAGTTGATGAGGATGCTTCAGTTAGCGCCGAGCGGTCTGGTTCTGACGAGGAAGATGCCAGTTCTAGTGATGATGGATCACGCTCAGGTGATCAGGAGGGTCATGAGGGCGATGAGGAGGACCATGAGGATGAGTCGGTAGACCCCTATGATGATGATGATTATAGCCAGGCGGATGATCATGTTGCTGATATTCCTGTGGCCGCCAATCCCAGGCACCAGATGATAGACGCCGTGACGATTGGCGCTGCGGATTCCTTGCCTGCAACTACTGCCGACCAGGTATGTTTTGCCACTGTTAGACTTTTTATTTGCATTTCTCTTTTTAGTATCGTAATGACATCGCGCTTGACCACTCAGGTTGATCCACGCTCCTCTCGGTCCGCGATTGGCTCGGCTGGCCATGAGTTGGTTCCACAGGTATTTCTTGATTGTCTTCCCTCTCATTTTATGCTTATTTTGTTTAAGCAATGCATTCTAAGGATATTTGTGTCCTCCAGGCTCCTCCTGCAGATATTATTCAGGCTGCAGATCACATTTTCCAGACTAGTCAGGTTGGCCCTTCGGTGATCCCTCAGGTATTTTTATTGATTATGTCGTTTCCGTTTTTCTTTTCCAAGGACATGTTTTGAGGATCTCTCTTTCTAGCTTCCTATGGACCAAGCAGACCATCCTACTACTGCTGCTCCTATTACTTCAGCTGATTCAGTCGCGCCGCTTCTTCCGGTATGGCTCACTTCAGCTTTCGTGGTTATGAGATTTTCTTAGCATATACTTATGTGAAGCTGTCTTCAGGTACCCATGATCCGTGCCTCAGTCCCAGCGACCTCTCTGCCAGGTCCTTCGGTGTCTACTCCTGCTGACCGGGTTGTTTCATCATGCGAGGCGTTTGACCGCCTTCTATCCACTCATGTTGATCGGCTCTCCACTGATGTGTTCTCTAGTCTTGATCGCCTGTTAGACGATGTCAGCGCAGTTTCTGCCTTTACTGAGGATGCTGACTTTCTCAGCTTTTCAGAGCGCGTTGCTGATTTAGCTGTTTCTTATCCTGCTTTCAGTAGCTCTGCAGATCAGTCTGCTCATGATCTGACGCTGCTTGATGACCTCGAGGCACGATACCGCGAGGTTTGTCTTCAGATAGAGGCTATCCACCCTCAGCGCGAGCAGTTGTCTACTGATCGCGGGGTTAGAGAGAGTCGCAGATCCCATCTTAGGGACGTTGCTACGCGAGCAGAGCGTGATATTGAGGAGGCAGAGCGTTTCATTCTTGAGAAGAGGCGTATCCTTCAGGAGGCTAATGAGGAGCTTGCTACCTTAGAGCCTGTCTTGGCTGATATTTCTTCCCGAGCTGCTGAGTTAGAGACTTCCTATGGTCGTTTAGCCGCAGATGAGCGTGATTTATCGGCTGAGTTATCGGGAGTTCGGACCCGTCGGCTTCGGTTGTCGGTCCGTGCTCGTGCTTCGGCGGCCGCACTTCTTCGTCTGACGGACATGTTCGAGCGCACTCGTGATCAGTGGGCCCTTATGCGTCAGCGTATACTGGGTGGTGTTAGGCAGCTTCCTCTTCCTTAGTTTTTTTTGCACTGTTTCGTTTTCAGTACACTTTTGGGTCAGCCCATCGGCCTTGTGGTGGGCAACTCTTGCCTTTACTTTGGGATATTACTGTTACTTGGCCACTTTTGGCCGAGCTTGCGACTTGGCCACTTTTTGATGCACTTTGCGTTTCTTATTCAGATTCCCACACTGATGGATAAAACACTTTAAGGTATTTCGCATTTATACTCTGTTTGTGTTCTTGGCCATCGATGTCCATCAGTTTGTATGCACCATTAAGTAGTCTTTGCGTAACAATGAATGGTCCTTCCCAATTTGGAGACCACTTGCCTGTTTCATTGCCACGCACCCCCGATGGTAGAATCACCTTCCATACTAGGTCTCCCTCGTTAAAAGTTTTGCCCCGAACCCTCTTGTCGTAATGTCTTGCCATTTTCATCTTTTGGCGACGAATATTTTCCAGAGCGGTCAGCTTGTCTCTGTCTGCTGTCTCCAATTCTTGCAGCATGGCCTCTTCATATTTAGATAAGTCTAAGTGATGCTGATGAGCCACTCTTAGAGAAGGAACTGTTATTTCCAAAGGTAAAACGGCGTCATGACCATATGTCAAGTAGTACGGCGTAAACCCTGTAGCTGTGGATTTAGAGTTTCTGTAAGCCCATAGAACCTCTAATAAGGTCTCATGCCATTTCCTAGGCTTTTCGCCTACCGCCTTTTTGATCATACTTATTAAGATCTTATTGGTGGCTTCAGCTTGACCATTTGCTTGGGGATAGTAAGGAGTAGAATGATAGATGCGGATTCCAAACTGCTTGGCAAAAGCTACAAACTTTTCGCCAGTGAACACTGTACCTTGATCGGCAGTGATTGTTTGGGGAATCCCAAATCGATGTATGAGCTCAGTCACGAACCTAATTACATCGCTTTGGTCGATCTTCTTCATTGGCCATGCTTCTACCCATTTGGTGAAGTAATCAGTGGCCACTAGTATGAATGCATGGTTTTTGGATGACGGTGGATGAATTTTTCCAATGATGTCCATCCCCCAGCCACGGAATGGCCAAGGCTTAATGACCGTGTGTAATTCTTCCGCCGGTACCCTTTGAATTGGGCCGTGCTTTTGGCAAGCCTCACACCCGCGAGCATATGTGATACAGTCCTCCATGATGGTTGGCCAAAAGTATCCATGACGGTGGATGCTCCATCTCATGCTCGGCCCTGCCCGATGAGAGCCGCATATTCCCTCATGGACTTCTCCCATAACCAACTTAGCATTCTCGGGGCCTATACACTTGAGCAATAATCCATCAACCCCCCTTCGGAATAGTTCGTCATTGACCAGCACGTACCGCAGAGCTTTTACCTTTAGTGAGTTATCTCCCCCCGATGACGGGTTCTCGAGGTACTGTATGATTTCGGTCCTCCAATCACCACTCTCTTGTTGGTCCTCAGGTTCACTTGTGATGGCGGCAATGTGTGGTGCCCCCCTAGGGCGACAAGACTGCCAGCCTGAAGCAAGTTGTGCAGCCTCGTTGGCCTCTTGATTTTGGCTTCTGGGTACATGTGTGATGGTAGCGTCCGAAAACTTGCTCAAAAGTTCTAGTGCTGTCTCATAGCACTTAATCAATCTGGGACTCTTGCATTCATATTCTCCGGTTAACTGCTTCAGGATGACTTGGGAGTCTCCAAAAATTGTAATTGATTTCGCACCTTTAAGCAATGCAGTTTCGAGGCCGAATATCAAAGCTTCGTATTCTGCTTGATTGTTGGTGGTGCCAGGCTCTAACTCCCGAGCTAGCTTCCAATGTTCCCCAAGAGGACTAGTAATTGTAATGCCGGCCCCCGAGCCGCTGCTTGCACAAGATCCATCAAAGGTTAACTCCCAAGGTTCGAATCCTATAAAGGAAGCTTCTCTGGGATCCTCTAACAGAACCAACGAAGGGTGTTGAGCTAAGAAATCAGCTAAAGCTTGTCCCTTGACTGCCTTTTGAGGAACGTGTACAAGGGTAAAAGGACTGATCTTCATAGCCCACTTAGCTTGTCTACCCTTCAATGCTGGTTTGTGCAAAAGGGTTTTCACCAAGTCAAAGGGAGCCACTACATGGACTGTTCTTGGCAGCATGTAGTGTTCTAACTTGTTGCAGGAGTATACTAGGGCGTAGCACAACTTTTCTAATGCAGTATATCTTACCTCTGGCCCTTGTAAAGTCTTGCTAAGGTAATAGATAGCCCTCTCCTTGCCGCCTTCATCGTCCTGTGCAAGCAAACACCCGATAGATTCTTCAGCGGCCGATACATATAGTTTCAAAGGTATTCCAGGTTTTGGCGGCACTAATACTGGAGGATTGATCAATGCTCTTTTTATTTCCTCGAAGGCTGCTTGATGCTCAGTCGTCCAGAGAAACTTCTCGTTCTTTCTTCCTTTAAGCAAGGTAGTGAACGCTTTCATCTTGCCGGCAGCATTGGCAATGAATCTCCTTAGGAAATTGATTTTACCCATCAATGACTGCAATTCTTTGAGATTGGCTGGTGCACGAGCCTCCATGATGGCCTTAGCTTTGTTCTGGTCTACCTCAATGCCCCTCTCATGCACCAAGAAACCTAGGAAATTCCCTGCTGCCACTCCAAAGGCACACTTAGCTGGATTAATTTTTAATCCATGCTGCCTCATTCGGATGAAGGCACTTTCCAGGTGAGCCAGGTGTTGGCCAAATTCACATGATTTTACCACTATGTCATCAATGTACACTTCAAGTGTGTGACCGATTAAATCATGAAAAATCATGTTCATGGCTCTTTGGTATGTTGCCCCCGCGTTTTTTAATCCAAAGGGCATGACTACCCATTCAAAGATGCCGACTGGCCCCGGGCAGCGAAAAGCTGTTTTATGTACATCATTTTCAGAAATGAAGATTTGATTGTATCCAGAATAACCATCCATTAACGATAAAAACTTGTGGCCGGCGGCCGCATCAACAAGCATATCGGCCATAGGCATCACATATTCATCCTTGGGTGTTGCCAAGTTTAGATTTCTAAAGTCTATACAGACTCTTAATTGACCGTTCTTTTTTATGACAGGTACAATATTTGCAAGTCATTCCACATAACGACAAGTTCTAATGTAACCTG
Source organism: Hygrophila difformis (assembly GCA_030278955.1). Lineage (NCBI taxonomy): Eukaryota > Viridiplantae > Streptophyta > Magnoliopsida > Lamiales > Acanthaceae > Hygrophila > Hygrophila difformis. The sequence continues at coordinate 9,879,134 of JAOANR010000009.1, read as the reverse complement.
CTTTAAGAAGCTTCTCGATTTCGGTCTTTATTTTTGGGATGGTGTCTGGGTCGAATCGTCTTGGCGGCTGCTTATGAGGTCTGAATTCTGGGTGCGTTGGCAACTTATGTTCCACTAGCTCCCTTGATAGTCCTGGCATATCTGTGTATTGCCACGCGAAACAATCCTTATACTTATGAATCAACTCCACTAGCTGGCGTCGCTTTTCATCCGATAATGACGCACTGATCTTGGTCAACTTTGGTTCCGCCTCTGTCCCGAGGTTGATGTCTACAAGTGGTTCATTGGCTTCCGGACTAGGCAACGTCCGCTTTATGGGAGATGGCCACTCAGATGGCCGAATGTCAGTTGGGTTTTTGGACTTGATTTCGGCACCCATCATTATTTCAGTGTTGGCGAGCCGCTGCAACAAGTCTTTATAAATGTCGGAGCTGCTCGTCATGCAGAGCATGATGCTTCATGTCGGCTATCTGCAGAACGTAACTTGAAGCCGCTTGTTGTGAAATCAATGGATTCCAGATCTATATTCATACCAATTAAGGCTGATGCAGGTTGGATGTCTTCTAAGTAGAAGATCGCCTCATCATTGTTGGCGTCCGGTCCTGCGAAGGGTTGAGGATCTGCCTCCACCAATTCTATCTGGTCACCATCCCAAATCAACAACTGTTGGTGGAGGGTGGATGGCACACACTGCGCCATGTGAATCCAGTCGCGCCCAAGCAATGCTGAGTAACACGTCTTGGATTTCACGACAAAGAAGGCCACCTTGATGGTCTTGGATCCAATAGTGACGTCCGCCGTTATGAATCCGGCAGGTTGTGTTGCTTCCCCTACAAAGCTGCACATTCTGACCCTGGTAGGGATCAGATCCTTTTCATTCTTTCCTATCTTCCTCAAAGTTGACATCGGCATCACATTGGCTGCTGCTCCATTATCAACAAATACTCTGTTTACAGGACGCCCGTCGATGTGAGCCTTAACATACAAGGGCTTCAATTGCCTTGTCTGGGCAACTTCGGGTTTGGCAAACTGCGCCACAACCAACTTTGAAGCATCATGTCGGCCGCCAAGTTCTTGCGTGGGAGGTGCATCCCTGGTTGGATGGGATAATTCGGCTATCATTTCATCCATTCTTTCGATAAGTCTCGCGAATGATGGCTCTTCCTCATCCCATATCTCGGATTCGGTATCGCTTATCTCTTCATCGGCCGCCAATCCAAAGACCCGTATAGGCACGGAGGGATCATTCGGCCCTTCTTTCCTATCGTCAGCTTCTTTAAGTTCTTTGTCCAAATTTTTCCAAAAAACCTCATCTTCAAGATCCATGCCGTCTAATTCAACATGATGCTCCTCATCAATATTGAGGTTCACATTTCCCCACATATCATCTTCATATTCTACGTCAATATTCATGTCATCCATCGTGCCACGTTCATCGGTCATGATGCCAAGGACGCTAATCCCAACTTTCGGCTTGTCGAGATTGGCCTCCACAGCGGCCTCCACCTCTGTAGGTGTAATAGCACCAAAATTCATTTGTGATGCCTCATTGGTCGCTTGAAGTGCTTCACTAGTTGATTTCGTTTCAACTTGTGTCTGTGACTTCTTCTGGGTTTCTACAGTTTTGCAATAGGCCGTGAATCCTTCAAAACTGTGTGGTTCACTTCCAAATTCACCGGCTTCATGAGCCGCCAAATACGCCATGTATTTCATCAGTACACTAGCCATAGCCATGCTTGAAGGAGTCATGTCCATTTTGTCCAGCTTCTCAATGAACTTCTGTCCCGCAGATTTGACCTTGTTTCCTCCTTCATCAGATTCGGTTATGGCGACCGCTTTTCCTTTGTCATTAGAAGCTGATGATGAAGTGATAGTCTGAGGAAGTCCAGCTTTGGTTACTTTAGGCCTTGTTGATGATGACGGCTGAGGCTTTCGTTCTACCCACTGCAGCCTTTCTCGTACTGGCCTCCTAGTGGTAGAAGGTGATGGTGGTTGTAACCTTTCCCTCACTGGCCTCCTGGCGGAGGAAAGCGGTTGCTGCATCCTCTCCAGTATTGGTTCCCTAGCAGAAGGTGATGGCGCCTGAGGTGGTCTTCTTGAGGCCTCATAAAATCTTTCTTCACGAGGTGGTATGGGTGAATCAGGTTCCCTTGCCACCGTCCTACTGTGTGTTTTCTCGTGAAGGGGTCTCTGCTGTTGGGATGTCTCTCCTTTGAAATAAGTTGGTTGTACTGGCTTCCGAGGCCTGGAAGATTCCAACTTATGGATTTGTGCCTCCCACTGCCGCATTTCCTCGGCATATCGTCTTTGAGCCCGCCTAAATTGACTCCTGGTCATGGGTGGCGGCTCCTTGTGGGTGGCTTTGTTCTGAGCCCTATTCTTCATCCACCTTTCAATCTCAACTGGATATTCTGGTCGCCTCATTAAGGTTGGAACCACCTGTATACCATGCCTATAATCACGAGCAATGGGTTGGTGTTTTCCATTGTCATGGATTTCCACCGCCTGCTTGGAGATCTCAACCCTTAAAGGAGGGTTCTTCTTCTTGTGGTGCTCTCTTTCCTCAGCTTCCAGGACCTTCTTGAAGTCCTCTTTTGACATGCTCATAAACCTGGGTTGTTTACTGCACAACTCTTTTCTTTCATGATCGGACTCATCAGATAATAAGTCCACATCCTCCTCCTCGATTTCAATGTGTTCCTTTCCTCTATTATTCTGGCTACTGGAGCCACCATCTTCTGGATTTGGGATGAGTCCAGAAACACCAATTGGCAATTGAGGGAATGGATCTAAATCCACTTTCATACCTGCAATTTTCAAACGACCTTCTTTTATTTTATTCTGTATGGCCGTTCTAAAACTCCTGCATTTAGTAATGCTATGAGTATACGAATTATGCCACTTACAAAATGCTCGGCCTCGAATTTCCTCGGCCGCTGGCAATTTTTGCCCTTCAGGCAGCTTGATAACACCGTCTTTGAGTAGGGCATCGAACACTTGGTCCGCTTTGCCCATGTCAAAAAGGTCTTCTTCAGGCTTATATTTAGCCTCTCTTTGTTTTGGCGGCTTGAGAGCCGCACATGTATGTGGTTTGGCTGTCTGTACTAGCTCAGCAACAGCCACCTCTACAGGTTCGTCCTCATCATCACTGAGTTTTATTTCCTCGAAATGGACTCGACGCATAGGACGCCTCTCTTCCTGCTCCCTCAGGAATTTTTCCACACGGGCCGCTCTCTCGGCCAGCTGGGCAAGGTCAGTTGCATCCTGCACAATTAAATGTTCTCTCAATTTCGGTAGCATATTAGCCACTGCTATATTGGCTATTTCTTTATCGGGTATTGCTATAGTACACCGGCCTTTAATGCGTTGTAATCTATTAATAAAAGAACTTGCCGTCTCATCGGCAAATTGTTTGGTGTTAGTGAGATCTGCAAGACAAACCTGCGACAGAGGTGTATAAAATCTGTCGTGAAATGCCCGCTCGAGATCGGCCCAATTTTGAATTGAATTTGGCCGCATAGATGCAAACCAGACAAATGCGGGTCCAGTCAAAGAGGAACTGAACAATCTTAACTTCAGCCAGTCGTTGGCCGCTGCTTCCCCACACTGAGCAGTAAACCTGCCCACGTGTTCTACGGTTGATTTGCCGTCGTCTCCCGAGAACATGGTGAACTCGGGCATTTTGAAGCCTTTAGGGTAAGGCTGCATGGTGTCTACCCAATCCGGGTATGGTTTCCTATATGTGGGCCGTTCCATCGGCCTTAATTGAATGCCGAAATGTTGTTGCATCATATCTGCTAACAACTCGGGCGACACTACAGGCGCCTGTGCAGGAGGCATGGCAGCTTGTTGATATATGGCGGCCGGATGAGCCATGGCGGCCTGAGGTATGGCGGCCTGAGTCGTGTTGGCGGTCGAGGCCAAGTTGGTGGTCGGATGACTCATGTTGGCGGCCGGACGACTTATGTTGGCGGCCTGGTATGGGTTGGCGGCCTGAGGTTGCAGAGCGGCCTGGTGTGAACTGGAGGCCTGATACTGGGTGGCCAAGTGTGGACTGGCCAGTTGCTGGGCGGCCTGAAGTGGGTTGGAGGTCTGAAACTGGGCGGCCTGCAGGGAGGCGGTCTGATGATATGTGGCCTGAGGCAATGGGGAGGCTTGATGATGGATGGCGTGAGGCAATGGGGAGGCCTGATGCAACAGGGAGGCCTGATGCAATGGGGAGGCCTGATGATGGGAGGCCTGAAGCAATGGAGAGGCCGCCTGGTAGGAGGCCTGATGCAATGGGGAGGCCGCCTGGGCGGCCTGAGGCACTGGGGAGGCGGCCTGATGGGTGACCTGAGGCATGTGGGCAACCAAAGGTATGTTGGTGCCTTGAGGTTGCATGTGTCCTCCTCCAGTATTATGCATGGCGGCTGGGATGGGAGCCGCCACTCCAAATGGCGGAACAGATGCCATTAAGTATCCGGATGGAGCATACATCATAGGAGGTGGTGCTCCAAACTCAGATAGAGATGGTTGGCCAGTCCCCCAAGTCTTTTGTAGACCGCCATACGGTCCTGTAAGGCTTGGTGACATATTCTGGCCAGGGATATATCCCTCTTGTGGAGTACGCAGGGATCCACATATCCTGTCAGTTTGGTCGGCCATGGCAGGCCGCAATACATCCATAAGGTGCCTTGTTAGTAAAGGCATGAATTCAGCCATCGATTCATTCATCGATAGCCGTATTTGTTCCGAAAAAGTTGGGACTTGCATTATCCCCTGCGGTGGTTGAGAGGTAGTCGCTGTATCATCGACGTTCTCAGATGGTGTTCTTACTGGAGTTTCTTCATGTAGCGACATTTCTCCAAATCTTTGTGTTAGATCCCTTACTATTCGTCCGGATCTGAGTTGCATACACTTTCAAGCGGATATGGTTTCCACTTCGGGTCCCACTGGGCGTGCCAATTTGTTAACCGAGAATTTTGATTGAACAATATTTGAAGAGAATTACAAGGATTACCAAGGGAATTATGAGAATCTAAACAAAGCTGTAAAGGAATGGAAAATTTTGCAGGAATGTAAAAGCAAGAATTGAACTGCAGAATAAAACAAATGCAGAAAATGAAAGGAAATCCTCTGAGGATGGGTGTGTGTTGAATGCCTTCTTCTCTGAAGAGCCTCTCTCCTTTTATAGGAGGAGGACTGACCCCTTGAGACGCAGGGCATAGAGAGGCGTCTTGACTTCATGACCGTGGCGGCGCACGCGAGGCTTCTGTGACTGGCGGCATACGGCGCACGCGAGGCTTCTGTGATTGGCGGCATACGGCGCAGGCGACTTCTGTGACAGGGCACGCGGCACGCGGGATGATGACTTGATTGACAGTTCCTTGGTTATTATCCGGATATATCTTAAATTGGCTCGAGCCAATAAATCGGCCCTTTTGGAAGTGCGTTATCTTTTCCGGATATATTTTCACGGATTGGGCCTCCGGATATATTTTCACGGACTGGGCCATGTAAAACTTGGATATAAATTTTGTTGGGTTAACAGATGTCAATGTACAAATTAAATTATTTATTGTATACTAAGATATACTCCATATTATATATTATAATTATACTTATAGTGTACGTAGCAATCATATAAACACTTTAAAATTCGGCCATAACTTACTTGTATATAGGCCAACCTTACGACAAAGAACAATGTCGTTCTCCACAAGAATAAACAGAAATTCGTGCGGTACAAGAACTAGAAATTTGTAAGTTGTAACATTGGATATACTTTAAAAAGTAAAAGAAAAATAATGACGAAACTTAGGAAATTTAAAAAATATTCCCTTTTGGTGCTATGATGGCTATCTTAACAAGTTACAATGATGCATGTCTCAAATTCTGGTACATGCGTCAATTTTTTATTGGTCGGTGTACAAGGATAATAAGTATCTGGGGTTCCACTTCTTCATACATGTTTTATGAACGGACATTTATATGGGTACTTGTACTACTTCTTCCATCTCATTATTTTTTTGTTACGAAACTTACCCAATACGTATATCAATACATATTTTTAATGGTTAATAATTTAAATTATGTACAATGAAAAGTTATAAAACTTTATTGTCTAAAACTACAAAATTAGACGAATCTAACAAGATCTCACTTGACTATGTTTTTTTCTTAAGCTATTATAAAAATTTGAATCAAGGTTAGACAATAAATAGTGCCAAAAAATCACCCGTAACAAAAACACCGAGACGGAGGTAGTATGATTTATGAATGAAGAAACAGAATGGTGCCATGCACTATTTTCGATCAAGAAATAGCAGCCAACGAAAATGAAAAATGGGCTGAAAAATGGCTCTAGTTATTTATGTGAAATTTAAAATTTAAGATATATAAATATTTATTTATACATTTTTTATTGGATTACTTTTCTAGTTTAAAAAGAGCTAATATTCAATCAAGGCCAAATGAAGTGTGATCAAGTTATTGTTGTTTAGTCTAACTAGTGGCTAATAAGTCATTAATTCTATAGATAAATAAAATTAAGAAAATAAAATAATAATAATAATAATAATAATAAATGATGTGGGGAGAAAATGACTAAAAGGCTTAGATATCGACGCCGTGCCCCGTGATGCGGGGTGTAAGGGTATTTGAGTAAATAAGAAATTTAGAAAATGTAAAAAAAAAGAAAAAAAAAAAAAAAAGAAGAGTAGTGAGAAATTTAAGAAAAGGTTGAAGAGATCATTTCGTACTTGCATTTAATTCGTGGTCTAATTTGTATGATTTGCTCACAACTACTCCCTCCGTTTTTAAATGATAGCTACGTTGGAGAATTTGGCACTATTCACACAATCACTTTGACTTGAAGTTTTATCATAATTATTCAAGTTAAAATATAGTCAATTGAGATCTTGTTGGATTCATCTCGTCTTGTAGTTTTTAAATATCGAACTTTTAAAATTTTTACTTGTACCGAACTTGAGTTATTACTGATTTAAAATGTACATTGGACTGTGTGCTGCGTGGGTCCGTAGCAAACAAAAAAAAACGGAGGGAGTATTTTTTAAATTTATGTCGTATTGAATGTTCAGGAAGAAAAAAATTATTCCTGTGGCCTAAATATATGTGAAAAAAAAGGTGTTATGTGTATTTTTCATTATTTAAAGATTATTATCAGGGCCACCTTGCTGCTTTTCAACTTGCTCTATATGGGTAGTAAACTGGCCCTGGAGTCAAATTGTCCACATCGAATTTAAACCTGTTTCCAAATATTTAAATTTATTTATAAATACTTTCATATGTAAAAATTATAAATATATTATTAGTTATAAATACCCCTTTTAATAATACATTTTATTTTAAATAATTTTATAGATTGTTATTCTTTCTTTATCATTAAACAAAATTCCTTATTTAATTCGATTAAAATTAAAGTTATAGAGTTAAATTCAATTCAAACACATACATATCACCCATCAAAAAATTGATCTGAATTCAAATTAGCATTGATATTCAAATCATAAATAGCAATGGGATCAGGTTGGATTATGTTCTTGTGAAAAACGAAATGATAAAGACAGTTAATTAGTATAATTATAAAATAAAATCAAGTTGGCTTGGATTTTGAATTTGAGTTAGGTTTAAACTGCCACCCTATATCATCACTATATGATGTCAATGTCAATTGAGAGTCGGCTAAAATCGGGTTCATATGCCTATCAAACGAAAATTAACCACACCGAATTGATTAATTTTAAATTACACTACAAGAAAAAGTCAATTTAGTGACTGAAATGCGCGTCCGAACATTTGTACTATAATTATAAAGTTGGGTGACTTTTGTTCGAATTATGATGATGTGATTAAGGGGTGTATGAGATTGAGACTCTACAGAATTTTTTTGGACTTTCAAAGTTGGGGTGTATTCAATCTAGATTTTAAAAAGTCATTAAAAATCTAGATGTATTCAATACAGATTTTAAAAAGTCTTTAAAAATCTAGAGGTATTCAATACAGATTTTAAAAAGTCTTTAAAAATCTAGAGGTATTCAATACTCTATGGATTTTAATTCTTTATAGATTTTAATGGATTCTCTTAAAAATTATAACTACACGAAATCTCTCTAAAATCAGCCAGACTCTTCATAGACTATACAAATCGGTCAACTCTACGTGGAGTCTATAGACTTTCTAAATCCACCGACTTTTTAAAGTTCATAAAAATCTATTAAAATCTCAAACGAATACACCCCCTTAAATTACCAGTCCGGTGAGTAATCTATATCTATATAATATATAAAAAAAATATCCCTTATGAACAGTGACCTACTCTTATGAACAGTAACATATCAATTATCACTCACAAAAATCCCCTTATGAACAGTAACCTACCTATTTCATTAACATTCACTTTCTGCACGCAATCCAATATGCATTCCTAATTATCAATAACCCATCAATAACTCAAAATGTGTACAAATAAAAATTCTAAAAATTTGGTATTTCAAAACTACATGATAAGATGAATCTAACGAGATCCCACTTGACTATATTTTTTCTTCTATAGATGTTTTATGAGCATTAATCAAAGTTGGATAATAAACAGTAGTAAAAGTTAATCATTTTTCACTATAAAAAATGAAGGAATTATATAAAAGCGTAATGCACTTTCATAATATAGGAGAACCAAATTTAAGCGAAAATCACATTAGATAATTTGATTTAATTAATTATTATAAATAAAGAATACTACCATATGTAGCAAAAACTTTATGTGTTCATATTATATTTATTCTTTAAATATATTTTCCATATGTGTTATTATTCTTAACCAATTCTCTACGAATTGAAATTATAGTTAAGGGTAGTATATGATAATTTATTAATAAGTACTTTATAAATTGATATTATATTCATTAATGAATAGCAACTATTTGTATTAGATAAATTAACTAAATTAGATACATAGCAGTACGACAATAAGTTGATGAAACAATAGTCATTTTAATTTATTAATGGATTCATTCACAATAATATTTATTATATTCTTCTACTTTAATTTGAAAATATTTACATCTTTGTGAAATGTCTAATTTCTCAACGCTTAAGGGGGAATTAATATCAATAATCAAATACTGAGTACAACGTGATTTCACGTACTTTCTATGTCACTGTATGACATTAGATCCGTAAATAGAAAGTCTTTTATATGTGCTCTTTCATTTTTTGTCGTTTTAACTATTGTTTGTAGTACAAAATTTTTTGTAGTACATTAGAGTCGTAGTATTTTTTAAGGTACTAAATTGTAGTAATATATAAATATTGGTAATAATGACATATCTCAATTGGTTAATTGCTTTTTCATGTACTCATGTAATGCTTAAAATAGTTTATGAAGTTTGGGGAATGTAATCGATATAATAAAATTGAACAATTTCATTTGTTAAATTAGATATTTTTATTCGCATTGTCCATATTTCCGCCCATTGGGCGGGGTAATACTAGTAATATATAAAAACAATATCCCTTATGAACAGTAACCTACTCTTATGAACAGTAACCTATCAATTTTCTCTCACAAAAATCCCCTTATGAACAGTAACCTACCTATTTCCTCAACATTCACTTTCTGCACGCAATCCAATACACATTCCTAATGATTAATAACTCATCAATAACTCAAAATGTGTACAAGAAAAAATTCTAAAAATTTAATATTTAAAAATTACATGATGAGACGAATCTAAGAAGATCCTACTTGACTATGTTTTTTTCTTATATAGATGTATAACTATTAGTCAAAGTTGAATAATAAACAGCATCAAAAGTCAATTCATTTTCACTATAAAAATGGAGGAATTACAGGGGAAAAATACAGTGCACTTTCAAAATATAGGAGAACCAAATTTGATCGAAATTCACATTAGATAATTCATTAAATATTATAGATAAAGAATGCTACCAAATAAAAGTTGTAACAAAAACTTATGGGTTGATAGTTGAATAATAAACAGTAGTAAAAACAATCCATTTTCACTATACAAATGAAGGAATTGTAAAAAAAAGAATAAGAAAGAAAAACAAAACATAATGCACTTTCAAAATATAGAAAAACCAAATTTGAGCAAAATTCACATTAGATAATTCAATTTCATTAATTATTATTGATAAAGAATATTACCAAATAAAGGATGTAATAAAAACTTTATGTGTTGATATTATAGTTATTCTTTAAATATAATTTCAATAATTTTTATAATTCTTAACCAATACTCTATTAATTGAAATTATAGTTAAAGAATATATTGTAAATTATTAATAAGTATTTTATAAATTGATATTATATTCATTAATAAATAACAAATATTCGTATAGATAAACTAACTAAATTAGATAAATTGCGATACGACAATAAGATGATGAAACTATAGTTATTTTAATTTGACAATGGGTTCATTTACAAGAGTATTTCTTATATTTTTCTAATTAATTTGGAAATATCTATATCTTTATGAAATTTATAATATCTCAACGCTTTATGGTGTGAATCAATCAATAATCAATTATCGAGTACAATACGATTTCACGTACTTTCTTTGTCAATGTATGAATTAGAGTCGTGTGTAGAAAAAGTTTTTATCTTTGCTTTTTAATTTTTTTTGTCCACTCAACTATTGTTTGTAGTATATGATTTTTTAAGATACTAAATTTTTTAAGATGTATTTTTTACGATACTAAATTGGAGTAATATATAAATATTGGTAATGACATATGTTGGTCGATTTGTATGTAATGTGTAGATGTACTCATGTAATTCTTAAAATAGTTTAAGGGGGTTGGAGAATATAATCGACATAATAAAACTAAACAATTTTATTTGTTAAATTGGATAGTTTTACTCATATTGTCCATAATTTCCGCCCATTGGGCGGGGAAATACTAGTAATAGTAGTAGCAGTACTATTTTAGTAATAAATCAATGTAGTAATATAGATAAACAGAGTAGTACACTACACTGTAATATATTGAGGTTGGTTAAAAATTGGTGTATACTAATACCAGAATAGTAGTAGTAAAGTTGATGTTGGCGTTTGAATTTAAATTTCTTGCAATTATTGATACACTAGGCATTGCAGATTGACCACAGCATCTGTAAGAACTCAACTTTTAATTTTTCCACAAATCACTTTTGCAAACCTTAGCCATTAAGATATAGACTAGAGACTACCGCACCAATTGGAAACCCAGACCCAATATTCTTATTCCTCCACTCTCCAATTCTATATGGTATTTCTTTTTTATTTCAAAATGTACAAACGAATAAATAAATTAATTAATTAATAAGAATAATTGCTTCAAACAAAAAATTTTAAAAAATAAAAATAAAAAAATCTCAGGGGAATAAGTAGCGGAATTCAACGGGCTTTTAAAGACAACTCATACGTCTCAATCTGCATAAAATTAAATTTGCTAAAATGAACCAATAATATACCTCATCCCCATCCCCCCATGTTTCCCAAGTTTTTGTTATAAATGGAATAGGGAGAAGTTAAAATCACTTCCCACATATACATATAATATGAGGTTGTTAATTATTCAAATTTTGTTTATATATATATGAGTATGCATATTTATATAGAAATAGTTTAATATAATAAAAATTTATTGCCAATTACTCAACCTTAACGTGGGATTGAGAGTTGGTCATATACAATATACAATGACTTTTAACTCTATGACCACAACCTTTTTCTTTTGTACCAAACATTTTCCAAATGTAATATACAAGTATTTCTAAATATCAAAATAACTTGATAATTTTTCTGTATCATAGGGTGATAAATTCTAAAAATCAAAAGTAACTAATAGTATTTGGCATGACAGCGGACATATAATTGCTTTTGTTGCATAACTCCCTTATTGTCTATCAACACTTTTGCACTACACATTACCTTTTCTATGATAATATTATGTTTTGTAAATTTAGTTATAAAAATATTTAACAATACAAAAAGTTGCAACAAAGAACGTTGATAATGGTTGAATTTAATCTGATATAAGTATAGTTTAAGAGCTGTAAACGAGCCGAACCGAACCGAGCTTCAAGTGTTTGAGCTATGTTCGTTTAAGCTTAACGAACGAACACGAACCAAGCCAAAAATCTTAACGAGCCAATTTTCATGTTTGAGCTCTATTCGTTTAACCTTACGAACGAGCTAATAACGAACGAACACGAGCCTAGTCGAGCTCAGTTAACGAACCATTTATTTTATTAATAAATTTATTTGTTTTAGAATTAAATTAGGTGTGAAAATGTAATGTATATTGTAATATAATTTATGAGAGAAATGTGAAATTAATAAAAATAAAAAAATGGATAGAACAACTAGATAAAATATTTATTTTTTATAATATATATTCCATTAAAAAAGAATTCCGAATTGTTCGCGAACTTAACGAACGAACACACAAACCAAATTATGTGTTTGCAGAGCTCGGTTCGTTTAACTTACCGAACGAGCTGTTAACGAACGAACACGTGTCGAAACGAGCTCAGCTCACAAACTATTTGTTCTATTTACAGGTATAAGTTTAACAGAGTTATTGGATGACGTCTAGCAACATTGCATCTGTAACCAATATATTTTTTTTTTAAACGTAGGGATTTTCAAGGCATTTTTTAAGCCTAACATATCGAGTGATTTTAGTGAGTTGCTCTCTCAAAACAATTTTCTGTATCTACAATATTCGAACATGAGGCTTTACTTAAACATCTAGACTCTTATTGCCACTCAATCTAACTAGTGCTGATTGTACCAAATTATTTATGAATAGGGGAAAAAAAAGGTAATTATTTAATCCCAAACACTGTGCCATAGAACAATATACTTTTCAACCATGTGAATTTACTATTAAGCGTGAAGAGTGAAGACTGAAGACCACGCCCACATACACACTAGTGTCATTTAAAAAACAAATGCATGATAGTATTAAATAAAAGAAAAATAAAAAATAGCAATCCACAAAAAGTATAATGTTCATCTTTGCCTGCTAAATATAAACACTAGAAATAAATAAAATAAGAAGTTAAGAACAAGTCCACTTGGTATTTTTTAGTCATTGGGCACAAAGCCTGAAAGAGAAGAATAAAAATAAAAATCCCAACTTTATCTGCAGATGAAGGTTCTGGATTGGCTCTACTTTTGTTAACGCCCAGTAGTTATGTATGAACTCATTAATTGGAGGGTTGATCTTTTTTTAATCTTCGCAATCTGCAGGTCAATTCAGATCATTTGTAGTAAATTAATATTCCGCCGAAGAGCAATTTCACGGTAAATTTTCCAATGTACCGTCTGTTCATGGCCTCAAATTTGAAAAAAAAAAATTCGACCCATAGTTTGTCGCCTCCTTAATTACTGACAATGACAATCTTGTTAGTGTAAAGCACAATCCATTTATGTATGTGCTTCACTGCTTTTTTGTAGTATTTATGGAAAGAGAGTGAAGAGTCTGAGTGTGAGTATGACTGTGTAGGTTGTTCATGTACTCGTGCACGACACTGCTCGGCAAAACCCGTACGTATGGAAGAAGCCTCTTTTTGCTATTAATTTCGCGTTTTCTTCCTTAAATCTCGTTATGCTTTGAATTGCGCAACACGAGAAGCGGATTGGCGGAATTCCCGTGTCGTGTATCTGTAACTATTACTGTAGTTTGAGGTTTGAGCTGCCGGCGATGGCTTCCTCAGCGTTCATGGTGGTGGTAGCTATTGCGGCGGCCGCCTTTTTGTGGACGGGGAGCGACGGCGCTGCAATTCACCGAATGCTTACTCTGGAGAGGGCGTTTCCGGTGCAAGAAGGAGTGGAGCTCGAGGTCATTAGAGCTCGGGACCGTGCGAGGCATGAACGGGCATTGCAGAGTTTTTCCGGCGGCGTTGTGGATTTTCCGGTTAGGGGTACCTCCGACCCCTACGTTGTTGGGTAACTTAATCGCACCTTTTGGGATTCTAAAGTTTCCTCTTTTGTGTGCTTTCTTCCATAGTTCGTTCTTTCTTGTTTCTAATTGGTCAATAGAATGAACCAGTGTTTCTTTGAATTCTCATCTTTTTTGCTTTTTTTTTTTTTTTTGGGTATAGTTTCACTGAAGAACATCCGTACCTCTTGCCTCTTGGAATCTGTGATTCTGCTCCATATAGTGTTAAAAAGTCATTGAGATTGGGATTTGATGATTTAGATAATGCTTCCGTTGTTTACACCTTTAAAGCCAAGTGCATTATTTGGACTTTGCTGTTCAATTCCTTTCTGGTCGGGACCCTAAATTATTTGAGCTGATATTTTTTTAAAGCTTGTATTGTCTTTATTTGAAAACAATGGGGGATGGCAATTCAGTAATGTACAGTTGCTCTGAGTTCATTGTTCTGTGAATTAGTATGATGTGATTAGCTTTGTCTCAATAATTTACATATGCATCTTGTAGCATACAGTTAATTAACCTTTGTTTCTCCTTCTTGATCATTGAATTCTCCAACGCAGACTTTATTTTACCAAAGTGAGATTGGGGTCTCCTCCACAAGAGTTCAATGTGCAAATTGATACAGGGAGCGACATACTGTGGGTTACTTGCAGTTCTTGCAATAATTGCCCACAGAGTAGTGGATTGGGAGTAAGCGCACACGCTTGTAACTCGCATCTACATTAGCTTGCCTTGATAACTCGTCAAATTAATTCTACCCTGTGCTTGCAGATTCCCCTCAATTTCTTTAATGCTGCTGCTTCTTCAACTGTTTCGCCTATTTCCTGCTCGGATAATATCTGTGCTTCCATTGTTCAAACTTCATCCGCCGAATGCTCTGCTCAAACCAATCAATGTGGTTACTCATTTCAGTATGGGGATGGAAGTGGAACAGCTGGTATCTATGTATCTGATATGCTCAATTTTGATACAATTTTTGATGCCTCATTAGTAGCCAATTCTTCAGCTCCAATTGTTTTTGGGTAAGCTTTGATTACTGATTATGGGATCCCCAAGATGGAAGAAAATGTTGTGATTCTGTACTGTTTCATAGGTGAAATTTGCATACAAAATAACTTGATAGGAAACAAAGAAGCAATTAGGATACCTCTATATTTTTAAGAGATTAGTAGGCAGGGTTAATTATTAGGGCAATAATATGAGATTTAAACATGGTTAATCTATCGAATATTTGAATCCTTGTGTGACAGACATTAGATCATGTATCTTGTTACTCCTCTGCTTCATCTCCTTGTTATGACAGAGTAGAATAGCAATGTTTTGATGTATTCGGTTTATTATGTGTATATAGGTGCAGCACCTCTCTATTTGGGGACCTGACTAAATCGGATAGAGCAGTTGATGGAATATTTGGGTTTGGCCAGAAGGATCTGTCTGTAATATCTCAATTATCATCACAAAGAATTACACCTAAAGTATTTTCCCATTGCCTAAGAGGAGAGGGAAATGGCGGAGGAATATTAGTTCTTGGTGAGATATTGGATCCAAGAATCGTTTATACACCCCTCGTCCCATCACAGTACGTATATTTCCACTAGATAGATATTGTTTTTTGATCATTTACTGACCCGAACTCTGTTTTCTATACTATAACACGCACTTTACAATGATTCAATTGAAATTTTGTGTACACACCATGGGCATAATAACTCTGTTCTTCCATCAATTAATTTGATTGAAGACAAAACTAATAAATGCAGAAAGTAATCCTTAGGATGTCATGAAGATAGAATGCTCTTTTTGTTGATTCTGGAGTCTGGACTTATCTGTTTGTGGAACTGCATGTACCTAATAAATCCTGAAAGTTCTTTTCCTTTCGTATTGATGCAGACAAGGAATCTGATAATGCGTTGTTTCAAATTTCTTATCTTTTTGGTCAATGTATTATGGTTACACGAAATTTGTTCCGTTGGAAATTCTGAATCCTGAAAAATACTACTACTTCTACTAAGCTGTGGAACAAAACTACTCTGCAACATTAATTTTCTTCACTTCTATGATATGCTTTAGGATTTAGACAATTTCATAGTTCAAAAGTATGTTGTTCATCTTTTATGCTAATTTTCAGGTCTCACTACAATTTAGATCTGCAGAGTATAGCTGTCAATGGCCAGTTGTTGCAAATTGATCCAGAAGTATTTAAGACATCAGGCAGTAGAGGAACCATTGTTGATTCTGGAACAACATTGGCATACCTTGTGGAAAGTGCCTATGATCCTCTTGTTTCTGCTGTAAGTATGGCCAGACACACCCCTCTCACACTCTCTTCACTACTATTCTTCTACAATAAGGAGACGATCAAGAACAACAACGAACAAACCATTAATGCTATTGTTTCCCGCCACTTTTACAACTGAATGTGTAGGCATTAACACAGCATTTTACCTTATCCAAATGTGTCTCCCCCAATTGAGCCTTACTTTGCAACTGCACTCTTGAAGTTTTGCTTGATCTGCAGATAACTGCGACAGTATCCACGTCTGTCAAACCAATTGTTTCGAAAGGGAATCAATGCTATCTTGTTCCTACAAGGTTTGTTTTAACCTATTGTTTTGGAAGTTTGCCACAGCATTCATAAATACCTGAATGAGATTAATTTTTCTCTCAATCAGTGGGACTGAGATGTTTCCATCAGTCACTCTCAATTTTGCTGGGGATGCATCCATGATACTAAGACCAATCGACTACCTTATACACACGGGATATGCTGTGAGTATCCATCCCACTTCTCTTTACCACATTTGATTTATGAAATATCCCAGCCAACACTTGTCCAAAGAATCCTGGTTGCTTAGTACAAGTCGTGCATTCTTATCTTATCCATTGGCTACTGGTACACCATGTAAACCCGTTTTTTGTTATTAACTTTTCAAGGACGGTGCTGCTACATGGTGCGTGGGCTTTATTAAAGTTCGGAATCAAGACACAACTATTCTTGGAGGTTAGTTGCCTGATACTTCCCTTTCATGCTGTAACAAACATAGTTGAGAATCAAGACAAAACTTATATGCTTTTCTTCTTGTTTCCAGATCTTGTCCTCAAAGACAAAATATTTGTATATGATTTGGCTCATCGGAGAATTGGATGGGCAGATTACGATTGTAAACATGCTACTTTTCATCCTATCAATTTCATGGTATATTCTTATCAAACAAGAATACAACCAACCATCTCAAAACTATTGTTTCCCTTCAGGTTCTTTATCTGTGAATGTCTCCGTAACCACCAGTAAAGATGAATTTTTGAATGCCGGGCAGCTCAGTGTTACCAACAGCTCATCTTCCAGTCTAATCTTTGGCATACTGCACAACATCATTGTTCCTCTGGCTTTGCTATTACTTGGGCTTCGACTATCTTAAATGCTGTGCATACATCATAACATCGTTGGTCATGCTAATTTATATTTGTTGCAATTGGCAGCCAAATGTATTCTCCTCTTCATTTCCATCAGGGGCAGTTGCACTTAATAGTGCGTATTTCTTGTGCTCTCTCTCTTTTCTTTTTTCCCCCAAGTTTTATTCCTTCTATTCTTTTTCAGGATTAGTTGTTTACAGAGGGTGGGAATGATGAATACTATATTAGAAGAGTAAGGCGGTGTTCATACTTCATAGGTTCTTTTTTTTTTTTTCTTTTTTTTCCTTTTCAGTTAAAAATTTGTAAACAATTGTAGAATGTTCTGAACTGTGCCAATTACAAGACGTGGCTCTTACTTTGGGCAAATACTATTTTATACTACAGCAGAGAGTGCAATAAATATGTTCATGTAGATATTTCAAAGCAATCATGTTCATGAAATTCTCTTATGAACAAAAATCAACAGCATTGAGAAACAACATAGGCAAATTATCCTTCAACAATCTTAACGGGGGACCTGCACAAGAGAACGACACAAGGAAATGTAATGTAATGTGGAAAAAGAAGTTTATTTAAGGGTGTCAAATAAAGTTCACATGATCAGAAAAATTGCATACCCAAATGGACTTTGTTTGATGGACAATAGTTCCACATCCAACTGCAGAATGGAGACGCATGTTCAAAACAATTTTGGAAAGCATTACAAGTTAACAATGAGTCATAACAATGCAGATGGCTCAATGGAACAAAGAGTCCTAGTAGGTTGACAACAATATGGTCTTATAGCATCTTTTATACTATACTCCTACTCACCAGAGCTTAATTTGTTCCTTTTATCGCATCAAAGAATCCTAAAGATCACAATCCTTGTGTATTTTTTTTCCTTTCTGTTTTTTTTATAGCTAATCTCATATATCCAACAACTTTACTGTATCTTCTGCAGATTATGGAGTGGAGGGCATTCACATGACATCGATGACAACGAAAAACACGGCACCTTGATGAGTTTCAGTTACCTCAATTGTGGCATTAGGAGGAATTTCCTGTAAGCCCTTCTTTCCATATGCTAATTCGGGAGGCACTATTAGCAGTCTCTACAAAAAGCACAATATATATAAAGATTAAGATGTTTGCTCATAAGATATAAACATATGGTTTAGTTTTTTCCTGATAAAGTAATCATTTTTGCATTAGGTGATCACTTCAGGTAGCATCGGAGGAAATCACACATACAAATCTCTCCAGCTAAGAAAGAAATATTTGTGCCAGAATTAGCCTCACCTGGCCTCCGACTCGCATGCCTTCAACTCCCAAGTCGAGCCCTTTTAGAACTGCTCCCCTCTCAGATTGGCCAACATCAAATCCATATGGCTATTTCCATCCAAAAAAAAAAAAAAAGATATATGCATAACTTCCAATCGTGATGCTTCATCATCAATATAAAACATGTATGATATGCATTATATGAGAAGTAAAACTCTCACTAAATTGACAATGGTGAAATCAAGAATCAAGACAACTTAGGAACTTGACACAGAGAAAGGATGCAGAATAGCATTCAGCCTTACCGTTCCTCCACCAACGCCAAGACCTTGTCGACTTGTCATAAATGTGATGCCTTTCCATTTGGCAACATAATGCACCTGAAAAATCCCAAGCAAGAATTGCATGAGACATTCCGGGTACAAATGCAACAATGCCATAGATTACAAAAGTAATCATCAATGAAAGAAATATGTAGAAATTTGGGAGTGTCATAACAGCAGTAGAAACTGGTGTTCTACGATGAATTTCAAACATGAGAATGCCTAAAAGTAGAAGCCACGGAGTTAAAAGTATTGACCAATTAACAGACTAAACGCCAAAAGGAGTTCTATGCCATGAGAAATTGTGCCAAATAGTAGAAATATTAAAATTATGTACTTAGATATTAAAATTTTCAACTGTGCACCAAAGCCATACAGCAACTCGTGATCCCTTCACAGCTTGAGCCCCTCCGCCGACCTTCAAATCATAATACCTAGAAAACCATATGAATCAGAAAATTGGTAGATTAGAAACCTCTTCTTCAATATCAAATGATCATAGACGAATTAGTAAATCATACTGGACGGTACAATTGCTGCATAAATATACAAGTTTCTGCAATGATATTGACGAATTTACTGCCTATATATACGCTAATTAAACACATACATTAGCCACTGGAAATTCAGTCTCAAAAACATCAAGAGAATATTAAACCATCACATTTCTAACAAATTAGAGCAACAAAAAAACCCAACACGACTACTATTTCGAAGATATTATCATTCACTAACTTCAAACCATTTGGCAGCGATTTGAATTCACTTTCGGGAATTTTCTCTCCTCTCAACTGCAAACAAATAAAGAAGTTAAAGAATTGAAAATCCCAAGACATAGTTGCAATATATATGCCTTTTTTTTCATTGAGATTGTAACAGTGATCTTACAGCTCTTCTGCTTGTGCTCACTGCACTAGCTGCTTCTGCGAAACACATTCCTGCGGCTGATCAATGGTTAACATAATTAGTGAGAGTGGGAGACACAAAATACACAGTAGATCAAAATTAATGACAAATAAAAAGTTGTGGAAACTAAAAGAGGAAGGAAAAGGGAGAATGAATCTGGTACAATCTTGTATTCTTAGCCAACTGAATTGGTTCAAAATGAAATATATTTTACACTAGAAGCTTTTGCAAATCCAATCATGAAACCTCATAACTTATGAAAGTTTGGTGCTCCCGAATCATGAACACAACACCACAGGACATTTTTTATGAAAGTTTGGTGCTCCCGAATAGTAATCCCAATCCGTGTAACATCCTCAAACATCTTCTACTGTCAAAGCGAAAGATCAAATACACTACACAAAACAGCAACATGTCTGGCTTCCATACGAATCCTTGAGCATTGATCAGATCAATTAGCAATCAAACCTCCAATTTTGATAAACAAATCCAAGAACACCATAAAAATCGACAAACATCATTCCAACCTCCTCAAAAATGTTGAGAATCACAAGTGGGGTAAGTGATGGAATTGCCTCCATTTTTGATTCGGAAGCCATATCCCTAGTTTAACCCAAAAAAAGAAAAAAAGAAAAGGAAACATTTGTACTGACCTGATGCAAGGATACAACCCGTAATCGCCCTCCTTCCCTCTTTCTCCGAAGAGAAGACCTGCGCGGACTCCTCAGAAGACGACGACGCACAGCGGCATCCCGCGAACTGAACATTCCTGTATGTTTCTATTCTTCCTGTAGAGCCAAAATTGACAAAAACTAAAGCCACAAAATCGAATAACCCAGGAATCAATCAATACCCCAATTAAGCGTAATAATGAAGGGGATAAACGAAGGGAACCTGTGGCCGAAGGGGAGGAGAGCGGGCGCCCGAAAAATCCAGGCTTGATTGAATGATGCAGCACCGGGAGTTCCATTACTTCGCTAAATTGACAGTTCTGAAGAAACAAAATAAGTTAAAAGTACTTTAAAGAATGAATGGAAGGGATAACATAATAGCCCTCAGCCATTAGCATTTGCAGCCACAATCTCACATAAGAATCCAAATCTTGAATTAAGCAGGAAAATCACATTTTATTGCATTGAATTTGTCTTTCTTATCATTATTCCCACCAAAGAAACAGATTTTACACTTCCAGCCATTGCCAGGATCATCCTACTGCTCTTATTCAATTCATTTTATGACATTGATGCGTTCATGTCATTTTACATGTAATGTTGCATTGCCATTAGGCACTCGAATATGAATTCCTTGCAGGAAGATACATTAGTTTTGCTCCATCAGAGGTCGACCGCCTTCGATAGTGCTTGACTCCATTCTCCCCCTTCTCCTTACCCTTTTCAATGCCCTCCACCCACTGTTTCAGCTTTGCGATGAGCTTACCCCTTTTTGAATGAGAATGTTCATGATCATGAGCTACCAAGGATCGGTTT
Source organism: Hygrophila difformis (assembly GCA_030278955.1). Classification (NCBI taxonomy): domain Eukaryota; kingdom Viridiplantae; phylum Streptophyta; class Magnoliopsida; order Lamiales; family Acanthaceae; genus Hygrophila; species Hygrophila difformis. Next base: position 9,857,782 of record JAOANR010000009.1, on the reverse strand, counting down.
AATTCATTTGCTGATCCATACTCTTCAGTTTCTGCAATCTTGTGCTTAACCTTATTTCCTTCGGCGGCTTCATGTTCTTGACTCGCCTCCATTAACTGGTGCCTTAGACAAGCATTGCTCCATCTAAGGTGTATTAGTTCTTCAATTTCTGCTGCCTCGACTTTCTGCTCCTCGTATGGTAATTGTTCGTTATACTCAAATACAACGCTTTCTTCTTCCACCTGCACCGCAATTTCGCTCAATTAATCTCCCAACAAGGACTATTTCTAATAAATGATCCCAAAAAAAAAAAAAGATTGAACCTTTAATGTTTCTAATTCTTTTGCTTTTGTTAACTTAAGCAAAAGATCATTTCTCTCCCCTTGCAATTTCTCTATGATCATTTTCAGTTCGCGGATGCAATCTTCTTTTGATTCTTCCTGCTTTTTATGTTCTGAAATCTCTGTTTCTGTCAACGCAATTTGCAGGCGCTGTTTCCTCAATTTCTGCACAAGTTCTTTATTTCTCCGCAGAAGCCTCTTAAACCTCATCCCTAGATTCTTGTTTTCGGACCTGGAAACCTTAAGTTGCTTCAAAAGCTTCAAGTATTGGACAGCAAAGACGGCGCACCTCTCCCTTTCCGCATCCAATGATGAAATCTCCCGCCTCAAAAAGTCGGCTTTGTGAACCTCCAATATCAACTGGTTTTGGAGCTCCATTAACGCCCTTTCGCGTTCCTTCAAATCTTTATAACAAAGAAACCTCTTCTCCAGCCTACATTCTCGTTCTTGCAAATCCTCAATTCGTCTACTGAGCCCTAAAATCTCTTCTTTGTAAGGAGCCTCGGTGTCTGCACGGCTTTGATCATCCTCAGACAAGGGGAGATTCACCGGAACTAGGCCGTGACTGTGATAACTCTGTTCATCTCCAGACATGTCATCAGTTTCTTGAATGTCCACTTGGCTTTCGGGTGGTGTGAACGGCGATGACGCTTCCGGAATACGAGGCTTCCGGGCGGCGATCCTTGCAATGATGACACCAGCCAATGTGATGGCCAGTGGAATTCCGGCTTTGTAAAAGATTGGTTTCATGACTTCCATTTTGGAGTTTGAGCTCTCCATTTTGTCTGGGATTAATTGCTGTTTTTGGCTTTCTGGTGATTGAATTTGGTTATTTATGCACCAAAATACTATCACGTTGATCAAGCATTATTGTTATTGTTATTTCATTATTACATAATTCATAATAGAAGCTTTTTGTAAGATTCCTTTCCTTTGTGTTTGCTTTAAGATTTCGTTTGTTTGGAGGAGCTTCAGCTTCTGTTCCGATTTGCTTTTAGACCACTCCATTCTACACAAATATTACACATGTAGTAATACATTTTTTAGGTATTGTAATAGAGTATTTTGTTGTCCTCCTTTTGGAATCCGATTCGTTGTTTCCGTGATCGGTATTGCGCTCTCTTTTCACTTACACACCATGCAAATCTTTAGTTTTTATTTTATTGCACTTTAAAAAATTCAAAAGAAAAATAAAAGAGTTCACTTTGCATAGAATCCCAACCAATGATTAGAAGCAGAAAATATAGGAATTGAGTTCACTTTACTTAATTCTCATTCCCAAACTTATTATATTAAAGTTGCACTATATACATAGATTATTTATTCAAATATATAAAATGTTATTACCAAATTTTTTCTAACGGGGAAATCTATATTTAAAAATTGTTGGCAAAATATGGTGCGGAACCTGTGGGATCACCAGAAATACCAAACAATACAAATATCCAAAACAGTATATCCCCTGTGTGCCAAATGAGTTTCCAACAGATGCAATCAAGCTAACAACACCAAATCAACCAAAGCAATATCAAAACAGTAAATCGACACCGAGATTTATACGTGGAAAACCCTTTAGAAAGAAGGTAAAAACCACGGGCCAGTTGCCACCATCTCAAAATTTTTACTATATCAAATAATGGGTACACCAACGTTTCTCTCTAGCATTTGCCCAGAGGTTCACCAACAATCATCAAGATTTTCACTAATCTTGGCTAATCAACAATAATAATCATAGGCAGCGAATTCCCCAAAAAATATGTAATTCTAGAACACAATTCTAGGCTAACAACAAGAGAGGTGTAAGAGAAAGGATTTCACCAAAGATGTGAATTTTTCTGCCGGGCGGATGGAAGGATCGGCCTTCTTCTTCCTCTTTTCTTCTTTCTCTTTTCTTGGTTTTCTTCTTTCTCTGTTTTCGTTCTGCCTCTGTTCTCAATCGATAATTATGGATGGCTCTATTATTGTTGTTTTGTTTGTTTGTATTAAATGATTGCCCTCTCTCACTGGCTACTCTCCACAGGTATGTCTTTCCCCTTTTTTTTTTCTTGGTCAAGCCCATTAAATGGACTTACCCTACAATTCTCCCCCGTCAGTTCATTTTTCTGAGCTCTACCAAGCCCGCTCCTTGCCTACATGCTTCGAACTTCTCCTTGGGCAAAAACTTGGTGAACATATCTGCTGCATTCTCACTTGTGTGGATCTTCTCCAGACTCAATTGCTTGTCCTCAAGCACGTCACGAATCCAATGATACATGTAATCAATATGCTTGGATCTCGAATGGAAACTCGAATTCTTAGATAGATGGATTGCACTCTAACTGTCACTATAAACAATCCACTTCTCTTGTTCAATGCCAAGCTCTTCCAACAATTTCTTCATCCACAAAGCTTCTTTGCAAGCTTCTGTGATGGCAATATATTCAGCTTCAGTACTAGACAAAGCTACACACTTTTGCAATCTTGATTGCCAAGAAATGGCTCCCCCTGCAAAAGTCATCAAGAACCCCGACATGGTCTTCCTGAAATCGACATCACCTGCCATATCTGAATCTGTATATCCAACTAGAGTAGGCTCATTAGTACCAAAGCATAAACATACACTGGAAGTACCTCTCAAGTATCTGAGAATCCATTTCACTGCAGCCCAATGTTCTTTTCCTGGATTAGAGAGAAACCGGCTCACTACTCCAACTGCAAGAGCTATATCTGGTCTTGTGCAAATCATAGCATACATCAAGCTTCCAACTGCTGATGCATAAGGAACTTTGCTCATCTCTTCTGTTTCTTTCTCACTTGTAGGACACTGTGTAACTGAAAGTTTGAAGTGACTTGCAAGTGGAGAAGACACTACCTTTACCTTGCTCATGTTGAACCTCTCAAGCACAATCTCAACATAGCGTTCCAGAGATAGCCAAAGTTTACCCTTCTTTCTGTCTCGAGTTATCTTCATGCCAAGTATCTGTTTAGCAGGGCCTACGTCTTTCATTGCAAAAGACTTATCCAACTCTCGCTTCAACTTCCCAATCTTACTGGCATCATGGCCAACAATCAACATATCATCTACATATAGCAGTAGGATAATGTAATCATCATCAGAATACCTCTTCACAAACACACAGTGATCAGAACCCTTGACCCTTCATGATTGAATCGAATTTCTTGTACCATTGCCTTAGAGCTTGTTTTAACCCATACAAGCTCTTCTTAAGCTTACAAACCAAGTTCTTTTTTCCTTTGACTTCAAAGCCTTGAGGTTGTTCCATGTAGATTTTCTTCTCTAAATCACCATGAAGGAATGCAGTTTTTACATCAAGTTGCTCAATTTCCAAATCCAAACGGGCAACCAGACCAAGAACAACTCTAATTGAGCTCATCTTCACAACTGGAGAAAATATTTCTTCAAAATCAACACCTTTCTTCTGACCAAATCCTTTCACAACCAACCTTGCTTTAGACCTTGGTTGTGAGCTATTTTCAGAAGTCTTCAACCTGTAAACCCACCTATTCTTGAGTGATTTCTTACCTTCTGGTAGTTTTACCAACTCATAAGTCTGATTATCTTTTAAAGATTTCATCTCATCTTGCATAGCTTTCAACCACTCATTCTTGGCTTCATGACCAATGGCTTCTTTATAGTTTTCAGGTTCATTTCCATCTGTAAGCATCACATACTCATTGGTGTTATATCTCTTTGATGATTGGCACTCTTTAGTGGATCTCCTTAAAACTGGCTCAACTTGTTGTGGTGGTTGTGATACTTCTCCAACTGGATCAACATCATCAGTTGTAGGCTCTTCATCAACATGATCACCACCTTCTTGTCGTGTGTCTCCCCCGTGATCATGACCTGCTAATGAAGAAGGAACTGGATCCAATCTGACTGGAATCTCTGCAAAGGAACTGGACTTTTATCTTTGCTGACATTATCCCCAAACTGATCTTCAAGAAATACAACATCTCTGCTTCTCACAATTTTCTTGTTCACTAAATCCCATAACCTGTAACCAAGTTCTTCATGACCATAACCCAAGAAGATGCATTGTTTGGCCTTATCATCAAGCTTCGACCTCTCATCTTTCGGAACATGAACAAAAGCTCTGCAGCCAAACACTCTCAAGTAATCATAGGAAACATCTTTCCCACTCCAAACTCTGTTGGGAACATCACCATCAAGAGCAGTGCTTGGAGAACGATTGATCAAATCAACTGCAGTCTGCATAGCTTCCCCCCAAAAGCTTTTGGAAAGCTTTGCATTCGAAAGCATACACCTGATCCTTTCTCAATTGTCCTGTTCATCCTTTCAGCAACACCATTCAACTGTGGTGTCTTAGCTGGAGTCTTCTCAAGCCTGATACCATAAGTTCTGCAGTAGCTCTCAAACGACCCTCTGTATTTACCACCATTATCTACTCTAACTGTCTTCAGCTTCTCTCATGTTTCCCTTTCAACCCTGACATGAAACTCTTTGAAGACATCAAAAACCTGATCCTTAGTTTTCAAAGCAGTGGCCCAAAGTTTCCTTGAGTGGTCATCAATAAATATAACAAAGTAGACAACACCTCCAAGAGATTTATCTCGCGTAATACAAACATCGGTATGAATCAAATCCAGTACACCAGACTTTCTATGTGGAGGGTAAGTATGGAATGAAACTCTATGTGTTTTACCAGCAATACAATCAAGACAAGTTTTCATAGATGTACCTTGCAAATTCGGTAGAAATTGCTTCCTTGAGAGAGTCTGCAAGCTCTTTTCACTCACATGGCCAAGTCTCTTGTGCCAAAGGTCAATGCTGACACCTTTCTGAACAACATTTGTCTCCCCTTTGCATAATTTTGCTTGCATGACATAGAGTGTGCTAACTTTGTTCCCTTTTGCAACTATCAAAGACCCTTTGGTGAGCTTCAATTTACTTTCACCTAAGTAGTTGCAGAAACCATCATTATCTAACTTTCCAGCTGAGATCAAATTGAAATGAATATCTGGAACATGTCTCACATCCTTGAGTATTAATTTAGTACCAAGATTTATCTCCAAACAAATCTCTCCAATGCCCACAATCTTTGAAACACCACTGTTTCCCATCTTGACACTGCCAAAATCACCAGATGAGTACGAACTGAAGAAATCGCCATGAGATGTAACATGGAATGATGCGCCAGAATCAATCACCCAATCACTGTCCTGACACACTAGACTAACACAACTGTCATCTAAGACAATAACTGCATCACTGTTGTACTTAACTGCATTAGTCTCTTTTTCTTCTTTCTTGTCTTCTGCAATTTTCCTTTTCAAGATCTTGCACTCTTTCTTCAGGTGACCCGGCTTGTTGCAGTGATAACATCTAATCTCTTTTCTGTTCTTAGACCTTCCTCTTGGTGTATAATGTTTATCATGTCCTTGTGGATTTATGTTCTTACTTCTTCCATGTCTCACTGGCTTCTGAGAAACTAGAACATCTGAAGAAGATTCATCCTTTTCTTTTCTTCTTGCCTCTTAATTGAGTAAGTTGCCTTTAAGAATCTCCATGGTTAGTGTTCCACCTGGTGCTGAAGTACTCAACGAGACCGCTAGTGTTTCCCAACTATCCGGTAAAGACCCCAGAAGTAGCAGTGCCTGTAACTCATCCTCAAAATTTAATTTTATCCCAGTCAACTGATTTACCAATCCCACAAAATCACTGGTATGCTCTGTCATACTTTTTCCATACCTGAAATTTAAGTTCACATGTCTTCTAATAAGCAATGCCTTGTTCCTGAAGGTATTTTTCTCATAAAGTGCCTCTAACTCTTTCCACAATAAATCTGCTTTGGTTTCCTCTGCAATGTGATGGAATATATTGGGATCTACCCATTGCCTAGTGGTAGCAGAAGCTTTCATGTGCAACACTCCTCAAGCATCATCGCTCACATCATTTGGCTTTTCTTTGCCTAACACCGGCTTAAAAAGATCTTTGCAATAAAGCAAGTCAAGCATCTTTCTTTTCCAAATAGCATAATTCCCAGAATTTAATTTCATCATTCCAAAGGAATTTTTCTCATCCATTTCAACACACAGATATACTATCAAAACTTCCACAGCCCAACTTTCGCTTTGATACCAGTTTGTTGGGAAAATATGGTGCGGAAACTGTGGGATCACCAGAAATACCAAAGAGTACAAATATCCAAAATAGTATATCCCCTGTGTGCCAAATGAGTTTCCAACAAATGTAATCAAGCCAACAATACCAAATCAACCAAAGTAATATCAAAGCAGTAATCGACACCGAGATTTATACGTGGAAAACTCTTCAGAAAGAAGGTAAAAACCACGGGCCAGTCGTCACCATCTCAAAATCTTCACTATATCAAATAATGGGTACACCAACATTTCTCTCTAGCATTTGCCTAGAGGTTCACCAACAATTATCAAGATTTTCACTAATCATGGCTAATCAACAATAACAATCATAGGGAGAGAATTCCCCAAAAAATATGTAATTCTATAACACAATTCTAGGCTAACAACAAGAGAGGTGTAAGAGAAAGGATTTCACCAAAGATGTGAAATTTTCTGTCGGACGGATGGAAGGATCGACCTTCTTCTTCCTCTTTTCTTCTTTCTCTTTTCCTGGTTTTCTTCTTTCTCTGTTTTCTTCTGCCTCTGTTCTCAATCGATAATTATGGATGGCTCTATTATTGTTGTTTTGTTTGTTTGTATTAAATGACTGCCCTCTCTCACTGGCTGCTCTCCACAGGTATGTCTCCCCCCCTTTCTTGGTCAAGCCCATTAAATGGACTACCCTACAAAAATAAATAAATAACTTTCTCATACTGAGAATAAAATTTGTGAGTTTGATTTGTCCAATTTTGGAGGATTCATAGGGAAAAAAAGTTAAATAGATCCTTTATCTTTTTACTTTTTTCAAAGCCATCCCCTATAAATTTTTACACCTTTTTCGTCCTCTTGGTTTGTTAATCCTGGCCAATTTCGTCCTAATCTTAATAATTTCTTTTGATTAACTGATGTGGCAAGAGATAAGTTGAAAGCTGTTAAAAATCACTCAACATATACAATTTTAAACAAAACATTCTGAGATCTGAGGGGTTATCCTTCGGTGAGTAAAAATATCATTCGCCAAAAGACCAAACCAAAATCAGTGCTCTCAATCAAAAGAAATTTTCGACAACAGCTCCCATGGAAAACCAAAATCTATCTTTCGAAACTCGTGGAAAACACAATACAAACAACAATCCTGATGAAAAAGATGAATTTAGAGGTCACAAGGTTCATGTGACTGCTTTCAGATTGTAAAAACGATGCCGGAGTAAAAATGGGTCGCCAAGGAAGATAATGAATAGTAATTTCGTGGAGGCTCCAAACTCATTCAAAAATGAGAAAATTTATACTCATTCAACTCCACCGGACATGAGGATCACAGATCTATGCCCGAATTTTCAAAATTAATTTCATAGCTTGTTATTTAACAATCTTGCCCGGAATTTCACTTCTGTGACTCGAATCTTGGCCGGAGTTCATTTCTTAACCAAATTGGACGAACTTGATGTCAGTTTCAACCAAAATCTCCCAATGATTACAATTGTAAACTCGAAATAAAATTTTGATCAACAAACAACAAAAGCAATGGAAATTTCAAGATTACAAATTAAAACTACATTTGAACTGAGTGTAAAAGTTGCAGAAAATGAAAATGGAGATTGCTAGAGAATCGAGGAGAATTGATAGCACTTTTGTAATGAAGGGCGTTTGGTGGAGGTGGAGATGGGGAGACTGAAGGAATGGACATGGGTGGTTAATAATATAATTAAAAATTAATAGAAATGCAACAACGTAATTTACAAATTCCCTTACCACTACAAGAAAAAAACGAATTACCGACCGAAAAATGCGGTCGGTAACCCTCTTTTACGGGTCGTTTCGGCCTTTACCGACCGAATTACCGACCGCAAAAGTCGGTCGGTAATATGTTGGTATGGAATTTTCTGCCGACCAAAAAATCTTGCCGTCGGGACCCTGCCGACCGCACGTGGGTCGGCAAAATTACCGACCGAATTACCGACCGCAGTTGCGGTCGGTACTATCTAGTCCCAAAAGGTCCCGTATACGGTTACCGACCAAATTACCGACCGCAATTTGCGGTCGGTAATTCTCTTTTATGAAAAAAAGAATGTGCTTAGGAGGGCTCGAACCCAATTCCTCAACCCCACCAACTTTCGCCCTCAACCAACTTGGCTAGCTACCCAATCCACAAATGATATCACTCCATGTGTCATATATTACAGCTCTCACAAATATATTTTGGAAGATGCTGAAGAGAGGGCTCGAACCCTGGTGGGAAAGATCTTCCCCGCGCGTGTACCATTGGGACACAATACATTTCATGTCATTATGTGTAACTCTTTATATATAATATATATAAATTTATATATATATATATATATATCCAAATATTAATTTGTAAATTAACTAAATTGAAACAAAATAAAAAATTAAAATTATATTAATTAAAATTTAAAGAATCATAAATTAAATCAAACAAATTTTTATAAATAATAAAAATCCCCAATAAAATAAAAATGGAATAGATATTTATTAAATTAAAATTAATTTATTACATTAAAATACAATTCAATAATTAAATTATAACATAAAATAAAAATAAAATAAATTAATTAAAAGAAAATTTTAATTAAAAATTAAAATAAATAATTATAAAAAGCTACTTAATTATTTTGATAAAAAATTAAAAATTAAATTATATTCAAAAAAATTCAATAAAACAAACAATATAGAAAATTCAAAAATAAAATAATGGGGAAAAACTTTAGCGACCCCAAATTTCGGTCGGTAATTCGGTCGGTAACTGTGGCGACAGAATTTTTGGTCGGTAAGTCGGTCGCTAAATTGAATTTTTTCATAAAAAACTAATAAAAATTAAAAAAAATTGGAAAAAATTCCGACCGCAATTGCGGTCGGTAATTCGGTCGGTAATACCGACCAACGTTGTTGCGGTCGGTAATACAGTCGGCAAAGAACCGCGTAATGCAAAACGCGGCAAAAACCGCGGATTGCGGTCGGTGATGCGGTCGGAAATGCCGACCGCATCTTGTCGGTCGGGAATCCCGCAATTTCTTGTAGTGTACATGAAACGATGAAGGCATGAGAGGAATGGGTTCTCGATGCCAAGCCATGGAGGGTTTATAATATGGTTTTGAATTTCACAGATTCAATATTTGAAACTGAGAAAGATATTGAAATATCTGTAATTGTCGGGAATGTTCTGTTGGAGACTAGAGAGAGAGTAAAGTTGGGGAAGAAAATGGTACCTATGGGCCCCATGGATGAGGATTTGGAAAAAATAAACTCCTGAAAAAAAAATTAATAGGTGATGGACCATTGAGACGGTGCATAATTTGTGAAAATGGATTAATTATTCCGTGCCACGTAAGCTAATAAGAAATCTATAATGAGTTTATTAAACCTCTTGATCTTATGAATAGTGATGGGTCATTAATGGCTTAAAAAATAATGAGTTTAATTGTTAGTTTTGAGATTTAATTGGGCTTTAAGGATATTATTATAACTTATATTTTACTATTATTTTCTAATTTATAATTTAGTGCTTTTAATTTTTTTTAAAAAAAATTGTAAACATTGACACTCATATATAAGTAAAGGTGTGTCGTCAAAAAATACATTTAAATAAAATATATAGGAAATGATACATATTTATTGTTTAAAATGATATAATGAAATAATGCGAATTGATTTTTTAAATTAATTAGAATTAAATATCATATTTTTTAATTAAAAGTTAAATAAAAATAATTTGAAAGTTGTTTAAGAAAAATTATTTACATTGTGTTGCATGAGCTCATATCCCTCCCATTTGTCCATTTATAATTTGTGTGACATGAGCTCTCACAATCCCCTTTCCGGATATAGGCATTGAAACAAAAAAAAAAATTATTTACATTTGAATAATGCACATATTGTTTAAACTATTAAGATTAATAATCCAAATTAGTATTTCATGTTTAATTTGGTGAATTAATTATTGTTGAATAAAAAAATATACATCGCTATCATATTCTGGCCCACTCGGGCCGGGGAAATACTAGTGATTAGTAATAATAGGATGAAATTGGTACCGATTAGCAAACCTAGAGGACGAAAAAGTGTTAAAAAATCGTAGGGGACTAACTTGGAAAAAATGAAAAGAAAACAGACTAACTTGGCAATTTTTCCGGATTCATAATGACTTAAGGGAAGCATGTAGCCATGTACAAGATATGAAATACTATCACCGAATATGCGAAATAGTACTCATTTTTTATGTGCCTGCTGAATGAATACTTTTATACAGTATGTGCTAAGTATTTTTATATAGCCCACAACATCATTAAAAATATTGAGTACATACCTCATTCACATCCAATACATAGCACATGAGCATTGGTTGAATATCTTATATCACCAATCCAAACCCCTGAATATGCTATGCAATGTCGTGTGTGATTAATAAATTATCTATTGAATCATTCCATACTAGTATTTATTTAATTTAAAACTTATAAACTTATGGCTAGTATTATTAATGTACCGCTGTGGTTAACAATTCCTTGCATTTAGCCGAACATTTTGTGGTTGAATCGCGACACACTCAGCATACACTATTCATCACATGACTCTTGTAATTATCTCTTCTGTGTAACTATTGTACACGCCACATTCACGTATATATAATAGTTGAATTTTTTTCAGATTATTATGATTATTATTATTATGATCCAAAAGATTAGTGTTTGAATCACGCTACACTCAGCACATTCCTAAAATTGTTTCAGATATGATCGATCCACTTGGCCTCAAACGCCTTTTCCCACTGTAACTGCAAAAGCAAAACCCCTCCTCCACAGCTCCACTATATATATATATACACTCCGCCAATTCTATACTGCCATGCACCGCCCCCACGCGCCCCTTTCGCTTTCTTCCCTTTTCCCACCCCCATGGAACTCCTCCTCCTCCTCCGCTTTCCTCCTGCACAATCGCCTCTTCCTTGCCCCAGATTCACCGCCAACCACGCCTCTGCTGCAACTTCCCGCGCCGGTCTTTGCTGCTGCCGTCAGCCCCCCAGGATCTACGCCACGTTGTCGTCGTCGTCGAAATCGAAGGAGATCAATAGCTTTTCAGTAGGTCTATTGGATGATTCATTCGCGGTACTTACTTCTTCTCCTCAGGCGGAGGATAAGCCGCTTTTGACAGTTTCGCCGAGTTCTTTAGCGTGGGAGAGCGGGCGGTTGTTGCCGAATGAGAATTTGGGAAATGGTGCTGCCGCCGGTAATGCTATTGGTTCATTGAGTGGAGTGGAATATCTGACGAGTATTCTATCGGCGAATGTGTATGACGTGGCGTACGAGACGCCATGCCAGTTGGCTACGAAGCTGTCGGAGAGTTGGGGGGTCAATTTGTGGCTCAAGAGAGAGGATTTGCAACCGGTATGCAATAATTGTGTTGTGCGATTGCGACGTTGAATTTATATTAGTGACATTGCTTGAATCGTATTTGTTAGATTAGTTTTTCTTTATGGAGCGATCGCTAAACCTAGAAATCTGCGTTGCTTGCAGGTGTTTTCATTCAAGATTCGTGGGGCTTATAATATGATGGCTAAACTTCCACAGGAACAACTTGAAATAGGAGTAATATGTTGTTCTGCTGGAAATCATGCGCAAGGTGTGGCTTTATCTGCTCAGAAATTGGGTTGCAATGCCGTCATTGTTATGCCTGTCGCCACACCAGAAATTAAGGTAGTCGCATGTGTTGGAATTCATCCCATAAAAGTACAACTTCCCTTTCTCTAAAATGTTTTCTTGACATCTTTAGTGTAGATCCGTTGAAAGACTGGGAGCAACTGTGGTACTAGTTGGGAACTCATATGCCGAAGCACAGGCCTATGCTAAACAAAGAGCAAAAGAAGAAGGCCGCACGTTTATTCCTGGTTTTGATCATCCAGATGTTATCATAGGACAGGGAACGGTTGGAATGGAGATTATGAAACAAATGAAGGGCCCAATAGAAGCAATATTTGTGCCTGTTGGTGGCGGTGGCCTTATAGCTGGAATTGCTGCCTATGTGAAAATGGTTTGTCCAACAGTAAAAATTATTGGAGTAGAACCTTTCGATGCCAATACATTGGCCTTATCACTACACCATGGTCAACGAGTTAGGTTAGATAAAGTGGGAGGTTTTGCAGAAGGCGTTGCAATCGAAGTGCTCGGTGAGGAGACATACCGTCTATGCAGAGAACTGATAGATGGGGTAGTTCTTGTTAGCCATGGTGCAATTTGTGCGTCCATTAAGGTTCACCGAACTCCAACCTCTTCTTATATGCATTTGAATAGATGATCTTTGTTTTTTACTAGTTTTCTGTTTGTGATCTTGGATTGGATTCCAGATGCTTGTTCATTCTTTCTTCTTGTTGACGAACAATTTGTTACATGCTTTCATTGTCTCCATTATCATCTATTTTTTAAATGTCATTTCTCTTTGATGCATCAGAGGATTGCTGGATTCTACTTTAAGTTCATACAGGTCATTTCTTTGCTAAATTTGTGCGGTAGGTATTTCTTGCTGTGTCAACTGTGTGAATTAAAAAAAAAAAAAAAGAAAGAAAAAAAAAAAAGATAGCTATAGTTGTCTTGCGGTTGTGGATCTTCTTAGGGGGTACAGATATGCATGAATCTTATGTCTATAACGTTAAAAACCTCCTCCTTACAAATGGATATTCAAAAGAACATGTGTTGACATCTATTTTCTGCATTTTTTTATGAATGTTTTGTGCTTATGATATGTCGTGTAGTTTTGCTGGAGTAGAGAGATTAGAGAATATAGCAAAGCCACTCTTACATGTTATTACTGGCTACTTATTTCTTCTTAGAAACTTGGAACCAGTAATCATTCCCAAAATGAATTATGTTTTCACTTGCTGTCACTTTGAAATGTTAAAGGTTAACTAATAAATTTAATTTCTTTCATTTTAGGATATGTTTGAGGAGAAAAGAGGCATTTTAGAACCTGCAGGCGCTCTTGCCTTAGCTGGGGCTGAAGCATACTGCAAGTACTACGGACTCAAGGGTGCTAATGTGGTAGCCGTGACCAGCGGAGCTAACATGAATTTTGATAGACTGATGCTGGTTACTCAGCTTGCAGATGTTAGTAGACACCGGGAAGCTGTACTGGCAACCTATATTCCAGAGGAACCAGGAAGCTTTAAGCTGTTCTTTGAGCTTGTGTGTTTTTTGTGAATTCTTTTTTCTTTCCATCTGAAAAGACATCCTCCAAAATTCTTACATTTTTAATTGCAGGTGGGATCGATGAACATTTCTGAATTCAAATATAGATTTAATCCAGATAAAGAAGATGCTCTTTTATTATACAGGTAAGTACAACCTATGGAGTTTTCAGATTAATTTTTCAAATAAAGAAACTTGCTCCACTCATGCCCCTTTGCTCGCATTGGTTCAACTAAGTGGCGACCTATTGTTCTTTTGCCCATTTCCAGTGTGATGCTTCATACGGAAGCAGAAGTTGCTGCATTGGTTGAAAGAATGGAGTCATCGGGACTACACACATTTAATCTTTCTAAAAATGGCGTGGCCAAAGATCATTTGAGGCATTTTGTAAGCAACTGACCTACCAATGAGACCACTTGTTCCATGTTTTTTCTACACTCATGAGTTTGTAATGGCCAAAAGTTAACAGCGACATACATATCGTACTTGATTTGTTTCGTTTGGCAATGTATAACTAATTTTTGGTTCAAACTGTGGATATCTCTCAGATGGGTGGCCGAGCAAACGTCAAAAATGAACTTCTTTGCCACTTTATTTTCCCCGAGAGGGCGGGCACTCTTATGAAATTTTTGGATGCGTTGAGCCCGCGCTGGAATATAACTCTGTTCCACTTCCAAAGACAGGTTGTGATATCTAATCTCCCACACGCCTTTTACTGGTCAAATTGGATAAAAGAAACACAAGTAAAACAGAAACAATTCCTATCCATCCATCTACATGTGTGCATGTTATTTTTTGGTGCCTTAAGACTGCACAACACATGATGCATCTTTTTTCTGCATCTCCAGGGAGACTCAGGGGCGAATGTGTTGGTCGGCATCCAAGTGGATGAATCCGATATGGTTGAGTTCCATGACCATGCCAATGGGCTAGGGTATGTGTACGATGTTGAAACCAGCAACGAAGCCTTCCATCTTTTAATGAGATGAATATGATGAGGGGAAGGCATTCATGATTCATTCATTCATTCAACTCCTTTGACATGAGGAGGAGGTTCTGTTGTATCTAATCTTTTTCATTGTTTTTGCTTGCATATGTCCATGAAGGTTATCATCTGGTTCGGGTGCAATAAATTGATGGATGTTTGGTTTTTATTCAAAAGAAACTGTGGGATGTGGCATGACTTCTCGCCTCCCATTTCCTAGCAATTATAGAATAGATTGTTCTTAAAAAAAACCAAAAAAAAAAAAAAAAAAACTGTGGGCTTTGGGCTGTGGCATGCCCGGGCACCTGGCAATACCGCAATAGTTAATGTTGCCCGATGGTTCGTTCATGTGCTAAAATAGAATGAAATTTATTTATATTTGTCAACCCATATTAGTAATGATAAAATGTTCTATACGAAAAACTATAATGTGTATATATATTAGTAAAATAAAATGTCAATTTTTATTACTTTCTCCATCATAGAATTATTGTTCTATTGTAATTTTTGTTAATTTTATCAACTTTGATTAATGTGCACAAAAAAAAAAATTGATTTAATGATATTACAATTATATAATAAAAAAAAATCTAATCAAGTTAGGTGCAATTAAAATTGTCTTATGATAGAATTTTAGAATATAATATGTTTTATAAACTAGTTTTTTACTTGTATCTTTTAATATATTAACCGTTAAATAAGAATATTGAACTGCATGCAAAACTAGGGAATATTGAACTCCATGCAAAATTAGGGTGGACACGGTTCGGTTATTCTGAGTTTTTTAGATATTTGTATTTGTATTTGTAACCGGACTTCTCGGTTAACCGGGGTTCAGTTTCGAATCGATTCAGCGGTTAAGCAATTCGGTTCGAATATCTTGTCCAAGCCTATTAAACTTTATAATCAAATCTTCATTTCTTAATTCTTAATCTTTGTAGGTTTATTTTGAAGTTATTACAATAAAATACAAAAAAATATCATATAACTATCGAATTCGGTTGTTCCTTTTAGTATTATCAAAATATATTAGTATATTTAAAAATTCTTAGTGTGGTGTCTATTTCAATAATGAGTATTCTTAAGGGTAAAAAATCAATGTAGGATATTTTTTATAATTATCTCGACTTTTTATTATTTATTTTATTACATACTTAAATAATTAAATAAATAATTATGTATTATTGATATATAATTATATACCATCAAATATGTACAATATATACAATATATAATTCTTTTAAAACATAATAAATATAATCGGTTCGGTTCGATTAATCGGGAAAAAATTAAAGCATTTATATTTGTATTTGAACCGGGGTCTTCGGTTAACTGAATATTCGGTTCGATTTCGATTCGATTTTGCGGTTCAGCGAATCTGTTCGAATATTTGTCCACCCCTATGCAAAACAGAGAGTGGACACTTATTTTAAGACCGGCGGAATATTATATTAATACTTCCTCTGTTCCTAAATAAGTGTTACGGATCCACATTTCATGTAATACAATACACGTTTTTAATCCGTAATAACTCAAATTCCATACAAGTAAAAATTATGAAAATTTGATATTCTAAATCTATGCGATTAGACGAATCCAACAATATCTCACTTCACTATATTTTATCTTATGTAATTGTATTAAAAAGTCGAGTCAAAGCTACTTAATTAACAGTGACAAAAGTCAAAATGTGCTATTTAAAAAGCAACGGAGGTAGTATAATTATTTTTTAGGTGAGATAATATTAGTAGATTACATCATTTTCCATAATACCTTTATAAAACTGGGACCATCTAAAATTGGTCTAATGACATCAATTGCACCCAGTATGTGGTCCGGCCGTCCGGCTAGCCTGCAAAATGTGAAAATTAGGTATCTCTAATGTGATAGTTATTGATTATTTTGTGTTTTAGAAAATTTACATTTGAAATATTTAGGGCTTATATGTTTGTTTGGGATTTTGGAAAAAAAAAAATTCGTAGAAAAAAGAGAATGAGAATTTAAAAGTAAAAGCAATCACAAGTCATAATATTTGTTTTGGATGAATAGTATTAAAAGTTATTTTTCAAGAGAATCATATTTGAATCAATTGTACATAGAATCACTTTTCATATATTATAATTATAATAATTATTAAAAGTGACATCAATTTTATTAGAGAACTTCGTTTAGATTGGGTTTTGAAAAAAACAGAAGCCAAAAGCAGAAGTAGAAGTGGAAGCCAAAAGCAAAAGCAAGTAACTTTTGTGTTTGGATGGAATGTTTGAAAAACAGTTTTTTTTTTTTTCAAAAATGTATTTGGATGTCTAAAGATGAAAAATGCTTTTGGAATGTTATAATTACCAAAAAGTACATGCTACTTATGAGAATAGTACATATTTACAGTGTAATTTATATATATTACTGGGGGCATTTAAGACTTTGCACACGTTATTAGGTGCTTTTGGCTTCTGCTTTTCGGAGAAACAGGCAAGCAGCCCCTCCCAGAAGCAGTTTTGTAACTTTTCGAGGTGCTTTTGTTTTTTTCTAAAAAGTCAAACCAAACATTATTTTTCTATCAAAAGTGCTTGGCATAAGCAAAAACCAAAAACACTTTTGCAAAAGCCATTCCAAACAGGGCCTTACAATTTATTACATTTCCTTGTTAGATATGGATATTTTTGTATTTTCATTCCTAAAATACATTCTTCTTTATATAAAAGTAACCCTTGTCTACTTTGGACCAAAAAAATAAATAAATAAAATAACTTCTAATGCTCATTTTTCTTTTGAGAAAACGCCCAAACAAACAGGTAAAAAAATTGAAAAAAACTTTTCGGTAAAGCAAAGTTTAAATGTATTTTTTAGAGAAAAAAAAAAAGGCAAATAAACATGCTCGTATATAGCTGTTATACATTTATATAAAAATGTAATATATTCATATGATACACCTGTATAAATTAAACAATTAATCTAATTCGTGTATGAAATCAAAATCTGCTAGGTGCAGTGATGTAGGGACCAAGCAGTTAATTGAAAATTTTCAGCAAACGTTAGGTGTGCTAACTCGATAAATGTTTTATGTTGAATGCTAATAACGTATGTACTGGGTATTTAATGGCAGTGGCGAAATTAGACTTTATAGGAAGGGAGGGCCCGAATATGCCATTTTAGTCGCAGAACCAATTCAAACTTTATATTGAAGTTATTAAAATAAATAAGTCGGTTTAGATTTGAATGAATTCGATTTGGGGTTGACTTGAGCTCGACTAATTTTTCGAACACATTTTAATATTTGAAAAACAAAGTAACCAAATTAGCTCAATAAATTTTTAATAATTTAACATTATAAGTATGTAATTTTACTATATATATTTGTTATATATTATTATACGAATACTTTATATTGTTTAATGAGTTTATAAAAATGAGTTTGTGTTTTCCAATTCAAAAATTTCATTCCACAAGTTAGTTTCGAACTTATAAGGCCATGTTCTCTTCGCCTGAAATAAGGCATTCTGATCTAAATTTTATAAGATCTGGTCTGGGCTGGTTACAACTATATATATAATGTGGTATGATCTGGTCTGAATATGTCTGATCTGATCTGGTCTGGTCTGATTTTAATAAGAATAAGTAATTAGTCGTGGAAATAAATTAGGATCGGAGAACAGGCTCTAAGTGTGCGGAAACTTTTTTTTTTTTTTTTAACTTTGCTAACTAAGTTTAAGTATCTATTAGTATTAGATTATTTTGCTAACCAGGCTTAAGTATCTATTATCATACTCTATTGACTTATTTAACAACACTATTTTATATATTAGGGGATGCATTTTTAAAATTACCAAATTAAAATTAAGAATTAAAAATTATATATGAATAATAATTAAATTACAAAAATAGAAAGAATGGGCTATAGTTGCACCCTATGTATATACCTAGAAGCTTAACTATCTCATTCATGGAGGGGTCCATGCCCTCCCTACCTTTGTGGTGGTTTCGCCCCTGTTTAATGGTGACTGAGTTGTATAAAAATACCAGCACATACAAAGCATTATTTAACATATACTTCCTCCATTTTCTTTTATTTGCTACGGACTCACTGTGCATGCAGTCCATTGCATATTTTAAATCATTAATAACTCAAGTTCGGTACAAGTAAAAATTCTAAGAGTTCGATATTTAAAAACTACACGACGAGACGAATCTAACAAGATCCAACTTGGCTATATTTTAACTTGTATAACTAGGATAAAACTTTAAACCAAAGTATGTGAGTGAATAGTGTCAAAAATACATATGGAGCTATTATTTACAAACGGAGGAAGTACAAAACATTTATTCAGTCCTTCGGAGGCGTTTGGAATGGCTTTTTTTAAGTGCTTTTGGCTTTTACCTCTGTCAAAAGCACTTTTGATTGAAAAATGGAGATTGTTTTGGCTTTTTTAAAAAAAGCAAAAGCACCTCGAAAAGCTGCAAAAGTATTTCTGGGAGAAGCAGCATAGGGGGTGCTTCTCCGAAAAGCATAAGCCAAAAGCACCTAGTAATGTGTGCAGAGTCATAAATGCCCCTACTAATTTATTTAAATTACACTATAAATATATACTATCCTATATAAGTAGCAATCCTTTTTGATAATTTACATACTCCCTCCGTTTTTTTTAGTTGTCTTTCTAGCAAATATTACACAAACCAAGAAACATAATTATTACCACACAATATTCCATTTCTACCCTCTCACTTACTAAGAAATATACTTGGGCTGGAGAGATAAATGAACATCATTGGGGAAATAAAGGGGTAATATTGGAAAACTTTCATAGAAATACCCAAAATGCCAACTATTTTGGAACACTTTTTCATCTCTAAAAAGACTACTAGTTTGGAACGGAGGGAGTATTTCAAAAGCACTTTTCACTTTTACACATCCAAACAAACTTTTGAAAAAAAGCTACTTTTCAAACATTTCATCCAAACACAAAAGTTATCTGCTTCTGCTTTTCGCTTTCACTTATGCTTTTGCTTTTGGCTTCTACTTTTTACAAAAGTCAATCCAAACAGGCCCTTCAGTAGGACTTGATTTAGCTATCAAACCAAACCTACTAGTTAATGATGGTATTTAATTTGTGTTACCTAAGCAGTTAGTGTGTAACCTTCATTTTCAGTGCATAATTGGTATATGCAGAATGCGATTTAGAAATTTGTTATTGTTAACCCAACAAAAAATATGTTAAGGCCAATCCGATGTCCAAATTGCCCGGCCCAGTTCGTGAAGATATATCCGGAAGAGAGGACGCGTCTTCAAGTCAGTGAAGATATATCCGGAAGAGAGGACGCATCTTCAAAGGCCCAGTCAGTGAAAATATATCCGGAAGAGAGGACACATCTTCAAAGGCCCAGTGAAAATATATCCGGAAGAGAGGATGCACCTTCAAGGCCTGGAAGAGAACGGGCTGAAAGAGATGACGCGTCTTCAATCAATAGAGCGGGACACCCTAAAGTCTCATACAAGAAGAAAGGAGCAATGAAGCATTATCTAAGGAAGCGAATCACTACCCACGGAAACAAATCATAGTGAGGCACACCATTTAAGGTAACAAATCAGGATGAGATCAAGATGGAGCGTCCGTAGCTTGAAGGCTCTCACCACTATATATATGCAATGTGGCACCACATGCAGAACACCTCCAATCAACCCTCAAAGAGGCCGCATTTTATTATTTTTGCTTTCTGCAGTTTATTTATCGTTTTCTGCACTTTCATTATTTACAGCTTTCTTTCAATTCCTGTTTTCGCTTTTTATATTTTTCTTGTAATCTTCCTTCACATTCATCAATAAAAGAGAGGTTCTGCTCCTCCAAAAATTTCAGCGTTAACAAATTGGCACGCCCAGTGGGACTCGAAGTGGAAACCATATCCGCTCCGAATAGTGTATGCGCTCAGATCCGGAAAAGTTGTTGATTTGACAGAACAATTTGAGGATATGTCTTTACAAGAGAAGACGTCGGTGCGAACGCCATTTGAAGACGCCATTGAGACGGCGAGCACCTCTCAACCGTTACAGGGGATTATGCAGACCCCTACATTGTCCGAGCAAATACGGCTATCGATAACTGAATCGATGGCCGAGGTTATGCCTTTACTCACAAGGCACCTAATGGATGTGTTGCGGCCTGCCATGGCCGACCAAACTGACCGAATATGCGGTTCCTTGTATGTTCCAGCAAACGGCACTACTGTGCCGCCAAGCACCCCATACCCAGGGTCGTCAGGAGGCCAACATCAGATTTGGGGAACCACACCTGGCCAGCCGCCACTCCAGGAGTCCGGAGGCGTGACCAGTATGTTCCCATACTCCTATCAGACTACTTATGCCTATGCGGCACCCAACATGCCGAATCTGGGTTAGACGGCACCTCCCGTGCCGAGCTATGCTCCATCGAGTCCTTTGATGGCAACCAGCGCTACACCGGGCTGTATGGCGGTCGGATCTAGCATGGCGCCACGACAGGCGGCACCTCATGTGCCGAACATCCAAACCACACCTCATGTGGCGACGTCTCTAAACCCTGGGTGGCTGCCACCAACCCTAGGGGGGCAGGCGCCACAGCCTTGCGGAGTGGTAGCTGCACCTATGGCCCCAGCCGCCATTCCTGTTTTAGCCGAAGGACAGGCACCACCACCATGTGGAGTGCCCGCGGCACCTATTGCCCAGGCCGTCGTTCCTCCTCATACCCCCATGCCTCCTACGCAGGCGCCGATAATCTCACCAGAGTTGCTCGTTGATATGATGCAGTAACACTTTGGGATTCAGCTTAAGCCGATGGAGCGGCCCACGTACCGGAAGCCATATCCTGATTGGGTAGACACCATGCGGCCCTACCCAAGGGGTTTCAAGATTCCGGAGTTCACCTCTTTTTCAGGAGAGGAGGGTTAGTCTACAGTGGAGCATGTTGGAAGGTTCACTGGTCAATGCGGGGAAGCAGCGGCCAACGATTGGCTGAAGCTAAGATTGTTCAGCTCATCCCTCACCGGACCTGCCTTCGCATGGTTTGCCTCCCTACGGCCTAACTCGATTCAGAATTGGGTTGACCTCGAACATGCATTTCATGATAGGTTCTACACTCCACTATCACAGATAAGCCTTGCAGACCTTACTAATGCCAAACAGTATGCGGATGAGGCGGCATGTACTTTTATTAGTATATTACAACGGCTGAAAAACCGATGCCCCATAGCAATCCCGGATAGGGAAATAGCCAATATAGCAGTGGATAATATGTTGCCGAGACTAAAAGAATATTTAATTGTGCAGGATTCCGCTGATCTTGCCCAACTGGCCGAGAAAGCGGCCCGCTTGGAAAAGTTCTTTGAGGAGCGAGATGAGAAGCGTCTACCTATACACGGGACTCGTTTTGATGAATTAAAACACCACAAAGAGGAAGACGAACCAAGGGTAGTGGCCAAGGCGATAACCTTGGGTGATAAAAACCTTTGATAATGACCCTGGAATGCCGTCGACAGCGGCCGTGGAGGCCGAGTGATAATCGCCAAAATTGTCCATTATTTCCAATCTATTTCCGTGTCTGAGACGGACATTTTCATCGTATTCCCATCTTATTTTAATAAGAAAGCAGTTGAATGTGACAGATTAATGCGAGTTTGTAATAATAATAAGCTGGTAATGAAAAACACAAAAATATGCAATTTTAATTGCATTTGTGTTAGAAAAATCCAAAAACATGAAAAAAGGAAAAAGAAAAGAAAAAGGAATGAAAAGATGGGAAAAAGAATGAAAAACCCACAAATTGAATTTTTGGCAAAGTGTTGAAGATCAATTCGGTTTATACCGAATTGACAATGTAGACCGAATTACTGAAGAAGAGAAGAAAAATGGACAAGTGTTGAGAAGAGATGCAATTCGGTCTACGCAATTCGGTTTATACCGAATTGATTGCATAGACCGAATTGCCTCAAAACAAGGAAGCCAAGCAGGAGACCATGAGCAATTCGAAATACTCAATTCGGTCTACACTTAAACCGAATTGATGTTGAAGACCACATCCCAGCTAAAGACCAAGAAAGAGAAGCCTCAAGCAATTCGATATACCCAATTCGGTTTATACCGAATTACTTGAGGAGACCAAATTAAGTTCAAAATGCACCCAGATGAAGCTGTGGAACACGTGGAGAATGCATGCCACTGTTAATGGGCCCTGATGGGCTTAAGGCTTCTGAAAAGAGAGTATAAAAGCTGACCTTCCTCAACATTTGATACATACTTACACACTGGAACACTGAGCAGAGGACAAGAAGAATAATCAACCAGGTTCTTCACCCCTTAAGGGTTAGGTAGGTAGTTAGTTAGTTTATTTTTCATGTATTTTAGTTTAGTTTTAGTTGTTTTTACCATAGATTAGTTGTAAACAAGCTGTTTCTACCATTTAGTGTAGCCACTTCCATATTCCTTACATGCTTTTAGTTAGAATGAACCCAACCTTCAATCTAATGATGGTTTTGAATTATTCATTATGCTTCAAGTGTTTAATGCAAAGAAAATTTCCAGAAATGATTTGTCTCATGTGTTAGACACTCCTTAAATGCTTTCCTTTGCAATAAATTTGTTAGAATGTTTGTTTGTTTCAACTAGGTTGCATTTAATATATTCCTAGTTGGTTTACATCTTCAATAAATGCATGCTAGTTGGTTTATAGTTTGTTTTATGCTTTAGGACTTCAAATGAGTGTTCTTAGGTTTTAGATAATTTAGGGCTTGGTAGAAATAGGTTTTAAATGCTTTATTTGCATCTTTATTATTGTAGATCTTATATTTATGCTTCCTTAGATTATGTAGGTGTTCTTAGTTTATGCAAGTAGTTCTTAGATTTTGCATTATTATTTTGGTAGATTAATCTTTGAATTTTATGTTTGTAGTTTTAGGGTTTAATTCATGCTATTACCCACTGTGCATGTATAATTATGGATAACCACAAAATATTCACAAGTATGGCTGCGAGATGACACTGATGTGAAATGAGTGATGGGGTCAATCCCATCTATCATAAACCGCATCAGCTTAGAAACCGCATTGATACTTGTGAACAAAAAAATACACTTATGTGAAAATGGCATGCAATTCGGTCTAAGGCAATTTGGTCTACACCGAATTGCCCATGAAGACTGAAGTGTATGACAAAAAATGTTTATTTATTTACTTCATGTGGTTTCCATGCAATTCGGTCTATGCAATTCGGTTTATACCAAATTGCCCATATAGACCGAATTGACTTTGGAAACCACATTGTATGCATATCATCCCTTCATGCCTTAGTTTATTTTTCGTGTCAAACCAATTCGGTTTGTGAATTCGGTCTATACCGAATTGCCCTGGCAAATCGAATTAACCCCTTTTTTTGAAGTAAATGCCTTAGCCAAATTTGAGTAAGGGAAGAACCTCATCAATTCGGTTTGTCCACTTCGGTTTAGACCGAATTGCTTTGACAAACCGAATTAGATGATGTTATTTCGCATCCTTGCAATGATTAATTAAATAAGGCAATACTTCATTCCTCATGCATTTTCAATTCGGTTTACATTGCATCCAATCCAATAAATCGAATTGACCTCCTCTCTCTATTTTTAAAACTCCAAAAATATTTTATTTTCTTGAGTTGTGTAAGTTGCATGCGTGTATTGGGCTTAGGCCCATCACACCTAATTTTATCCATTACACATCTCAACCCATTAGTGTCTAAATTATTGTGTGACTAACATTCACACAATACCAAAAATATTCTTTTAATTTCATCTTTTCTCTTTAATTGTGTGTATGAATGGGTAATATGGAATATCACAGATCAATGTTGGCAAAAAGGTCCCTTCACCGGGATAACGATTAGCTCGTCTTCTGTATATTAATTATTACTCGTTATTTTGCATGGTCTGATTAGTGATTGGTGAAAGCTCCGGCAAAAAGGTCCCTTTACAGGGATAACGATTAGCCACTCAGCCAATTCCTAACTAGATACAGTTTTCTTTTCTTTATCTTAATTTCAACTTGAATTTCGAGCCATGGTAATGTTAGACAGTGTCGATCAACACGGTTATAATAATACTGTGGTAAGAAAACATGTGGGTTTTTCCTCACTCATGGATAATAGGACTCTTGATGATAGCGATCACTGTCATTAAGGGTTCCCCACTGTCTAAAAATCATTCCATCTGGAATAATTGGGAAATGGATAGCAGATGTTTGCAGTCCAGATCATTCCAGTTATTTCTGGCACTCTTTTAGCCAAATTCTTCTTATCTCAAGGCTAATCCATCTTTGTGTATCAAATTCTGTCCAACCCCACCATATATTCTGGGGTATTTTATTTTACTTCTCATATACATGTATGCATGCTATTATTATGTAGATATTGTGGTCTATAATATTTTGGGATCCTTCCCTTGGACATAGAAGTCTTGATTTAAATCAGATGCTGCATAATAAATTTCCACAAAAATCCCTTTATAAAATCCGGATCTAAGTAAGGGATAATTTCACAGTTATGACTAATTCATCTTCTACTGGGGGTTGATTTTGAGAACTTAGAAGCAGAGTCAGCAATTAGGTCTCATCTAGACTGAAAGGATCTGTGTTTTAATTGAGAGTTTAGTACCTGTGTAGGGAATGATTTTCAAATATCAATTGGTTTCTCAAAATTACTGTGTGTTGGAAATCTTATATTAGGTATTGCATTGAATCAGTGTCCACTTGGATTCAGATAAGATGTGATAAATAATACTAGGGGAACAACATATAGCCCTTGGTTAATTTCTAAGGTAGGGTTGAGTATTCTTTCAACTACTATCTTTTCCCGCCAAAGCCTAAAATTGAGTCTTGAATGAGTACATTCGGAATAGATCTTCACGGGTCTATTCTACTCAGTTTGTATCTTGATAATGGCCAAAATTGACCATTATTTTCAATCTATTTCCGTGTCTAATACGGACATTTGATCGCATTCCGGTCTTATTTAAATAAGAAAGCAGTTGAATTTAACAGATTTATGCAAGTTTGTATAAATAATAAGCTGGTATTGAAAAATACAAAAATATTATTATTTTTATTAAATTCTTATTAAAAAATCCAAAAACATGATAAAAATATTAAAAATTCCATATTTGATAATTATGGTTTGGTAGTATCTGTTCGGTGGAACACGGATCCATTAAACGGAACACAAACAAAATATCAAGTGGACCAAAAATACTTATTTATTATATTTTATATTTTGATGTATATATTTTTAGTTTTTGTTTGTATTTATTTTTTATCCATGTTTTCTGCCTTAATTAAATTAAATAGTACACTAATCCAGTTTAATTAATTGATTGCAGGTTTTAATTTGAATTGGTCAAGTCCAATCTGTTCCAGCCCAATGCTTTTAGTCCATTCTCAATAAATTCAATTTGAAGCCCATTTCTTCCAGCCCAACACTCCTTCGGCCCAATCAAAACTCTCCAGGCCCAACACAACCTCAAGCCCAATCCCACTTTTAGCCCACATTTACCTCATCCACCAACCCTAACCCTAACCCTAACCCTGACCCGCCGGCGGCGCCGCCGCCGCCGGCCACCATCTCCGCCGCCTTCCATCTCCCTCGCGGCATCATCCCTTCCATCCACCTCCGGCCAACACCCGCGGCCACCACCATTCACTCCCATCCCCTACAATCAACCCCCAAAATCAAAACAAACCCGTCGCCGCCCTTCTCTCTAACACCCAACCACAGCCGCCGCCTCGCTCAAACTCCGGCGAGACTCCAACTCGCATCCCCTGCACCGCCGGAACCACCCATCCCCAAATCCGCGCCTCCACTTCAATGAAACCTCCAGTCGCCGCCGCCCCTTTTCCAACCAAGCTTCGGCCTCCACCAATCTCCAAGCTCCGGTCGCCTTCCCCACAGATCCGAGAGCCCAGTCGCCGCCACCATCCATTCAACCCCATTCTCCCAACCCCTATTTCAGATTTTAGAAAACAAGCAAAAAAAAAAATGGGAAACTGGAATCGAAAATTGGAACAAGAAAGAACAAAGAAGAAGAAAAATTTAGAAAAAGAAAGATAAAGAACGAACAAGAGAAAAATCTGGAATGAAGAAGGAGAGAAAACAGAGAGAAGAAGAAATGAGGAAGAAGAAGAACAAGAAAAATGAATTCTGTCGAGGAATGAAAGAGAAACGAAATGAAGAAAACAAGAAGAAAGAAAGAAAAGAGAGCTGAGATCGAGACAGAGAGAGGAGAGAGAAAATGAAATGAGAGAAGGAGAAAGAAGAAAATAAACCTTTGTCGCGGAAGGTGTACTCCGCGACAAAGTGCTCCGCGCCCAAAAAAATGCTCCGCGCCCAAGTTTTGTTCCGAGACTGTGAGAGGAAAATCAAGGCACAAAACTTGGTCGCGGAACAATATTCCGCGACAAAGTGTACCGCGACCGCGACAAAGCTTCCGCGCCAGCGACAGCCTTCCGCGCCAGAGCTGCACTCCGTGACAGGGACAGTCACGTGACCACTCTCCAATTCAAAACCACATGTGCAAATACTCAGGAAGTCCCAGGATCGCAGCTCCACCAGCACAATAATTTCGTCCTTTCCTCTCCGGACCTCCAGTCCCGCCCCCTCCTGGGCGCCATCTTGGAGCTAAAAATTGTTTTGTCCCTATGCAATTTGTTCCGCGACAAAGCAGTTGTTTAGCGACCAGATGGGCCTAATGGGCCTAGGGCTAATTTTCCACCTCTATAAATATATCCTCCCACCCACTTGAACAGTAACCTAGCTACACTTA
The DNA here is from genome assembly GCA_030278955.1 of Hygrophila difformis. Lineage (NCBI taxonomy): Eukaryota > Viridiplantae > Streptophyta > Magnoliopsida > Lamiales > Acanthaceae > Hygrophila > Hygrophila difformis. The sequence continues at coordinate 9,830,373 of JAOANR010000009.1, read as the reverse complement.
GTTTAGTTTTACTGTTTTGGAAGCACCACTGTGCTCTCCAAAAATATGTTAGAGTAGGTAGTTTAATTTATGCCATGTAGAAATAGATTTTAGCCTAGTTTTAATTTATGCTTTGTAATAAATAAGTGTAGCTAGTGTTCATTTTATTTTCCAGTTTTATATTTTTGTACTTTTGGGTTTCAAACACTTAATTAATGGGTGCTTTTTGAACCATGTTTGGTATTATAGTTAGGTTTTATTGCTTTCCCTATTTAATAAAATGCATAAACACTTAATGCTTGACCTTGATAGATTTAGTGTTGGTGTTTTATTCAGTAATAGCACAGGCTGTTTTCATCTTTTGCTATTATTGCTTGTTTTTGTTATTTCTTTTTATTTTATTTTTGGTGTTATGTTCCTGCTTTTTCTTCTTTAGTTATTAGGTAGTATTTTTATTTTTAGTTTTATTTTTTTTATTTCTAATGGACTAGATCTAAAAAGTGGATGGCATTTTAGTGTTTGTGCATATTTATTTAAAAATTTCATCTCCTCTATTGTATTGCATCACATTGTAGCCCCACGGGTTGTAATGTAATTTTCCCGTTGTGATCCCACGGATCACAACGAACACCCATGTAATGCAATATTAGGCGTTATGCTGCCAAAATTTTTATAAAATATTTTAAAACCCTTGTCGCCATACACTCTTGTCGCGGAACCACGTTCCGCGACAAAACCCCTGTTTAGCGACAGAGGACCAAATTCTTGCATTTTGTCTGCATGGCTTTTGTCGCAGAATACCCTTGTCGCGGAACCACGTTCCGCGACAAAATCTCATTCCGAGACAGAAAAATTATGCCTTGCCATTAATTTTGAAACCCCTTGGTCGCGATGCAACCCTTGTCGCGGAACCACGTTCCGCGACAAAATCCTTGATTAGCGACCAAGGACCCAAATACTTGTAATTTTATTCTGGGAGGACTCTGGCGCGGAACCTTTGTCGCGGAACCACGTACCGCGACAAAATCCTTGTTCCGCGACCAGGAATTATGTCCTTACCAATTTTCAACCCTCTTTGTCGCTATGCCTCTTTGTCGCGGAACCATGTTCCGCGACAAAATTTTTGCTTAAGCGACAAAGCAAACCCTAATTTTCAAAATCCCATTTCTCTTATTTCCCACTCCTTTGTCGCGAAACCTTTGTCGCGGAACCATGCTCCGCGACACAAACTCTATTCCGCGACAAAGTGGCACCTTTTTGCCAAAATTGTATTCTTCATCTCACTCCATTAATTAATTGAACCTTTATATTAATATTTTGAGGTTGAAATCCAATGATCTCAACCCATGATTAATTTGATATAAAGAACTTTGTTCAATTTCCCATTAAAAGGTTCTTCTACAAATGATTAAACTCTAATGATCTAAGTATATAATCCGGACTGTAATTAATTAATTAATTATGGAATGAGAGATTATTTAGACCATAAAGAGTAATTATGGATTCATTTCCATACCTTGCATGAGAAACCAATGTCTCTCATGCAAGATGACCCAAAAATATTTTCTTTTATTTATTTTGTCTTTTTCCGTGTTGTGTGAAACAGCTAATAAGGAATATATCAGATTAATGTTGGCGGGTATTCCCACACGGATAACTAGCTCGTGGTCTGTATATTAATTATTAATTGTTATTTTGCATGGTCTGGATAGTGGCCGGTGGAAGCCTTGGCGGTTCATCCATCCGGGATTATAATAGCTGCTCAGCTGACTCCTATCCGGATACAGTTTTCTTTTCTTTATCTTAATTTCGAACCCGAATCTGGAGCTGTAGTAATGTTAGATGATATATGCCAATGCCATCTAATAATTATTGCAGTAATAGAACATGTGGGTTTTTATCCAAATTCACAGATAGTGGAGTCTGAGATGACGGCGGCAACTGTCATTTGAGGCATTCCACTGTCTAAAAATCTTTCCATCTGGAATAATTGGGAACTGGATAGCAGATGTTTGCAGTCCAGATCACCCCAGTTATTTCTGGCACTCTCTTTAGCCAAAATTCTTCTCATCCCCGGCTATTTCATCTCTGTGTGTCAACTTCTGTCTAAACCCACCTTATATTTTGGGTTATTTAATTTTACACTTCTCTATAAATTTATGCATGATACTATTATGTAGATATTGTGGTCGACATTATTTTGGGATCCTTCCCTTGGACACAGGAGTCTTGATTTTAATCAGATGTTTCATAATAAATTTCCAACAAAAATTCCTTTATAAAATCCGGATCTGAGTAAGGGATAAATTCGACAGTTATGACTAATTCATATCCGACTGGGGGTTGATTTTGGGAAATTAGAAGCAGAGTCAGCGATTAGGTCTCACCTAGACTGAAAGGATCTGTGTTTTAATTGAGAGTCTAGTACCTGATAGGGAATGATTTTCAAATTTATTATTTTCCAAAATTGCTGTTTGTTGGAAATCTTGTATTAAATATTGCACTGGGTCAGATTCCACTTGGATTCCGATAAGGTGTGACAGATAATATTAGAGGAACAACATTCGGGCCTTGGTTATTTTCTAAGGTAGGGTTGAGTATTCTTTCAACTGCTATCTTCTTCTGCCAAAGCCTATTTTTGAGTCTTGAGTGAGTGCATCCGGAACGAACTAATTTATTAGTTCGTTTCATTAGTTTGTATCTCATAATCACCCGACGGGAAGTGAACACTGCGAGCGGTTCACCGAGAATAGGGAATTCTTGATCCACACCCGGTCATTCTGACTGGGGGCTTTCTTTTACTACCAGGGTCAGACTTTCAAAAACCTCCGAGTGATAGGATTTTAAATGCTTTCTTTACCGCTTTCTTTTAACTGCTTTCGTTAGAGGTCACTCGGTTGTATTGAGAGTTGTGTAACTGCTACTAGGACTGAGAGTTAAGGGATAGTTCAGGGCTTGATTAGAATCTTTGGGTGTGACATGGGGGAATGATAACGGTACTTGACACTTCAATAAATGATTTGTCAGGTGTTGCTTTTCCACCACAGATAAATAATATAACTTTACAAGGCCTGTGAAGGGAGTTATGAGTCTGTGGTATCTTAGATTATTTTCTTAAGAGCATGTAAACTCTTACTATAAGTACCTGTCTGTTAAAGGGAACATGGTACAGAGAACATGAGAATTAGCTAACTGAAGAGTTATCCCAAACAAAGATCTGTGTAATTAAAATGGAAGTTTAACTATGTTTCATCTGAATCTTGTCCAATCTTTATTCTTTTCTTCCTGTCCCTTCTGTCTTATTTTAAATCTGCTTTCTTAGATAATTTTAACCGCTTTCCTAGAATAATTTTATTGCTTCCTTAGATTAAATCTAATTCGCTTTCTAGAATAATTTTATCTGCTTTATTTTAATTGCTTGCATAGCTTAATTTAAATTCTGCCAAGTAGTTGTTAGTCAAATCACAAACTTGAATCGAGTAACCGAGTGGAAAATCTTAGTAAATGGCGTGGGCCCTGCTTCTATCGCACATCCTCCAGTGAACGATCCGGTACTTACTATAAATTACTGCAATTTTTGACTCCGTGCGCTTTCGGGGGCACAGTTTCTTAACACGAGTAAATAAAAAAAAAATGTAATTTTTCAGAAAACACTCATGTAGTGGGAATCTGCCGAAAGTTTCATGGCAGGGAATCTCATGACATGAAATCATGAGAAGTATCATGGCACATATGCCGGGGACCCTCAGTGTGACAGGCTGAAGGTCAATTTATCCCGGTTGTATCATGAGATTTGTCAGAAGTTTCATGGCAGAGAGGACCACATTGCCATTTGAAATTAAAGCCCCTCACATGAGTAATAAAGAGTAACAACCTTAATATATCCCTAAACCCTTTCCCACGAATCATAACTCTTTTCATTTAATAAATCCAAGCCTGATATATTTTATAAAATACTCGTGTTAATGAAATTTGTCAAAAGTTTCATGGCGCCGTTGCCGGGGAGGATGCAGCGTCGTTTATTAAGAGAATTACACTCCTGATTACTCATAGTTAGTTTAGTGTTAGTTTAGTGTATTTATTTCAGAACAGAGAAGTACCCTCAAATCAATTAAACATTTAGAGTACTAAGACTCTAAATGTGAGGATGTTGATTTGAGGGGAAGACCTAACCAATTGGGTATTTTTTGCTTGCAGGAATCATGGAGCCACCAAAATGGTGTACGGAGTTAAATGTGGAAGTGTAGCATTGGGGCTACACTACTTTGATTTTTCGTTTAATTACACTTTGCCAATTGCAAAATCGAGGTTAATTAAACGAAAAATCAAAGAAAAATGGAGAAGTGTAGCAGTGGAGCTACACTAATTGGCAATTGTAAATTGCACAACACGTGAGACTCGCGTGTTTGTCATCTCCACCACATCCGGACCACGAAGCTTCACCGCTGCTCCATCGCCCATCCAACTAATTACCACCACTGCGCTGAGGAAACCCTCATCACTGGTGAAACGATAAATGGAGCAGCAGATCTTCGGAATGGCAATTGCTCACACCCATCGGACAAGCCACGGCCATCATCTCACTTTCCGTCGCCCCTGTCCCGACTGAGCATCAAAACAGGTTCCCGGTTGGATTAGTTCTGTAATTGACCGAAGATTATATCCGGAATTCAAAGAAATTTAAAATCCGGAATAATTTTCGCAAGCACGGAATTAATCCAACCTAAATTTCTGCAAGTCAAAATTATATGTATACATATATTTATATTTATATTTATATCTCTTGTGAATATTATTAAATAATTCGGGTGTTAATCAATTAACTCACATTTAGAGTACTAAGACTCTAAATGTGAGGATGTTGATATTTTTGAGAAAACCCGATAACTTCTTCTGTGTTTGTTTTGCAGGAATTTGTGGAACTACCAAGAAGAAAATTAAAGCTCCAAAACAGGTTCCCAGTTGGATTGATTCTGTGATTAGTTGAAAGTATTCCTGGAATTTAAAGCAATTTAAAATCCGGAATAACATTTATAAGAACAGAATTAATCCAACCTAATTTATGCAAGCAAATATAGTAGATTAAATTCTATAAAATTCAAAAATGTGATTGAACAATTTTGATGAAAATCAGAATTTTTCTTAAGTATTGGGCATCGAACAATCGCCTTGTTCGACGAACCAAACGATCACACATAGCCAAAATCGTCGAACATTTGGTTTGACGAAAAAGGCTATCGGAATTATTTTTCTATCTTTTATGTTAATATTTTCACCCTCCCTCCCTCCTCTCTTATTTTATTTTTATTTTGATAATTTGTTTGAGTGGGAACTGATTGACTCACATTTCGAGCAAGGCTCAAAATGTGAGGATGTTGATTCTTTACTTAAATATCTCAAAAAAAAAAAAAAAAAAAAAAAAAAAGTGTGTTACTTTTCTTTTTGTTTATTATTATTATTTCATATTTAAACCCAGTGCAAAGTATGCATAACTCTGTTTAAATTCACATATTTGATTTTGGTTCATGATTAAATTTTCAAACTTTTAAATTGGGATAATATAATTGAAGACATGCATAATATGAATTTTTGAGGTTTTGAGCTATAAAAATCTAATGATATCATCATCTTGTTGGGTAATGAGTCCTCATGTTGAGAATTTAATTGAATAGAGTGTAAGAAATTTTCAGAGATTATATTTAAGAATATTGTATGACATGAATGAACCATTCCATGTGAGATTTGAGCCATGAGTCATTTTTACTCATTCTTTTCTTTGATGTGTGAAAATCATTTTGATTAAAGGAAACTAGAACTTGCGATTGAGACCGATTCAAGACCATGCCATATTCCGGAAATCGAGCATATGATCGAGGCACTTAGAGAAACCAAAATTTTGGCCTTCTTTTGAAATCCAAACCCAAAAACATTTTCCCCTTAGGATTAACCACTTTGAGCCTTAAGCCTATTTTTTCTTTGAAACCCACTATATTATTCCTAGCCTTACAAAAAGACCAAGAAATTCAAACCCAAGTGTGCAAGAATTATTTTTATCAAGGCATTTCAATTTTTGATCATCAACAAAATTTCAAAACGGTATTCAATAAACCGATGCAAAAAAAAAAAAAAAAAAAAGGGAGAAGAAAAAAAAAAAAAAAAAAAGAGAAATGAACATGTTGAATTCAATTCAACACAAATAAATTGCAAATGACAAAGCAAATTAGACTCAGTCTAATGTCATGCAATAGAAGAAGAAAAACAAAAAAAAAAAAATATTGATGATCATAAATTTTAAATAAATATGCCAAGTTATGATAGAATAAATTCTTGCCACTTCTTAGCCCAATAATTTTCCATTTCCTACCGAATGTTACAACCGTATGCCCCGTTATAACCCTTAAATAAGACCTCATGATCTCGATTGAAGAAATGAGCCGGTGGCGAGTTGGTCCAATTGCAAGCATATGGGATAATTTAATTAAATTTGATTATGAGTGCTCATTGATAAAACCCTTTTTTGAGAGTGAGTGAAATTTCCGTTTCTACTATATGTGAGGCTCTGCTTTTAATTATGTTCATGTCATACTTTAATTCTAGAATTAAATCAATGAATTTTTCTAAACATGATATTCATGAAGAATTATCAATAATGACTGATTTGTCGGCCTGATTAAGTGAGAAGTATCATTTTATTAAACACTGCAATCAAGAGAATTTAATACTTGTAGTTTTCGATTGTCTTATCCCAATCTAAAAAGAATGAAATTTTTGAAGCCACGAAAATAGATTGAATATGTAGAGTCCGTGTTCTTAGGAACATTGACTCTGACTGCTCGGGGACGATCAGTATTAAATGTGAGGATGTTGATAATGGCCAAAATTGACCATTATTTTCAATCTATTTCCGTGTCTAATACGGACATTTGATCGCATTCCGGTCTTATTTAAATAAGAAAGCAGTTGAATTTAACAGATTTATGCAAGTTTGTATAAATAATAAGCTGGTATTGAAAAATACAAAAATATTATTATTTTTATTAAATTCTTATTAAAAAATCCAAAAACATGATAAAAATATTAAAAATTCCATATTTGATAATTATGGTTTGGTAGTATCTGTTCGGTGGAACACGGATCCATTAAACGGAACACAAACAAAATATCAAGTGGACCAAAAATACTTATTTATTATATTTTATATTTTGATGTATATATTTTTAGTTTTTGTTTGTATTTATTTTTTATCCATGTTTTCTGCCTTAATTAAATTAAATAGTACACTAATCCAGTTTAATTAATTGATTGCAGGTTTTAATTTGAATTGGTCAAGTCCAATCTGTTCCAGCCCAATGCTTTTAGTCCATTCTCAATAAATTCAATTTGAAGCCCATTTCTTCCAGCCCAACACTCCTTCGGCCCAATCAAAACTCTCCAGGCCCAACACAACCTCAAGCCCAATCCCACTTTTAGCCCACATTTACCTCATCCACCAACCCTAACCCTAACCCTAACCCTGACCCGCCGGCGGCGCCGCCGCCGCCGGCCACCATCTCCGCCGCCTTCCATCTCCCTCGCGGCATCATCCCTTCCATCCACCTCCGGCCAACACCCGCGGCCACCACCATTCACTCCCATCCCCTACAATCAACCCCCAAAATCAAAACAAACCCGTCGCCGCCCTTCTCTCTAACACCCAACCACAGCCGCCGCCTCGCTCAAACTCCGGCGAGACTCCAACTCGCATCCCCTGCACCGCCGGAACCACCCATCCCCAAATCCGCGCCTCCACTTCAATGAAACCTCCAGTCGCCGCCGCCCCTTTTCCAACCAAGCTTCGGCCTCCACCAATCTCCAAGCTCCGGTCGCCTTCCCCACAGATCCGAGAGCCCAGTCGCCGCCACCATCCATTCAACCCCATTCTCCCAACCCCTATTTCAGATTTTAGAAAACAAGCAAAAAAAAAAATGGGAAACTGGAATCGAAAATTGGAACAAGAAAGAACAAAGAAGAAGAAAAATTTAGAAAAAGAAAGATAAAGAACGAACAAGAGAAAAATCTGGAATGAAGAAGGAGAGAAAACAGAGAGAAGAAGAAATGAGGAAGAAGAAGAACAAGAAAAATGAATTCTGTCGAGGAATGAAAGAGAAACGAAATGAAGAAAACAAGAAGAAAGAAAGAAAAGAGAGCTGAGATCGAGACAGAGAGAGGAGAGAGAAAATGAAATGAGAGAAGGAGAAAGAAGAAAATAAACCTTTGTCGCGGAAGGTGTACTCCGCGACAAAGTGCTCCGCGCCCAAAAAAATGCTCCGCGCCCAAGTTTTGTTCCGAGACTGTGAGAGGAAAATCAAGGCACAAAACTTGGTCGCGGAACAATATTCCGCGACAAAGTGTACCGCGACCGCGACAAAGCTTCCGCGCCAGCGACAGCCTTCCGCGCCAGAGCTGCACTCCGTGACAGGGACAGTCACGTGACCACTCTCCAATTCAAAACCACATGTGCAAATACTCAGGAAGTCCCAGGATCGCAGCTCCACCAGCACAATAATTTCGTCCTTTCCTCTCCGGACCTCCAGTCCCGCCCCCTCCTGGGCGCCATCTTGGAGCTAAAAATTGTTTTGTCCCTATGCAATTTGTTCCGCGACAAAGCAGTTGTTTAGCGACCAGATGGGCCTAATGGGCCTAGGGCTAATTTTCCACCTCTATAAATATATCCTCCCACCCACTTGAACAGTAACCTAGCTACACTTAGTTTAGTTTTACTGTTTTGGAAGCACCACTGTGCTCTCCAAAAATATGTTAGAGTAGGTAGTTTAATTTATGCCATGTAGAAATAGATTTTAGCCTAGTTTTAATTTATGCTTTGTAATAAATAAGTGTAGCTAGTGTTCATTTTATTTTCCAGTTTTATATTTTTGTACTTTTGGGTTTCAAACACTTAATTAATGGGTGCTTTTTGAACCATGTTTGGTATTATAGTTAGGTTTTATTGCTTTCCCTATTTAATAAAATGCATAAACACTTAATGCTTGACCTTGATAGATTTAGTGTTGGTGTTTTATTCAGTAATAGCACAGGCTGTTTTCATCTTTTGCTATTATTGCTTGTTTTTGTTATTTCTTTTTATTTTATTTTTGGTGTTATGTTCCTGCTTTTTCTTCTTTAGTTATTAGGTAGTATTTTTATTTTTAGTTTTATTTTTTTTATTTCTAATGGACTAGATCTAAAAAGTGGATGGCATTTTAGTGTTTGTGCATATTTATTTAAAAATTTCATCTCCTCTATTGTATTGCATCACATTGTAGCCCCACGGGTTGTAATGTAATTTTCCCGTTGTGATCCCACGGATCACAACGAACACCCATGTAATGCAATATTAGGCGTTATGCTGCCAAAATTTTTATAAAATATTTTAAAACCCTTGTCGCCATACACTCTTGTCGCGGAACCACGTTCCGCGACAAAACCCCTGTTTAGCGACAGAGGACCAAATTCTTGCATTTTGTCTGCATGGCTTTTGTCGCAGAATACCCTTGTCGCGGAACCACGTTCCGCGACAAAATCTCATTCCGAGACAGAAAAATTATGCCTTGCCATTAATTTTGAAACCCCTTGGTCGCGATGCAACCCTTGTCGCGGAACCACGTTCCGCGACAAAATCCTTGATTAGCGACCAAGGACCCAAATACTTGTAATTTTATTCTGGGAGGACTCTGGCGCGGAACCTTTGTCGCGGAACCACGTACCGCGACAAAATCCTTGTTCCGCGACCAGGAATTATGTCCTTACCAATTTTCAACCCTCTTTGTCGCTATGCCTCTTTGTCGCGGAACCATGTTCCGCGACAAAATTTTTGCTTAAGCGACAAAGCAAACCCTAATTTTCAAAATCCCATTTCTCTTATTTCCCACTCCTTTGTCGCGAAACCTTTGTCGCGGAACCATGCTCCGCGACACAAACTCTATTCCGCGACAAAGTGGCACCTTTTTGCCAAAATTGTATTCTTCATCTCACTCCATTAATTAATTGAACCTTTATATTAATATTTTGAGGTTGAAATCCAATGATCTCAACCCATGATTAATTTGATATAAAGAACTTTGTTCAATTTCCCATTAAAAGGTTCTTCTACAAATGATTAAACTCTAATGATCTAAGTATATAATCCGGACTGTAATTAATTAATTAATTATGGAATGAGAGATTATTTAGACCATAAAGAGTAATTATGGATTCATTTCCATACCTTGCATGAGAAACCAATGTCTCTCATGCAAGATGACCCAAAAATATTTTCTTTTATTTATTTTGTCTTTTTCCGTGTTGTGTGAAACAGCTAATAAGGAATATATCAGATTAATGTTGGCGGGTATTCCCACACGGATAACTAGCTCGTGGTCTGTATATTAATTATTAATTGTTATTTTGCATGGTCTGGATAGTGGCCGGTGGAAGCCTTGGCGGTTCATCCATCCGGGATTATAATAGCTGCTCAGCTGACTCCTATCCGGATACAGTTTTCTTTTCTTTATCTTAATTTCGAACCCGAATCTGGAGCTGTAGTAATGTTAGATGATATATGCCAATGCCATCTAATAATTATTGCAGTAATAGAACATGTGGGTTTTTATCCAAATTCACAGATAGTGGAGTCTGAGATGACGGCGGCAACTGTCATTTGAGGCATTCCACTGTCTAAAAATCTTTCCATCTGGAATAATTGGGAACTGGATAGCAGATGTTTGCAGTCCAGATCACCCCAGTTATTTCTGGCACTCTCTTTAGCCAAAATTCTTCTCATCCCCGGCTATTTCATCTCTGTGTGTCAACTTCTGTCTAAACCCACCTTATATTTTGGGTTATTTAATTTTACACTTCTCTATAAATTTATGCATGATACTATTATGTAGATATTGTGGTCGACATTATTTTGGGATCCTTCCCTTGGACACAGGAGTCTTGATTTTAATCAGATGTTTCATAATAAATTTCCAACAAAAATTCCTTTATAAAATCCGGATCTGAGTAAGGGATAAATTCGACAGTTATGACTAATTCATATCCGACTGGGGGTTGATTTTGGGAAATTAGAAGCAGAGTCAGCGATTAGGTCTCACCTAGACTGAAAGGATCTGTGTTTTAATTGAGAGTCTAGTACCTGATAGGGAATGATTTTCAGATTTATTATTTTCCAAAATTGCTGTTTGTTGGAAATCTTGTATTAAATATTGCACTGGGTCAGATTCCACTTGGATTCCGATAAGGTGTGACAGATAATATTAGAGGAACAACATTCGGGCCTTGGTTATTTTCTAAGGTAGGGTTGAGTATTCTTTCAACTGCTATCTTCTTCTGCCAAAGCCTATTTTTGAGTCTTGAGTGAGTGCATCCGGAACGAACTAATTTATTAGTTCGTTTCATTAGTTTGTATCTCATAATCACCCGACGGGAAGTGAACACTGCGAGCGGTTCACCGAGAATAGGGAATTCTTGATCCACACCCGGTCATTCTGACTGGGGGCTTTCTTTTACTACCAGGGTCAGACTTTCAAAAACCTCCGAGTGATAGGATTTTAAATGCTTTCTTTACCGCTTTCTTTTAACTGCTTTCGTTAGAGGTCACTCGGTTGTATTGAGAGTTGTGTAACTGCTACTAGGACTGAGAGTTAAGGGATAGTTCAGGGCTTGATTAGAATCTTTGGGTGTGACATGGGGGAATGATAACGGTACTTGACACTTCAATAAATGATTTGTCAGGTGTTGCTTTTCCACCACAGATAAATAATATAACTTTACAAGGCCTGTGAAGGGAGTTATGAGTCTGTGGTATCTTAGATTATTTTCTTAAGAGCATGTAAACTCTTACTATAAGTACCTGTCTGTTAAAGGGAACATGGTACAGAGAACATGAGAATTAGCTAACTGAAGAGTTATCCCAAACAAAGATCTGTGTAATTAAAATGGAAGTTTAACTATGTTTCATCTGAATCTTGTCCAATCTTTATTCTTTTCTTCCTGTCCCTTCTGTCTTATTTTAAATCTGCTTTCTTAGATAATTTTAACCGCTTTCCTAGAATAATTTTATTGCTTCCTTAGATTAAATCTAATTCGCTTTCTAGAATAATTTTATCTGCTTTATTTTAATTGCTTGCATAGCTTAATTTAAATTCTGCCAAGTAGTTGTTAGTCAAATCACAAACTTGAATCGAGTAACCGAGTGGAAAATCTTAGTAAATGGCGTGGGCCCTGCTTCTATCGCACATCCTCCAGTGAACGATCCGGTACTTACTATAAATTACTGCAATTTTTGACTCCGTGCGCTTTCGGGGGCACAGTTTCTTAACACGAGTAAATAAAAAAAAAATGTAATTTTTCAGAAAACACTCATGTAGTGGGAATCTGCCGAAAGTTTCATGGCAGGGAATCTCATGACATGAAATCATGAGAAGTATCATGGCACATATGCCGGGGACCCTCAGTGTGACAGGCTGAAGGTCAATTTATCCCGGTTGTATCATGAGATTTGTCAGAAGTTTCATGGCAGAGAGGACCACATTGCCATTTGAAATTAAAGCCCCTCACATGAGTAATAAAGAGTAACAACCTTAATATATCCCTAAACCCTTTCCCACGAATCATAACTCTTTTCATTTAATAAATCCAAGCCTGATATATTTTATAAAATACTCGTGTTAATGAAATTTGTCAAAAGTTTCATATCTCATAACTAACTGGATGTTATAAGCCCTGTGGCTTACTGATATCTGGGAAGTTCTAAATCTGCATCTGGTCACCAGGACCAGGGGCTCTTTTATACTAACGGAATGAGATAGCTTTTGAGACTTCCGAGTGATAGGTTTTTAAATGCTTTCTTTATTGTTTTCTTTACTGCTTCCTTTTAAATGCTTTTATAGAGGTCACTCAGAAGAATTAGAGGTTGGCCGCCGGTTGTAAGGTTTAAGTGTTGTGGATTAGTTCGGGAATTAATTTGGACTTTGGGCGTGACAAGGGGGATGATAGGAGTAGTTGGCATGTCAACTAATGATGTGTTAGGTGTTGCTTATCCACCATGGAGGAATAACATACCTCGGCAGGAGCAGTTATTAATCTGTGGTATCTTAGAGGTTGAGGTCTTAAGAGCATGTAAATTCTGACTGTAAGTACCTGTCTGTTAAAGGGAACATAGTCTAGAAAGCATGAGAGTTAGCTAACTGATGAATTATCCCAACCAAAGATCTGTGTAACAAAAATGGAAGTTTACTTGTGTCTCATCTGAAATCTTGTCCAATCTTTATTATTTCCTTCCTGTCCCTTCTGTCACATCTTTAAATCTGCTTTATAGATAGTGTAGCATAATTTTTCATGCTTTCGTAGAATAATTCTATCCGCTTTCTTAGCATAACTTCTGCTGCTTTCTTAGAATAGATTTATTTGCTTTTTAGAATAATTTTACCATACTTTGTAGAATAATTTTACTGCTTTCATAATCTAGTTACATTATGTCAAGTAGTTTTAAAAACCAATGCAAAACCTGAAACGAGTAACCGAGTGTAAAATCTTAGTAAACGACGTGGGCCCTGTTTCTATCGCACATCCTCCAGTGAACGATCCGGTATTACTATAAATTACGCAATTTTTGACACTGTGCGCTTTCGGGCCACAATTTCCTACATGAGTATATAAAAACGTGACAACCTATAAACATATCCCTAATCCCAACTCCATCTTCATAATTGGTTTCATTAAATAAAATTAAACCGGTATTATTATTTTTCAGAAAATACTCATATAGTGGAAAATTGTCAAAAGTTTCACCGATTAGTCGGTGATTGAGGATGGTGCCTGGCTGAGGATGGCAGCCTGACTGAGCACGTGCGAAGATGGCGGAGACGTCCGAGGAAGATGCTGGCGGCCAAGAGAAGGGATGGCGGTCCTCGGCATGTGGCGGCCTCCGGTTTCACGGGGATGGCGGCCTCAAGCAGGTGGCGGCCTCCATCCGGCTCCACGGGGATGGTGGCCTCGAGCAGGTGGCGGCCTCCGGCTTCAAGGGGATAGCGGCCACAAGCAGGTGGCGGCCTCCCTCCGGCTCCACGGGGATGGCGGCCTCGAGCAGGTGGCGGCCTCTGGCTTCACAGGGATGGCGGCCCTCGTGCACAAGGGATGGCGGCTCTTGGGTGGTAGCGGCCTCCTCCGAAGCCGGGTGGTGGCGGCCTCCTCCGAAGCTGGGTGATGGCGGCCTCCTCTGCCCAGGATGCTGGCGACGCTCTCAAGTGAGGGTGGCGGCCTTGGAAGCAGGGGTGGCGGCCTCCGGGTTGACGTTGGCCTTCAAGTGGCGGCCTCCGGTGCGCAGAAGGGCTGGCGGCCTTCAGAGGGGTGGCGGCCTTCAAAGGGTGATGGCGGCCTAACGCTGATGATGGCGGCCTCCGGGAGCAGGCAGCGGCGGCCTCCGGGAGCAGCAAGCAGCGGCGGCCTCTGGGAGCGACGAGTAGCGGCGGACTCCAGGCGAGCAGCGGTGGCCTCCGGGCGAGCAGCGGCGGCCACCGGGCAAGCAGCGGTGGCTGCCCTATCCAACAAGGGTGGCGGCCGGCGAACAGAAGACGGCGGCGGTCGGAGGCGAAGCTGGCGATTGAGAAATCGACGACGGCAACCGGAATCCCGATGGCGGCGGCGGCCGGAATCCCCTGGTGGTGGCCAACATCCGGAGTGAGAAGAGGATGAGGCATAATGGGCCTGGGCCTCTAAACCCGAAATTAAGCGCGCAAATTTGTCTTAAAATGTTAATCAGACAAAATACGCGAGGGGGCATCTGTTAACCCAACAAAAAAATATGTTAATGCCTATCCGATGTCCAAATTGCCCGGCCCAGTCCGTGAAGATATATCCGGAAGAGAGGACGCATTTTCAAGTCAGTAAAGATATATCCGGAAGAGAGGACATATCTTCAAAGGCCCAGTCAGTGAAAATATATCCCGAAGAGAGGACACATGTTCAAAGGCCCAGTGAAAATATATCCGGAAGAGAGGATGCACTTCAAGGCCTGGAAGAGAATGGGCTGAAAGAGAGGACGCGTCTTCAGTGAATAGAGCGGGACACCCTAGAGTCTCATACAAGAAGAAAGGAACAATGAAGCATTATCTAAGGAAGCGAATTACTATCCACGGAAACAAATCATAGTGAGGCACACCATCTAAGGTAACAAATCAGGATGAGATCAAGATGGAGCGTCCGTAGCTTGAAGGCTCTCACCACTATATATATGTAATGTGGCATCACATGCAGAACACCTCCAATCAACCCTCAAAGAGGTCGCATTTTATTATTTTTACTTTCTACAGTTTATTTATCGCTTTCTGCACTTTCATTATTTACAGCTTTCTTTCAATTCCTGTTTTCGCTTTTTATATTTTTCTTGTAATCTTCCTTCACATTCATCAATAAAAGAGAGGTTCCACTCCTCCAAAAATTTCAGCGTTAACAGTTATATAAGTACATATCATCATAAATAATACTTCTCTGTCTTATTTGAAATGTCCCAAAGCTTTTGGGCACACAGTCCAATGTATTTATCTTTTTTCCTGAACAGCATATACAGGCTAGGAAATTGGTTGTTGGAGCTCATGCCACACAAATTACAAAGGGAAATAAAAAAGAATGATATGGGGACGGTGGGGAATGGAACCTCCAACCTTCCGTTGGAAATTAATGGACTTAACCACTTGGAATAAGTCCTCATCCCCAGTCCAATGTATTTATTCAACAGTTAATATCAAGTAAAAATTATAAAAAATATATATTTCTAAAACTATGTGAAAAGACGAATTTAAGAATATCCAACTTGACTATATATTTTCCTATATAACTACAACAAAAAACTCGGGTCATTTAATGAACATTGTAAAAGTTCAAATGGAACATCTGAAATGTGATGGAGGGAGTAAAATACATTACATTATACACCTAACATTACAAAAACTCAAAAATCATAAAAAAAAAAGCTAAAAGATATTACAGTCATGACTCAACATATGCTTAATATTAAAATTAACCAAGTGGGGTGGACTTAGACCAAGTGGTTAAGTCCATTGACTTCTAACCTGAACGTTAGAGGTTTAATTTCCCACCGCCCCTACCCCTCCCCTTTATTTCCTTTGTAATTTGTGTGGGATGAGCTTCCACCACCCATTTCCAAATCTGTATAGATTGTTCAGGGAAAAAAAAAAAAAAAAACTGGACCATTAGCTGATATCTTTGATTTTGTTTTGCAGCCCCTAATATTTGGATTTAAGGTGTGACAATTAAAATTGATGATTTAACCAATAGAGTGTGCACTACTACTCTAGTTTCTACATCGTTTTATTTGTTATATAAAGATAAACTTACCATTATATTCATATTTTATTATTTAAAATCCTGTCTTGTACTATAGTCTATATAGGTCAAGAGTATGCTCTTTAATCTTGATGAGATTAAATTTGGTCTGATTTAATTTAAGTCTGATTTAATATGTATTATTTGTATTGTGTGATCTGATTTGATTCAATTATTTATTGTATGATCTCGTTGGTCTGATTTCATCTGAATTGTTAGGTCATATTTAGGGGTGTATTCAATTCGGAGTTTATGGATTTTAAAAAGTTGGTAAATTTAGAGAGTCCATAGACTTACGTAAGTTGATTGATTTTGTGTAGACTCCATGTAGAATTTGGCTAGAGTCTGTCTGACTTTTAGAAATCTTGGATTGTTTAGAGAGATTTTGTTTAGTTATATTTTTAAAGAGAATCCATTAAAATCTATAAAAATTTAAAATACATGGACTATATATTGAATACCTCAAAATTTTTAAAGACTTTTTAAAATCTGTATTGAATACATAGACTATTGAATACCTAGATTTTTAAAGAATTCTTAAACTCTGTATTAAATACACCTAGATTTTAAATACTTTTTAAAATCTAAATTGAATACATCCTAACTTTAAAAGTTCAAACAAATCCTACAGAGTCTAGATTGAATACACTTAATTTAAATTTAAATAACATAAATAATAAATTACTATTCTTCGGCCAATCTCAGTCATATACTTCCTCCGTCTCGGTATAATTGTTACCTTTGACTTTTTGACGCTATTAACCGTTCAAGTTTGATTCAATTTTTTATAACAGTTATGTAAGAAAAATATAGTCAATTGAGATCTTTTTATATTTGTCTAATCTTGTAGTTTTAGACAATTAAACTTTTATAATTTTTTATTGTGTGGGGTGGGTCCGTGACAAAAACATTGAGACGGAGGTAGTACATCAAAGTACACTTATGCCCTAATTAAATATGATAAATTCAATCAACGGTTTAGATTAATCAAGCGTGATAAATGTAGGGGTAATTAGGGGTGATTAATGAGTAGTGTTACTCGAACTCGACTCAGGACTCGGCTCAGAAAAAACTCGACTCGTATTCGAAAAATTCGAGTCGAGTCGAGTAGGGCACTCGAGTATCGAGCTCGAGCTCGAGTCCGTGTATATGATACTTGAACTCGAGTCGAGTATCGAGTATTCGACCCATTTTCTTTTCTTTTTTATTTTTTAAAAAATTTTAAAAGAAAAATGAAAAAAAATTAAAAAATACTCGATAAGCTCGAGTACTCGACTCGAGCTCGAACTCGAAAAGAAAAAAAATAAAAAAAAATTCGAGCTCAAGTAACTGGACTATCCGACTCGATTAATTTTAAAAAAACTCGAACTACTCGAGCTCGAACTCGAGTAACTCAAAAATGCCATCAAGTCAAGCTCGAGTACCCTACTACTCGAACTCGACTCGACTCGACTCGCTATCACCCTAGGGGCAATTGAAGGCATAAATTATCCAAGCCAGCCCTAAGATTTTGACCCCGAAAAAATACACCATACATTTTGTAATATACTGTTGATTAAATTGTCCACTTTATCACCTACTCAATAGTACATCAATCGCGTTAAAGCTTTAATCAATTTTTTTTTTTTTTTTTTTTTAATTCAACCCTAAATTTCGTTGATGAATTAAATACATTGCGTATAATTTTTTGTAGTTGTATACTTCATATTGTTAGAAGATCCAATTTTGTTTGGTCTTTGTGGAACCCAAATCTTGTTTGGTCTATTAATGGAGTTGCATTAAAAGTGTAGTGGTGAGACTACCATTCATACCATCTCCGTCTCATAATATTATTTACTTACCCATTTCTCACGAAGTTTAATATACATTTTAAATTATTAATAGCTCAAGTTCGGTAAAAGTAAAAGTCCTAAAAGTTTGTTATTTAAAAACCATACGATTCGACGAATCTAATAAGATCCCACTTGGCTATATTTTAACTTGTTTAATTATGATAAAAATTTAAGTGAAAGTATTTGTGTATATAGTAAAATATTAGCAAATGTAAACATAGTAAGCCAATTCTTACATTCCAAAATCCGAATCTTAAGATTCCAGACGCACATATTTCTTGGAGCCGAACCAAGCTTGGCTTGAGCCAGCCAACCTAAATCTTGAGGTACAGTCACAAGTTTAGGACCTGAGTCAAAGTTGGGATTTAATTAATCATTGATTCCATTACATAAAATAAATTAAAGGCATAACAATAAAGCTGGCCGCTGGGGCCTGGGGGTTTGTTACAATTACCCATATACAGTAATTAGGAATACAAATACTATGTTTACCAAACCTATGTTGTACTGTAGTGCTAATGAATTTATTTTGTTCCCGACCATGACACGTTGGGACCCACCGTTCCACCATTTTCCACATTTCGCCGGCTCGCCCCCCCACCCCCCCATGTGCTAAAAGCCTAAAACCCTCCACTTATACATAAATGTACTCTGTACGTGCCTGATGCCTGCCAATGCCCCCCCTACCTTTTGGTCCTCCTTGCATTCCTTCGAAATCGCCATGGAGCTCCTTCGTTTCGCCCCTGCACAATCGCCTCTGCATTTCTCCAGATTCATCGCCAACGACGCCACCATGCCATCCCGCACCGGTGTTCGTCCCACCCTCCAGGGCGGCCCCATTATCTGCCCAGCCCTGTCGAAATCCAAGCACAGTGTCGCAGTTTCCGTGGTAAACGTTCCTTCCGCTAATTTGTCGACTGTACTCCCTTATTCTCCTGCTGTGGAGAAGCCGCCGTTGAGAGTTTCGCCGGATTCTTTAGCGTGGGAGAGTGGGCGATTGATACCGAATGAGAATCTCGGCAGCAGTGGCGCCGCCGGCAACTGTTCGTTGACTGATATGGAATATCTGACCAATATTCTGTCGTCGAAGGTGTATGACGTGGCGTACGAGTCACCGTTACCGTTGGCAACGAAGTTGTCGGAGAGATGGGGAGTGAATGTGTGGCTCAAGAGAGAGGACCTTCAGCCGGTATCTAATAATTTCTTTTTTGCAAGAGAAAAGTATATGTCCATATATGCTTCTCAAGTTGTGCATTGTCTTTCTATGTGTGGCATTGCTTGGATATCAGCAATGGTTAGATTTTTTAACCTGATAGGTTTGAGTGATTTTTGGAAAAAATATCTTACTTCTATTGCCAATCTCTGGTTATCGTCACTTTAAAGATTGTTAGAAGTTGGACATTGATTTGGCAGTAATTATGTGGTTCTTTACTTTGACTGACTTTTAAAATGCCAAATGAGTAAAAATATCCGCTTTATATTGCATCTTGTACTTCAAGACTTTTGGCACGTGGATGTGAACAATATGCTTTGCAGGTGTTCTCCTTCAAGCTTCGAGGGGCTTACAATATGATGGAAAAAATTCCAAGGGAACAACTTGAAAGGGGAGTAATCTGTTCGTCTGCTGGAAATCATGCACAAGGTGTGGCTTTGTCTGCTCAGAGATTGGGCTGCAATGCCGTGATTGTTATGCCTGTCACCACACCAGAAATAAAGGTGGTTGCATATGAGTCAAACATATACATTGTGTTGGAATTCATCCTGTGATTATTGGTGCGAGTTTCCTTTTTCTTGATTGTTTTCTTGTTATCTTTAGTGGAGATCTGTTGAAAGACTGGGAGCAACTGTTGTACTCGTTGGTGATTCATACGATGAAGCACAGGCTTATGCCAAAAACAGGGCAAAAGATGAAGGTCGCACATTTGTCCCACCATTTGATCATCCAGATGTAATCATAGGGCAGGGAACCGTTGGAATGGAGATTGTGAGACAAATGAAGAACCCAATAGAAGCAATATTTGTGCCTGTTGGTGGTGGCGGGCTAATAGCTGGCATTGCTGCCTATGTGAAAAGGGTTTCTCCAGATGTGAAAATTATTGGCGTGGAACCCTATGATGCCAATGCAATGGCCTGGTCATTACACCTTGGCCAACGAGTGATGTTAGATCAAGTAGGAGGTTTTGCTGATGGTGTAGCAGTCAAAGAGGTTGGTGAAGAGACCTTCCGTCTATGCAGAGAACTGGTAGATGGGATAGTTCTTGTCAGCCGTGATGCAATTTGTGCCTCAATTAAGGTTCATTTCCTTCTCATCTATTTTATGCATTTGTACACATTTGTAAGTTTACATGCTTTGATCTTGGAATAGATTCCAATGAATTAAGTGGCATTTCTTTTTGTTTCGCTTATGGTGGCTTTTTATAGTTAAGTAGAAATTATAATAGATAATGTAGCAAACCCAACTAGCATGTGATTTAGTCGATGTGAAATGGTGCAACTTTCTGAAACTTTGAAATGTGAATGTTAACTACTCATGTTGATTTCTTCTCATGTTAGGATATGTTTGAGGAGAAAAGGAGCATTTTAGAACCTGCAGGTGCACTTGCCTTAGCTGGAGCTGAAGCATACTGCAAGTACTACGGACTCAAGGGTGTTAATGTGGTAGCAGTGACCAGCGGAGCTAACATGAATTTCGATAGACTGAGACTGGTAACTGAACTTGCAGATGTTGGTAGACGCCAGGAAGCTGTACTGGCAACTTATATTCCAGAGGAACCAGGAAGCTTTAAGATGTTCTGTGAGCGTGTGCGTTTTCTATAATACTTTTCCTTTCCAAATCACAAGACATTGTCCAACTTTCAATCATTCTTATTGCAGGTTGGACCCTTGAATATTTCAGAATTCAGATACAGATTCGATCCAGATACCGATAATGCTCTTCTATTATACAGGTAATACATTTTGGTAAACTGTCTTTTGGTTTTGGGCATAAAGGGTGTAGCACATGTCTTCGACCTGAATTGCTTACTTGGCAAGGATCCTCGCCAGGGGGCACAACTTGGATGATGTGGTGCCAAATGGCAGCCATGTCATCACGAAAAGGGTTGTTTTGTTGGTTCATCATATGGGTTGTCCATGTATCATCCACATCATCAGTTTTTAGAATAAGAAAGTTGAGAATGCAACAATCACGATTTTAGGACAAACCTTTATCATACACTCACAACACTCTAGAATCAATCCAGCAAGGTGATGGATGGTTCATGGTAGAATGAATTTCATTTCTTTGTTATTACAAGTAAAATTGAGAATAAAGTAATACTAACTTTTATAATATATAGTTAGACGTGTACATTTTGATAGATTGTATTTGTCCCTAAAAATACAAAAATGTTTTTTACCTTTACACATTTCAAATACTCTAATTATCTTTTTAAAGAAAGACGCATGCTCCATTTTCCCCTTCTTTTTCCTTTGTTTTGTTTTTTTACATTGATTTAATTGAGGGATAACCCTATTCTACTTGTCTCCTTTTCAGTGTGGTCTTTCATACAGAAGCAGAACTTGCTGCATTGATAGAGAGAATGGAGTCATCTGGGCTGCGTACAATTAATCTTACAAAAAATGACTTGGCCAAAGATCATTTGAGGCATTTGGTAAGAACTTATATACTGGATTGAACTGACCATTTAAAGCACTTGTTTCATGTTTTTGGCATAAGCTCGTTAAACCTTTTTAATGGACAGCATGTGAAAATCATAAGTTTTAGCTCATTTCAAACATTTTATACATGTTCCTGTATGCAATCTGCAAATTATGGAAATATGAGTTAATTGTATATTGGTTGTCAGCACACTAGTCGCAGTTTATAAAAATTTTCTCAACTGGTGAGTGAAAAATTTATTGGTTTCAGAAAGTCATAGTTGGTATTAGTTCTCCATTTATTTTATATTGGATTTCTTAACTTTAGAATCCTTAAAATTTTTCATGTCGTCATACTGTCATCTTACATCTGTATCAAATGAAGTGTTGTCTGGAAGCAAATAAATGTTTGTATCAATTTTTTGGTTTTGTATATTTGAATCGGAGGGATGGTTTATATAGTAATTAATTTTACATGGAACATAAAGTGGTGATTTTTCTTTCAAACTTTTGAGTATCTCAGGTGGGTGGCCGAGCGCATGTTAAGAATGAACTTCTTTGCCGCTTCATTTTCCCTGAGAGGCCGGGCGCATTGATGAAGTTTTTGGATGTTTTGAGTCTGCGCTGGAATATAACTTTGTTCCACTACCGAGGGCAGGTGTGATCTCCAGCACCTTATAATGCACATTTCAATATATATACATGGTGCACAATTGCTCAAATCACATTTTTGTTTTTTTTCTATTGGGTCTCCAGGGAGACTCCGGTGCAAATGTGTTGGTTAGCATCCAAGTGGATGAATGTGAGATGGATGAGTTCCACAACCGTGCAAAGAGTCTTGGGTATGTGTATGAAGTTGAGACAAGCAACGAAGCTTTCCAGCTTCTAATGCGATGATAGATGAGGACCGGGAATGCTACTCCGAGAACATGATCAGGCAGGTTTTTTTGTAGTATTGTATTGCTGCATGTATCCAGGGAGGTTTTTCTAGTACATCAATAATTGAGTTCTGTATCTGATGCAATAATATGTAAAATATTGATGGTCAATCCATTATGATACAATAATAGTAATAGTGAAGTAATAATAATGTTGCTGGAATTCATCAATGGTTTGACTTGGATGAGATATGGTGGCATTTGGCATAAGTTAAAGTTACTGCAGTGTTATATTGAAAAATCAGCCACAGCCACAGCCCACAGGGATCTAATAGTACAATCTGTTTCCGGAACATCTGCCCACCACATATTTGCTTATATGTGGTGAGCAGTGTAGGTTTGGACAAGTACTTGTAGAGATTTTTGTGGGTGCACGACTTTAAAACTCTATTCATATCTTCAAATTTGCTTATAGTGCGTGAAATCTATGTCATAAAAACAGAGATTTGTAATTGCTATACACAATCTGCCCATGTTTTATAGCAAGAAGCCAAAACGTGAATCCCAAAACGGAGAATTATCAACGTTCCCATGGGCCAAAACATAGCTGAAAGTAGTTTTTTTTTTTTTGCTAAACCTGAAAATTGTTGAGTACATTTTTTTTTTTTTAAAAGAAATAAATTAATAAAATAAGGAAAGGAAAGCTTTTGAAACCCGACTTGGAAGGCTCCAACTATGCTTGGCGCCTCACCTTAATGGCGGCCCTTATCCACCACCGCCACCACCACCATCAGCTCGCCGCCGCGCCTTCTCACCCCCACCGCCTGTCGAAATCCGTCGCTCCTTTACAGGTCATTTCCTTTCTTTCTCCTTCCAGGCCCCCACTTTCTCTATCCTCAGCCAACCCTCAATTCCTTCCAAACCTGTCATCTCCACTCCCCGACCACCCATCTGTTCAATCCCTTTTGCTTCCCAACCCTAATGGAGGTTCTCAAGCGCGCTCCAACCGCGAGGTCTCTCAATTGCTTCGATTATCCATTGATTACTCCGATATTCAGCTCAATAGAGCTATCCATGCTTCAATTCTCAAACTCCAGCACGACATCCGCTTGTGGAATTCCCTCATCACATCTTACGTCCGCCTGGGGGACCTGGATTATGCCGGGAAGGTGTTTGACTCAATTTCGAATCCCGATGTTGTGTCCTACACCGCGTTGATATCAGGTTTGGCGAAGTCGGACCGCGAGGATGAAGCCCTGGAGGTCTTCTTCGATATGAGAGCCTCGGGCGTTGAGCCTAACGGGTACACTTTTGTTGCATTGCTGACTGCTTGTGTGCGATTGCTGGATTTTGAATTGGGTTCCCAAATTCACGCGTTTGTTGTTAAGACGGGTTATGTTGATTGCACTTATGTTGCCAACTCGTTGATGGGATTATATGGTAATTGTGATCGTTTGGATGATGTGCTCAAACTGTTCGACGAAATGCCTGAGAAGGATATTGCTTCTTGGAATACTGTGATTTCTTTTGTGGTCAAGAGTGGGATGTACAATGTCGGGTTAGAACTATTTCATGATTTGCTATTACATGAGGATTGTCGAGTGGATTATTTTACACTTTCGTGCCTCTTGGTAGCGTGTGCAAAGTGCTTTGCGGCTGAGAAGGGAAGGGAGATTCAAGCATTTGCACATAAATTAGGTTATGGTAGCCATTTGAGCGTAATGAATGCACTAATAGAGTTTTATGCTAAGTGTGGATGTGTGGAAGATGTCCAGACTTTGTTTCGTAGGATGCCTTTGCGAGACATTATTACTTGGACTGCAATGATTGGTGCTTATATGGGATTTGGGCGTATTGATTTGTCTGTGGAAGTTTTCGATAGGATGCCTGAGAAGAATGGTGTCTCCTACAATGCTCTGTTATCTGGATTTTGCCAAAATGGTGAGGGCTTTAGAGCATTGAAGTTTTTCTGCAAAATGGTGGAGAAAGGATTGGAGTTGAGCGACTTCACACTGACAAGCGTTTTACACGCTTGTGGGATAGTGAAGGACAAGAGATTGAGTGAACAAATCCAGGCTTTTGTTCACAAGATTGATTTTGGGACCAATGAGCGTATTCAATCAGCATTGCTTGACATGTGCACCAGGTGTGGTAGAATGGATAGTGCTGAAAAAGTATTCCATAGATTGCCAATGGACCAGCAAAGTTCAATTACGTTAACAACAATGATTTGTGGATATGCCCGAAATGCAGAGCTAGATAAAGCAATTTCCTTAATCCACAAATGGCAACATGTAGAATACAGCCTAATGGATGAAGTTGCCTTGGCTTCAATCCTTGGAGTATGTGGAGATTTGGGATTTCAGAAACTCGGTGAACAATTTCATTGCCATGCTTTAAAATGTGGTTTCCTGTTCAGTGTTGGAGTTGGAAATGCCACGGTCAGCATGTATGGCAAATGCGGTGACATCAAAAAAGCAATTAAGGCATTCGAGAATATGCCTACTCATGACATAGTTTCATGGAACAGTCTGTTGGCAGGCCACATCCTAAACAGGCAGGGGGAGGAGGCGTTGGCAGTCTGGGAGAAGATGCAGAAAAGAGGAGTACAGCCAGATACGGTTACATGTGCCCTAATTATTTCAGCTTACCAGCATACCAAATCAAATTTGATTGCACATTGCCATGACTTCTTTTTCTCCATGGAACCTGTTTATCACATTGCACCCCATTCAGATCATTACGCATGCTTAGTTAGCGTGTTAGGTTATTGGGGCCTTCTAGACAAAGCAGAGGAAACAATCAAGAAGATGCCGTTTGAGCCAGAGGCTTCTGTTTGGAGAGCCCTTCTCGACAGCTGCAGAATACACCAAAATGCCACAATCGGGACAAAGGCAGCCAAGAATATCCTATCCATCAAACCACACGACCTGTCCACATACATACTTCAGTCAAACCTCTATTCAGCATCTGGAAGGTGGCACTGCTCTGAACGCATTAGGGGAGAGATGAGATCCCGAGGATTCCAGAAATTCCCTGTGAAAAGCTGGATCATACATCAGAATCAGGTGCATTCATTCTACGCCAGGGATAAATCTCATAAAGAATCAAAGGACATCTACAGTGTGCTCGATATACTCTTCCTTGAATGCTTGAAAGCAGGATATGAACCTGATACAAGCTTCGTGCTACACGAAGTGGAGGAACATCAGAAGCCAAATTTCTTGCTGTACCACAGTGGGAAACTGGCGGTTGCGTATGGACTAGTGGTGAAGAGGCCATGGGAAGCTGTAAGAGTAATGAAGAATGTCCATCTCTGTGGGGACTGCCATACATTCTTCAAATATGTATCTCTTGTCACCAAAAGGATGATAGAGATAAGAGATGCTTCAGGTTTTCATCGTTTTGCTCATGGCGAATGCTCTTGCAAAGATTACTGGTGAGTTTCCTAGCACCAATTTTTTTCTTACAGCGCTTTGTGTAGTTTTTTTTTTTCTTTTTTTTTTGGGGGCAAAGCAATTTTTTTCCCTCCTGAAATTGGGTATTTAGACTTCAATATTAGTGTAACAATGGGTTATGGGTGTAATTACTTATCTGTGAAGAATGATTAGACCTGGTAGTATTGTTACTGACCAGTTTAACGATTTTGCTTTACAAATTTCTACTACATTTTAATAATAAGTACAGTAGTTTATAATACTTTTCTTCTACTAACATGTAGACAGTCATATATTAAGATGCTAAGAAAAATAGGTGTGTTTAAAGAATTGGTTAAAAATATTTTCAAACCCATTTAATTCTCCTCTCATTTTCAACAACATGATGTATTAGATGTTACCACTCGTCCTCTCCCAAAAAAAAAATAATCTCTCCCAAAACAAAGATGTTACCACTCGTCTGGGCTAACTCTTAATCCTCTAGATGATGCTTTTAAGATGGAAAACAGGAAGAGGACTATCACATGCCTTGAATCAAGTCAAGGCCTTTGATTTGCCTTGAGCGGATCAAGGACTTTGTTTGCCTTAAACGGATTAAGAGATTCTACATATTTAGGAAAGCAGTAAAGAAAGCGATAAAGAAAGTAAGATGAAGAAAGTAATTTGGATTTGATTGACGTTGAGTGTTTCGTTTACAAATAAAATGGATCTTATTTATAGATGTGCAAGGGTTGTGATGAATCGTTGTGTCATTCAGTAGAGATGCAATTGGTAGGAAGGATGGCTCTATTTGCGGATGGTCATGTCTGCTCGCGAAAAGGTATATCTCCCGGTGAAAGGGTGTGTTCCTCGGGTATTGTTGCTTGGGAAATTAATCCGCAGATTTTTGTTACTCGGACAATATTATTCCTCCGGCCACTGTTGCTCGGAACCTGCCTGTAAGACATATTCTTGGGACACATTTTAGAGGTTATTGGGCCCTTTTTTAGCCTTTTCCCAGCCATTCTTATGTGTTAACAATAGTAGTATAACATTTAAATAATTGCACACAAATTGAATTCATAATTCTAAATTCCTAACAAATGTAGAGTCCGAATAAATGAAAATGGGGTGTCGTGAAGTGATTTTGGGTATAGAGTAGTAGCTTTTAAGTTTTAAGAGTCTGGATCCATTTCCCTCCAAAGAAAAAGAGTATACCTAATGAAGTAGTAGTAACTGCTATTGGGCTTGCAATAAACTGATAAAAGGTTTGTTGTTAATTTGGGTTAGAGATTGGATAAATTTTCGGTAAATTAGGGTCCACACACTTTTTAAAAATTTTTCCCTTTTTTTAGCCCCATTCCAATTTTATTACACTTTACACCTCCATTACATGTTTGACTTAGTTTACCACGTCATTGTATGTGCCTTACCTAGATACTATATGGTATTTACCAGGTTAATGATATGTGGGTTACCATTGTATTAGTATGTGTTTTACCATAGCTACCATATATTAGTACTTACCAAGTTACTGATACATGGTTTACCACAGATACCATATGGTATTTACCAAGTTTTTGGTATGTACTTTACCACAAATACTTTATGGTGTTTACCAAGTTATTCCACATACCATATGGTATTTACCAAGTCTTGGTATGTGCTTTACCAAAAATATCTATGGTGTTTACCAGGTTATTGATATGCGCTTTACCACAAATATCTTATGATGTTTACCAAGTTATTCCACATATACCATATGTGCTTTACTAAGTTTTTAGTATGTGCTTTACCAAGATTACCTTATGTGTTTACCAAGTTATGGGTATGTGGTTTACCAAATTCTTGATATGTGATTTACCAAGTTATTACATAGGGCGTAAAACACAATGTTTTAAATGGAGGAGCTTTGACTCTCATAATATTTTTTTCATGGGTACCGGACTCTAGTTTTCCCATAAATTTTTGTTATCACCAACGCAACATGGATGTGACTGACATTTGACGAGGGGTTGGCGTTGGCCTTTTATGGTTCAATTTTCGGTAAAAGCTTTTTATGGTTCAATTTGGGTGCTTGAAATTATTATACAATAGCTTCACATATCGGGTTGGTTTCATTTTCGTATGCCCCGAAATATAAATATGATATCTATAAACACTCTCGTCTGGTATAGAAATGTTGGTATGGAAAGCATTAGTGTAATGAAGACTACTAGAAGTGAAAAATAGTAGTAAAAGTGAGTGAGGAATGAAGACATGTTGATAGATGTCCAAAGTCGTTGATTCATTTTTGTGGTTGTGGCTGGGAGCACATCACAGGACAGGAGCCAGGTATGGGGAATCAATCTGTTAGTCTCAGCTTACCCTACCCTATGTTATTTTTTTATACTAATTAATTAATAAACTTCATTTCTGCCATGGAAAGTAAATGAATCTGTATTCTAATTTCAGATTAATGCAAATTCGGAATTACTCTGTTAGGGAAAATGATTCGTCCATCTGTGAGATTAATTACATAATTTCTTTTTTCATGCCAAAATCATAGAATAATTGAAAAAGGAATCATTTGTAGAGGTGTCAAGACGGGTTGGCGGGGGCGACACGAGCCAAGCACACTCCAGCCCACCATTTCGCGGGCTTAGGCGGGCTAGGCCCACGGCGGGGCGGGCTAGAATAACCTCAGCCCAGACCAACCCACCGGCGGGTTGTGGGCCAGGCGGGCCAGCCTGCGGTTTTTATATTTAATTAATAAATTAATTTTTAATTATATAATAAATTATATAATATTGTTACTTATCCAAAATTAAATATAATAACAAAATTTAAAATTAAATATATTTTAATAAAATGTAAAATAATTTAGTTTAATTTTGTATAGTATTCTTTTTTTGAAAAAAATTAGTTAAAAAAGTAATGTTAAGTAGCTCATGTCATATAAAGTGAGTTTTAAAATTATTCTAATTTAATTTAGATAATATAATTTAATTTATAACAAACTTAACAAATTAAAATAATATGAATTAAAATAATATTCAACTAATCAATATTCTTACAAATACATATGTTATTTAGATTTTCATAACAAATTTAACAAAATATTAAATAAATTAAATTTTGACTTAGCCCGCGGGCTGGCCCGCACCCGCCGCGGGCCAGCCCAAGCGACGGCGGGTTCAGGCGGGCTAGCCCATTTAGTCCCGCTTCTAAACGGGCCTTTATTTATTCAGCCCAACCCATCCTTTTGGAAGGCGGGAGCGGGCTGACCCAACGGGCCAAGCCCATTTTTACAGCTCTGATCATTTGGCCTATTTTAATTTTTTTATTTTTATGGAGTATATAATTCTTAGGGGAGTAATTATTTGACCACTGAGTTATCAACTACTCTCTTTAAATTTATTCATTCATAATCACACACATATATATATTTATTTAATATATTTATATATATTATTATAAAATTATGGAGAGTGATTGCCTACCCCTTAAAACACAACCATGTGTACCAAGTTGGCAACCATTTATCCCTACAAAAATTTCGTCAGAAAGATGAAGAAAAAGAAAATGAATGTTGTTGCCTTTCCGAAAAAATTCCATAGTGCACATAGATATATAATAGATCACCCTGTTATTTTCCTAGAACTCTTTATTTATCTTTAGAAGTAATAGTAATTTATTAGCTTAAATTATAAAAAAAAAAACAAGAATAATAAATTATATCAGCAATTTATGAGAGGAACCAATGATTGGTAGGTACGTAATTGCCATGAATCAGATTTTGGGTTGGCAAGAGAGATTGGTGATTTGAATATTCATTCAATATTCATAGTTCGTTGGAGTTTGAAAAATACTCTACTTCTTTGGAAGTGAGGGCAAGACTGACTCCGAGAGGTATGGAACAATGGATGGTAGTAGTAGTAGTAGTAATAAAATAAGCATAGAGTAGTGTAAGAAGTCAAAAGTGTTGTAAGAAAATAGGTAGGAGGTGTGGACTAGTTTGGAACTCGAACATAAGAATAGTGGTAATAATGGACAAGTGGGCATGGGACGACGTTCCACTTCCACATTACTAAATCCATGATACTACTCCTGCCTCTTCCTAGTTGATAGATAGATAGATAGATGATAATTGGTATATATATATATCTTTCCCGTGTGGTGATGTCCCCTAAAATACAGGACGACTAGTAATTTATACTCCACACGGTAGTGTGTGTAGTGTAGTGTAATAAAGTAAATTAAAGCAATCCCAATGTCCCAATGGACATATACTATATTATTGTACACATTTCATACACTACTGTATTTCAGATCAGACGACGACACAAATTAAACGTCTACGGAACGGAGAATCAATCCTTCGCATACATACTTTTCCATGCACGGCATTGCGCCAATTAACACACATGTAGTAAGTAGTACATTACTATAATTATACTACATTACTACTTGCTTACAACACACTCCCCACACACACTCACACATAAAAAAATTTACCATTAACTATATTGATCTTTAGTATTTATTTATTTATTAATAGTAGTTCTTTTTAATCAAATCCTTCATAAGCGCACTCGAAATTAAACTCACATGCATATATATGTAGTGCATGCGAGGATCTCGTGTAAGAACAATAGACCACTACTTAAAAGAGAGCCACGAACGTTGTCCCCTGTGACCGTGTGTATAAACTATATATATATATATATGTATAATATCATCAGTCTGGTTACGATACAGATTAGGGAGAGTCTACATATGCTGATGTCTAACGTGATGGGAGAGCAAGTAAAGATGATGCAATAGTGAGATTTTCTGAGATAGATTAAAAATATCATCGCAAAATTATGCCCCATAATTATTTTATAAATATCACAAAACCACTTGGAACATCACATTCATCAAATAAATATATACATATATATATATACTGTACCTTATATTTGAAGCATTACATAATTAAAATTCATGAAATAATCACGTTAATGTTGTGAAATATAAGTTTTGAAGCATTACATAATTAAAATTCATGAAATAATCACATTAATGTTGTGAAATATAAGTGTATATAAAGATATAGTATTATAAAGGTAATTAAATAGTGATGGAGAATGAAGGAAATTGAGAGCAGAAGAAAAGAAAGGAGAAATGATTAGAATGGTGTGTTTTTCTTGATCTGATTATACACATATATATAGGCCAACTACTACTACACTATGTACCGACACCATAATAAAATCACAGCTACAACAATTAAATAGCATTAAATGCGTCCACGATGTATGTCTTTGCCGGCGTCGATTATTTATATATGCAACACTCCCCCTGGAAGCCTTTATACAAAGAATATGCTTCGTTAAAACCTTATTTGGAAAAAAACCCTGTGGGAAAAAAAATCCAAGTTAGGAAAAGAGTACATGATTCTTGTATTTTTACATCTCCCCCTGATTCAAAACATCAGTTGAGATTCCTTAGCTTGGCGCATTCCGATACTTTTTCACCAACTTCTCGAATATTGCTGTTGGTAGTGCCTTGGTAAATAAATCTGCAAGATTGTCAGCTGAACGGATTTGTTGAACATCTATTTCACAGTTTTTCTGTAGATCATGAGTATAGAAAAAATTTTGGTGAAATGTGTTTCGTTCTACTCTCCTTTAATACCCTCCTTTCAATTGTGCTATACAAGCTGCAATATCTTCATATAAAACTGTTGGGGGTATTTTTACTTCAGTAACTATGCCACAATTTTTTAATATATGGTGCATCAAAGATGGCAACCAAACACATTCTCGACTGGCTTCATGGATTGCTAAATTTCAGCATTGATTTGAGGAGGAGTAGCAGTCAATGTCAGCTTCATTGATCTCCATGAAATTGCAGTACCACCACATGTAAAATATAGCCAGTTTGAGATTTGACTTTATGTGGATCTGACAAATACCCAGCATCAGCAAAAACCGATTATTGTCATGTCGAGATCATTTGGGTAAAATAACCCAAGATCAATGGTTCATTGGAGATAGCGAAATATATGTTTAATTCCATTCCAATGTCGTTTTGTAGGAGATGAACTGAATCTCGCTAATAAATTTACTGCAAATGATATATCTGGTCTAGTGCAGTTTGCGAGATACATTAAAGCACCTATGGCACTTAGATATGGGACCTCTGGCCCAAGAATTTGTTCACCTTCCTCTTGTGGTCTAAATGGATCCCTTTTTATATCAAATGACCTTACGACCATTGGAGTACTCAATGGATGTGCTTTATCCATATAAAATCGCTT
The DNA here is from genome assembly GCA_030278955.1 of Hygrophila difformis. Classification (NCBI taxonomy): domain Eukaryota; kingdom Viridiplantae; phylum Streptophyta; class Magnoliopsida; order Lamiales; family Acanthaceae; genus Hygrophila; species Hygrophila difformis. The sequence continues at coordinate 9,797,978 of JAOANR010000009.1, read as the reverse complement.
AATACTTTCTGAGTATAAGCTGTTTGATGGATAAAAGTTCCATTATTTAAATATTCAATTTTGCAGACCAAGGCATGATTTGGTTTTACCAAAATCTTAATTTCAAACTCATTTTTCAGGTATTCAACAGCCTTTTGAAGCTCCTCTGGAGTTCCAATTAAGTTGAGATCATCAACATAAACTGCATTATTACAAACTCTTGTCCATTTTTCTTAATGAAAATACATGGACAGATTGGGTCATTTGTATAGCCCTCTTGTACCAATGACTCACTGAGGCCCTGTTCTCTAGGCCTTAATTTTTCTGGTCTGATCTGAATTTGTAAAATCTGATCTGGTCTGATCTGATCTGAATGTTTCTGGTCTGGTCTGATTCCATCTGGTCTGATCTGAATTGATATGATCTGGTCTGATCTGTTCTGATCTGGTCTGATCTGTTCTGATCTTATTTTATTTATATTTGGATTCTAATTATTTTTTTCGATAAGCTATTTTGATTCTAATTAAATTATGGTAATAATAATAATATATAATAATAAAAATTAATAATTAATATTTAATATTTATTATATATAATAATAATAATTAATTAATTAATAGTTTTTATTATTATGTTTAGTTATTTTTGGAAATATTTTTGAAAGTATTTTCTAATATATTTCAAAAATATTTAATGAAAGTATTTAAAACTATATTTTGAAAGTATTTATAATGTAAAATATATTAAAAATGTGACTAGTATATTTAAATAATATTTGAAGAGCAAAAAAATATTTTGAAAAATACTTTAAAATTAGTATTAAATAAGTAAAATATAAATAATATTTGCATACATTCCTATATGTTTTTGCCTTTTTTTAAAAAAATATTATATGTAATTATGTAATTGTATTATAATGATCTGATCTGGTCTGAATGTTTCTTATCTGATCTGGTCTGATCTGATTTTGGAAAAAAAAAAATAAGTAATAAGGTCTGAAAATAAGTTGTAGAGAATGGGGCCTGAGTCGGTTATACCACATTCGTCCGGACTGTTTCAGTCCATATAGGGATTTTTGTAATTTGATGGAATACATATGTCTAGGATTTGATTCATATGTCTCTGACATTTTTAATTCCTCTGGGACCTTCATATAGATATCTGTATCTAAATTTCCATATAGATACGCAGTAATAACATCCATTAATCTCATTCAAGATTTTGATGGACTGCTAAACTGATAAGATATCTAAATGTTATTCCATCCATTACGGGGGAATATGTTTTCATCATAATCAAATCCCGGGTCTCTGTGAGAACCCTTGGGAGCGACTAGTCCTCACTTTGTATCTGACAATTTCATTTTTGTCATTTCTTTTTCTTACAAAAACCCATCTGTATCCGACTGGATTTATATTTCTGGTGTTTTGACAATCGGTCCAAACACTTTTCTTTTAGCCAAGGAATCAAATTCAGATTGTATTGCATCTTTCCATTTGGGCCAATCTTTTCTTTTACGACCATTCATCAACCGAATTTGGTTCATGATCCTCGTCATCATTTATGATGTCAAGTGTGATGTCAAGTGCTATATGGTATGAGAATACATTATCTATGATAATTGCATCTCGATTCCAAACATTTCTGCTTGTGACAAAATTGATTGATATTTCATTATTTTCAATTTCATGTTCCTCCGGAACTGCAAGTTCCTGCTCCTCTGGAGCATTTTTTCTCTTCAAGAGCTTCTTTTTCCTCTGAAATATTTTCTGCAATTTTGTCACTTTCAATGATTTGTGATCCTCTTTCTTTCGAGGATTTTTATCTTTGGAACCTGGTGGTCTACCACGCTTTAAGCGTGCAGTAGATTCATCTTTGGCACTTGTAATTGGTCCCTCTGGGACATTAATTTTGATTGGAACATTTGCTGCCGGTATAAGAGATTTTGTTACTCTTTTAGTGTCGCATAATGCGTCTGGCAATTGATTTGCAATATTTTGCAAATGTACAATTTTTTTGTACTTCTAGTTCACAATCATTTGTACGAGGATCAAAGAAATCTAACGGTGTTTTCAGTTGATTTCTTTCTTTCTTTCTTTGGTTGATTTCTGTCTCCCCTAATGTCGGTGAAATGAGATTCGTCAAAATGACAATCTTTGAATTTTGCAGTAAATAAATCACCAGTTAATGGTTCAAGATATCGAATAATCGAATGTGATTCATACCCGACATATATTCCCAATCTACGTTGGGGACCCATCTTTGTGCGCTGAGGTGTGCAATCGGAACATATACTGCGCAATCCAAATATTCTGAGATGGGATATAATGGGTTTTCATGCCCAAATGTTAATTGTATAAGGGGAGTATACATGATAATGTGTCGGTTCCTTATCCGCACCAATTTTGCTGCATGTAATATTGCATGCCCCAAGCTGTCAATGGCAATCCAGATCGCATTAATAATGTCTGGCAATTAATTGTAAACGCTTTAATAAGCTATTCAGCAAGTCCATTTCTTGGTATGGACATGAGGCAACGGGATGCTCAACTGTTATGCCAATTGACATGCAGTATTCATCAAACCTCTGGGATGAATATTCACCAGCATTATCCAATCGGAGTATTTTTTATTCTATAATCAGGGAACTGGCTCGTATTTAATAATTTTGAGCAAGTATTTGGTAGGCAAACGCATGGTTGCGAGATGATAATAATGATACATTGAACCATCGTGTTGATGCATCAATTAGCACCATAAAATATTTAAATGGTCCACATGGTGGATCTATAGGTCCACATATATCCCCTGAATTCTTTCAAAAAACTAGGGCTTTCAGTTCCCACTTTTTTGGTGAATGTTTTGGAAATCAATTTTCCTTGGGAGCAAGGCAACACATATATAATCATTATGTTGCAGCAATTTTTGTCCCTTTAATGAATGGCCATGACTATTTGTAATAATTCGCCTCATCATTGTAGAGCCAGGATGGCCTAGGCGATCATGCCATATCATATACTCATCAGTAAGCCTATGACTTCCAATAGACCTCTGGCCTATTTTGGGATGATATTCATTAGTGTGCCTATGGCCATCAATAAACCTCTGGTTTATGTTGGGGAATATTAGACCTGTGGTCTAAGTGATAATTTTCAATTGTATTTAGCTTTGAAAAATACAATCCAGAAGACAGAGCTGGTAATTTTTTCAATATATATTTCTTACGATGAGTGGTATTTGTAATTTAGATAAATATTCGACATTCTCTGAAGTCGATGTCTCGAGATGATACCATTTTCTCGGGGATATCTTTAAAACTTAATAAATTTCTTCGAGACTTGGGAGATAGGAGTGCATTTTTCACAATTAATTTGTTCCCTCTGGAAAATAAGGGGGGTTGGCTGTGCCAATTCCTTGTATAATATTTGCACTACCACATATTGTGTTTATGCTTGTATCTCCCATTTTTTAAATGTGGAAAAATACCTTATGTCTTTTAGTATCGTGTGCGTTGAAGCACTATCAATAAGACAATATATTATCACTTTTATAATTCCCCATTTGCTGTAATTAAAACAAGATATAATTAAATATTAAAACAAGATTTAACATAAGTGGAATATTACAATACAGAGACAATAATATAGCACACATACAAAAGTAAAGACAGATACAGAAGTTCAATAGCGTAATGAAAACAATAAGACAATATTACAATTAAACCAAATCATTATATAGATCATCAACTTGAAATTCTGGGATATTTGGCATATTCTCCTCAGAATTTATTATGTCAATATGGTTTGTTTCAACCACCCCTTTTTCCTTTATCCCTCTGGGAATCTTGATAAACTTTCACCCAATGATCTCTGGTACGACAATTTTTGTACCAGTGCCCTTTTAGGCCGCATCTATCGCATTTTGCTTCTTCATAATTTTATTTTTGGACATCACCTCTGGTGTTGTCCTGAATCTGATTATGTGTGTCTGTCGTGGGCCTAATGTAAACATTGTTGCGGAAATGAATTTTCCCACGGCCATCGGTTATACCCACGACCACGAGGTCTCTGACCCCGACCACGACTACGCCATGACCACGGCTGGAAGATTCAGTCACATTGTGCCTCTGGCAATTTTTCTTCATAATTTAATAATAAATCATTATTCTTTTTCAGCCAATAACAAAAACGTAATCAGATCAGAATATCAGTGAAACCCTGTGCTCGTATGTTTGCTGTAACACCGAATTGGAGGGGTGGAATGTAGAGAATGTCTTCTCTAGCATTTGTTTATCATAATTGTCTCACCACACAGTCTTAATTGTGACACGATATTAAACAGAGCAGAATTGTAATCATTTACTGATTTAAATCCTGGAATCGAAGTGTGACCAGTCATACTTGGCTCGAGGGAGATTTATTGATCTTAAATGATCATATCTTTTTTCTAAATCTCCCAGAGTTCATTTGGGTCTTTGACGTTAAATACTGTGTTTTCAATCCCTCATCAAGATGATGGCGGATGAAAATCATAGCCTTCGCACGGTCTTTGGCTTGAAGCCTGATTATCTTTTTCAATTATTTTTTCAAGACCCATTGATTCCAAATGGATTTGAACATCCATTTTCCAAGATAGATAATTATCTCCAGATACCATCAGTGGTCTGAAATCCTGCTTTGTCAAGTAGCCATAATATATTATTGAAATACAAGATTAAATATTACCTCAAAGGAAATTTCGGCAGAGCTCCGTCAGTGGCTCGTGCTGATAACGTGTTGTGAATATAAGTGTTATATAAAGAGATAGTATTATAAAGTTAATTAAATAGTGATGGAGAATGAAGGGAAATTGAGAGCAGAAGAAAAGAAAGGGAGAAATGATTAGAATGGTGTGTTTTTCTTGATCTGATTATACACATATATATAGGTCAACTACTACTACACTATGTACCGACACCATAATAAAATCACAGCTATAACAATTAAATAGCATTAAAGGCGTCCACGATGTATGTCTTTGCCGACGTCGATTATTTATATATGCAACAATTAATTATATTTTCAATGTAAATATGAAAACATTAAATATTTTCGTCTTTGACTTTCTTTTTTATGTGATGCGAAGTGTATAAAAGGACATAAATCCTACGTAGATCACGGTGGAGAAAGAAAAAGAAAAAAAACTTTAATGTCTTTGAAATTTTTGACAATTTCCCACACGAGTATTTTCTAAAATATCCCAGGTTAAATTTATTAAATGAAAAGAGTTATGATTCATGGGAAAGGGGTTTAAGGATATATTTCACTTTTTATTACTCATGTGGGAAACTTTGATTTCAAACGGCGCTGTGGACCTCCCTGGCATGAAACTTTGACAACTTTCACGGTGCAGCCGGGATAAATAGTGTAATCTTGACTTCAGTCTGTCACACTGAAGGTCCCGGCCATAACATCATGAAATTTATCATAGTTTCGTGTCATGAAGATCCTTGCCATGAAACTTTTAACACATTTCCCATTATATGAATATTTTCTAAAGAACAATAACCCTGGTTTTCAATTTTATTTAATGAAACCATTTATGATGGCGGAGTTGTGATTAGGGATATATTTATAGGTTGTCACGTTTTTATTTACTCATGTTAAGAAACTGTGGCCCCGAAAGCGCACGGTGTCAAAAAATTGCAGAAATTTATAGTAAGACCGGATCGTTCACTGGAGGATGTGCGATAGAAGCAGGGCCCACGTCGTTTTACTAGATTTTCCATTCGTATTGCTCCAATTGGTTTGAAAAGTGATTAACAACTACTGGCATGAATTTAAACTAAACTATAAAAGCGTTTAAATCTATTCTACAAGCAAATAAGTCTATTCTAGAAAGCGGGTAAAGTTACTCTAAAAATGCGATAAACACTATTTGAGAAGCAGTGAAAATTTACATGATGCTAGCTATGAGCTGAATCATAATGCAGACAGAAGGGACAGGGAGAGAAGAATAAAAATTGGACAAGATTTAGATAAGGCGTTATCAAACTTCCATTTTTATACACAGATCTTGGCTTGGGATAATTCTATCAGATAGCTAATTCTCATGCTCTCAATAATGCTTTCCCTTTAACAGACAGGTACTTACAATGTGAGTTTACATGTTCTTAAGACCGCAAAATTCTAAGATACCATAGAATTGTAACTGCCCTGGCCTGGTATGTTACTTCATCTGTGGTGGACAAGCAACACCTGCCAAATCATTTATTGAAATGCCAAGTACTACTATCATTCCCCCATGTCACACCCAAAGATTCTAATCAAGCCCTAAACTATCCTTAACTATCAATCCTAGTAGCAGTTACGCAAACTCTCGATACAACCGAGGTGAGCCTCTAGAGAAAGAGTTAAAAGAAAAGCGGTAAAAGAAAGCGTTTAAAGAACAGCATTTAAAACCTACCACTCGGCAGGTTTTGAAGGTCTGACCCTGGTAGTAGAAAGACAGCTCCCCATCAGGATGAAGGGTATGGATCAAGAATTCCCGGCTCTTGTGAACCACTTTTGTGTTCACTTCCTTCCGGGTGATTATGAGATACAAACTAATGAAACGAACTAATAAATTAGTTTGTTCCGGATGCACTCACTCAGGACTCAAAAATAGGCTTTGGCAGAAGAGGATAGCAGTTGAAAGAAAACTCAACCCTATCTTAGAAAATAACCAAAGGCCTGGATGATGTTCCTCTAAAATTATTTACTACATTGTATTTGAGTCCAAGTGGACCCCATCTCGGTGTAATATTTAATCTTAGATTCCTAACAAACAGCAATTTTGGAAAATAATGGATTTGAAAATCATTCCCTAAACAGGTACTAAACTCTCAGTTAAAACATAGATCCTTTCAGTCTAGATGAGACCTAATCGCTGACTCTGCTTCTAATTTCCCAAAATCAACCCCCGGTAGAATATGAATTAGTCATAACTGAAGAATTTATCCCTTACTCAGATCAGGATTTTACAAAGGAATTTTTGTCGGAAATTTAATACGCAATATCTGTTTAAGATCTAGACTTCTATTGTCCAAGGGAAGGATCCCAAAATATTGCAGACCACAATAATACATAATAATAGCATGCATACGGATATATGGAAGTGTAAAATCAATTGACCCAAAATATAGATGCGGGTCTAGACAGAAGGTGAAACACAGAAATGAGATGGTCAGGAGACCAAAGTAATGGCAGAATAATCGGGTGGACTGTAAACATCTACTGTCCAATTTCCCAATCACTCGGATGAAACGAATTTAGACAGCTTAGACCCTATAATGGCAGTGTCAATGCCAGTTAGGCCTCCACTGTTTGTGAATTCGGATAAAAACCTACATGCTTCCTCTCTGCAGTACTTATCAGCTAATGTTGACAGACATTAGCAGAGTTTTATTACAGATTGGAATTTGGGTTGGAAAATAATATAAGTAAAATAAATCTGTATCTGGATAGGAGTCAGCTGAGCAGCTATTATAACCCCGGATGGGCGAACCGCCAAGGCTTCCACTGATTGCTATCCAAACCATGCAAAATAACATTTAGTAATTAATACCCAGAATACGAGCTAGTTATCCATGAGGGAATACCTGCCAACATTAGTCTGATGTATTCTTTACTAATTGTTACACACAATACACAAAAGACAAAATGAATTGAAATAAAGAGAGGAACTTGCATGAGAGACATTGGTTTCTCATGCAAGGTGATGGAATTAATCCATAATTGATGGCTTAAATAATCCCTCCTACCATAATTAATTATAATCCGGATTATCTGTTTAAGACATCATGATTTTGTTTATAGAAAATTATTTTAATGGCAATTGAACAAAGGTCCTTTAATCACAACAATTAGTGATTTAATTATTGCTAATTAGACTCATGAATCATTAATGACTAGAGGGTTCAATTAATTAATGGGTGGAAATGGAGAATCAAAATTTTGGCAGCATAACGCCTTATACTGCAATTCTAGAGTATTACATCTTAATCCGTGGGATTCAGATGTGAGTATTTGCAATATAGTAGAAGGTAGAAGATCAGAATTTTGGGATTAAATAGGGAGGAGGATCCTGTCGAGATACCATAAATGGTGTCATGGGCCTAAACCCTCGACATGGGTGCCTCGACAGGTTTACAGAAATTTGGGCAGAGTTTCACCTTGTGTCACTAAGTAAAAGTTGTGTCGCGGACCGTAGGGTCCGCGACAGGTGTTTAGCGACACAGAGTTGCCTCTGGAAATTTCTAAGTATTTTGGTTCCCAGTCGCTGTCCTGGAATTGTGTCGCAGAGCATGGCTCCGCGACAGGGTGTTTAGCGACTGGGGTTTTCAAAATAAATGTGCATGGCATAATTTCCTGTCTCGGAATAGAGGTTGAGTCGCGGACCATGGGTCCGACGACTAGGGTGTTCCGCGACAAGAGCCATGCAGGTGAAAATAACAAGAGTTTGGCTCCTGTTCGCTAAAGCGATGGTTGAGTCGAGGACCGTGGGTCCGCGACAAGGTGTTTAGCGACCAGGCGTTTTCAGATAATGGAGACAAGTGTCCTTAGACATCCGATGTCGCGGAACAACCCTCCTGTCGACAAACGTGGCTTGTCGACAGGGGTCGGTTGGCGACAAGGGTGGTTCAGGATCCCAAGTCAAGTAAAAGCAAAGTTGAACAGTAGCATGCAAAAAGTGTGATCTGAACCCATTTCGGATTTAAAAGCTATTCTAGGCCAAAAGCAACCAAACAATATTTAAAATAACAAGAACATGCTTGAACCGAAATGAACCTATCTAGAACAATAATTAAAATAAGGCAACATCCTAATCTAGGGATCGATCACACACATCCATACCATTATCCATGAAAATAACACAGGAAGCACAATAAGGAGAAATGGGGGTCGAATGAACCCAAAAAGGAAGATGAAAGCAAAGAATACATGGGGTGTGAGACCCATTTCATGATTTGGGACACATTTGGTGAATATTTTCCCATATTATTTAGTGAGTTTGATAATATCCATGATTTTGGACATTTCAAACCCTAGATCAAAAGTTTAGAAGGAAAAACAAGATGAAAAGCTGGCTACCTAGCAACTGGAACAATAAAACCAACATTAAATGTAACTAATCTAAACTAAACTGGTGCAAGAATTAAATAATACAAAAGAAAAAAGAATAAAACTAAGCTAAAGCTACCTAAGAACTCCAGCTCTCCAATTTGTCTTCAAGAATGAATTCTCACACACTGAGCTCATGGGGGTCTCCTCATATTTATAGGAGTGGAGCCCTAGGCCCATGGGCTTGATCTGATGCCCACTGTGTCTCAAGACATCACATACATCACAACTTTGTCGCGGGACAGGGCTGCATGTGGCAAGGCTTCTCGACTGGGTCTCGTTGTCTCTATCCAGTGTCCGTGTCGCGGAATGCATGGACCGCGACAAGGGTTCCTCGACTGGGGGAGTGGCTTGGCCTCCAAGGTGTTGGTGGCGCGGAGCTTGGTCGTGTCAGCGGAACCATGGTCCTCGACCAGGGTTCCTCGACTGGTGTTTCCCAGACTGGTCTTCTTCTTCATTTTGCATGCTGGTCGCGAATCTCTCCTGTGTCGCGGAACCATGGTCCCTCGACCAGGGTTCCTCGACCACGATGTTCCCAGACAGGGCTGAATGGGCCAGATGGGCCGAAGTTATTATTTTTGTGGGCTTGTTTTATCTTTTCCCCATCTTTTTGTATTTTGTGGGCTTGTTTAATCTTTTGCCCATCTTTTTCATTCCTTTTTCCTTTTCTTTTCTTTTTCTCATGTTTTTTGGATTTTTCTAACATAAATATGTAATAAAATTACATATTTGTGCATTTTTTTCATACCAGCTCAATATTTTACAATTATGCATAAATCAGTCCAATTCACTGCTTTCTTATTTAATATAAGATCGGAATGCGATCAAATGCCCGTTTCAGACACGGAAATGGATTGAAAATAATGGTCATTTCTGGCCATTATCAACATCCTCACATTTAATACTGATCGTCCCCGAGCAGTCAGAGTCAATGTTCCTAAGAACACGGACTCTACATATTCAATTCATTTTCGTGGCTTCATAAATCACATTCTTTTGGATTGGGATAAGACAATAAAAAACTACAAGTATTAAGTTCCCTTGATTGCAGTGTTTAATGAAATGATACTTGCTCACTACATCGGGCCTACAAATCAAACATTATTATCAACCCTTCATGAATATCATGTTTGAAAGATGCAAAGATTAAAAATGAGAATTAAGGGATGACACGAACATTTTTAATGAAACAGAGCCTCACATATAAGAGAATCGGAAAATTCACTCATTCTCAATGGGGTTTAATCAGTGAACACTCATAATCAATTTTAATTAAATTATCCCATAAGCTTGCAATCAGACCAACTCGCCACCGGCTCATTTCCTCAAATCGAGATCTCGAGGTCTTATTTAAGGGTTGTAATGGGCATACGGTTGTAACATTAGGTAGGAAAGGGAAATATTGGGTTAATAAGTGGCAGGGATTAATCTTATCATAATATGGCATATTTATTTAAAAATTAATGATCATCGGTTTTTTCTTTCTCTTGCTTTTCTTTTTCTATTGCATGACATTAGACTATGTCTAATTTGCTTTGTCATTTGCAATTTATTGTTGTTGAATGGATCTCAACATAATTTTTTTTTGAATCGGTTTATTGAATACCGATTTGATGAGTTGATGATCATAAATTTAATGCCTTGATAAAATTTATTCTTGCACACTTGGGTTTGAGTTTCTTGATCTTTTTGTAAGGATAGGAACAATATAGAGGGCTTCAAAGAAAAATTAGGCTTAGGGCTCAGATTGGTTAATCCTAAAGGGTAAATATTTTTGGGTTTGGAATTCAAAAGAAGGCCAAAAATTTGAGTTTTTCTAGGTGCCTCGATCATATGCTCGATTTTTGGAATATGGCATGATCTTGAATCGGTCCCAATCGCAAGTTCTAGTTTCCTTTAATCAAAATGATTCACACATCAAAGAAAATGAATGAGTAAAAGTGACTCATGGCTCAAACCTCACAAGGTTGGGTTGATTCATGTCATACAATATTCTCAAATTTAATCAAAGCTTAATTCTAACAATTTATTCAATCAAAATTTCTAACATGTAGATTTATTACCCATAAGCTGATCGCATCATTAAATTTTTATAGCTCAAAACCTCAGGAATTCATGTCATGCATGTTCTCAGTTATATTATCCCAATTTAAAAGTTTGAAAATTTAATCATAAGCCTAAATTCAACATGTGAATTTAGAACAGGTTTATGCATATTTTTGCTGGTTATTTAATTTAAAGCAGTAAAGAGGCACTGCTGACATACGGAGCATGTCAACAGCATATTTTTTGGCCTGACAGTCACTTATTCATCTTGGACTGTCAGACATCTTTTCAAAGGAAGCAAATAAAGATTGTTGCAGATCTCAAACTTGAGTTCAATTTTTGTGGAAAGCGGTAAAGTACAATAATTTTAAGAGATTCCTATGCAGTTAGCGTAAACCTGCATGCAAAAGAGGAATTCCCTTATATAGTGCCGACAATAAAATAAAGCATTTCAGGATTCATTCTTCCTCCATCCCTCCTTTCCTAGGGAAAGAAATTTCTGCTCCAGTAGATGATGCTTGACAGGTCACAGCGAATGCACCAGCCTTCTGGTTCTTTCAGGTGTGCTTGCCCCCTTGGGCAGTATTCTCGTTCTGCTTGTCCTCTAAACAAACCAGAGGTTTCCTGGCGTTCTATCAGCCAGGAGAAGAGATTGGTCACTGTATAAATCAGGACCGATCGGGTGGGCGCCATTTCTTTCATCATTTGAATCCCCAGAAGGACTTGGCTTTCATCTAGCCTGCTTAGTAACATCAGTCCCCGTGCACAGATTGACGCTTTATGATTATCTTCTATCCCTGACCTTAGCAGCTCGCATGATCTTTCTTCATCCCCGTCTACGAATGCTTATATTGCTGGGATGATCTGGAGATTGAAGTTTTCTGCTTCTATACACCTCTGCAGAAATTCTTCCTTTTCTTCTTGAACGTGTTGTTGCCAGATTTTCACATTTGAGGTCTCCAGCTCGCACCGCTTGTAGACGATGGTGAGATCACCTGCGTCTCTCAGTTTTGTACAAGTTTCCCTAACTGTGAACACTTTCTTGATGTCATCCTCTCTGATTCGGGAGAGGATTTCCCCTAGTAATTCCAGTGGCAAGTCCAGCAGCTGGGTCCCTCCGGACACTGGGTCCGGGATCCTGAAAAGATAAGAAGGGATGAATCCAATTTTTATAATTTCTCAGGAATCTTTTCAAGTTTGGAAACCAACATCCTCACATTTAGAGCTTTGCTCTAGATGTGAGGTTATTAGATTTCTAACTTGAATTTTAGTAAAAAGTATGGGTAAAATAGATTTTTTATGAAAAGATAGGGGTCATTGGGCCCCTATATATTCTTAATGGACCATTGGGTCCGAAAGTTTGATTTTCCAATGTTATTAAACAAGTCCGAGACACTTGCTGAAAATGGAATGAGATGGACGGATGAAGCTGAAATGCTCGAATTTTGGAATGTGCAATGGAGACGTGGCGTAATGGATTTGCTATTCTCGGTTTGTTAGGACTGCATTGAACAGTTGAAACGTCCCCAAGAATTTTGCAAACACTATTTTTAAACTTTTAAAGGGTTTTGACTTGTTTTATTTAAGGAAAGTGGGATGTGAGTGGTCCCAATTTGGATTTTTTGAAAAAGATAGCAGTTGGGTGACAAACATACTGCTATCTACTCACACTGCAGTTCCATTGGGAACAAAAAGAACACAAGTCAAATATTAAATCTATTAACTCTTTTTGTCTTTTTCCAGAAGGTCACCTTTATTAAAGAGTGGAAGTTTCTCATTGGGTGTTTGTACTATGTTTCCATAAACAAACAAACATTTATTCCCACAAGATTGTAACATGTGGGAACAAATATGCCAAAAAGATCTTTCCATTTTAATGTTCCAGGATAACATTCCAGAAACATTTATTTCAAAAACACAAACATACACAGGAAAGAAAAATCAAACACAAACCCTAAGCTCAAGAATAAAAACCAATAATATCATGGTGCTCGAAACAACACCCCAACATTCATCAGTTTACTTTCTCAAGTTTTAAACTTTCCCAAAATTTTACTCTTGACAGTTTTGAAAATGGGTTTATGTAAGAGTCCAAAAAGATCTCAAAACACTGCTCGAAACCGAGAGCACTCAAAATCTCAAAAACTGAAATGAGGGTGCACACACAAATCGCATTATGCTTCTCAAAAATCAAAATAGAGACAAAAGAACAACGGTCGGTCCCCAAGTTTGACCGAAGGGGTTGTGGACCGAGGGGAGGGGTTTGTGGAAAAGAAAGAATGGGTGAGGG